>JACEFZ010001382.1:0-291600 GCA_014155875.1 Cepaea nemoralis
CGCCTTATTGATTATACTTTATTATTATTATTATTATTATTATTATTATTATTATTACTATTATTTTAATTTATATGTGCACAAAATATGCTATTTGCCGAACTTTGGTCTCGTTTTATCATTCACTTTACATTTCTAGTTCAGTTAATAAAGACTTTAAAAAAAAAAAATTTGTTATTGCATATTTCCGCGATTTTCGCCCCATTTTCAGTGTATGAACATTTCAATAGCATTATTTTATTTCTTTCAAATGTTTGTTCAAGGTTCATGTCTCTGCATCATAAGATGTAACATTAAGAATACTATAGTATCCCCCGCCCCCTCAAATAAAAGGCATCTGGGTTTAACCCAGACAATTTCGAGAACATTCTTAATATAATCTAGACAAGTTTAGTTTAGTCGTTGGATCAACATCACGGCACACGGTTTAACCCATAAGTGCTCCGTTCTACTCCTAACTCAAACCTGAGTCTGGAGAAACTCAGCTCAATGCACGAACTCCGTTGCTTCGGCGAGGATCCTGAAATACTGAAAATCCTGAAAAGAAGTAAGGTCTAGACAAGAAAGGTGGAAGGGATCTCATAAATGTGAAGGTCACTGGCCACCTCGCCACATTACACCCTGAACTTGAATATGTGAAGACCGAACACTTCACGCCTGAGCTGTGGCGAAGGAGTAACTTGTTTTCATTAATAGGACTTTCGGCTAAGAGCAGTTCCCATTGAACACTGATTGTAATAATGCTATGCATGCATTCTTCCTTAAAGGAAACGACGTCATTACAATCTGAACTAACCAACGCTTTGGTGCTCGGTCACTCTTAGCTGTATTGAAAGGTATGAGAGGAATTGACGCTCCTCGTAGACCTGTTGCATTGTATCTCCAGCAATGTGCCTCACGTCAGTAAGAAAGGTGAAGTGGGACTAATGATATAAGTCGTCATAATGCTATAAATAAAGGAAAGCAAAAAAAAAAAAAAAACCGCGAAAAAATGAGCAGCTATAAAAAAGGATCACAAATGAAAGAGTGAACATTGCAGCTAGAAAGTATTTATCAGCAAGCAGAATCGAACTATTGCGAATCTTTCCAATACACATATATAAATAATAATGTACTCAAACATAGATTAAATATTGACATGCGATCATAGTTCATGTCTTGTGCTGTTTACTTGTAAAAAGAGTACACAAGCAAACGGCCTCAGTAGCACACTGATTGCACACACGGGTACACACTCATTCCTACCTATCAGATACTACAACACCCCTCTGCCATGCGTCCACCTTGACGAGGTAGAGGGGCTTGCGCGTTCCAATGACCCCAAGAGCTATGCCGACGGTAGCACAGCTACTGGTAGGGTCACCCATGTCGGACAGGTCAAGGGAGAGGGACCAGACGAAGTGACGCACAAACCTGCTGCCTTGTAGGTAGACTGGGGACAGTCAAAGGCTAGGGAAAGCATCCCGAAAAATGCTTGTCGAAATCGGATGTACTAAGCCACAGGCTTGACAAAGAAGTGCAACGTAACTTTATCATTTCATGATGCCACAGATGAAAATTAATCGTTATGGTGCTAATCCCGTGAAGTCCCATCAGGCGGTGATAGTGCCGGGCCCCTGCCTCGAGGGGGTCCACCCATGACTACTGGTGGTCACCTTCCCCTGTGCTGTGGAGTCAAGGCACAGAGGAGTAGGTTAAGAGCTATTGACCAAATACCAAGGACACTCAACATACTACAGTGGAATGCCGAAGGAGTTTATAACAAGAAAGAATCCCTGACACAGCGTCTTCATAAAGATAGAATAGATGTGGCATGCATTCAAGAGACACACCTCAACGCCAAGCGCAAATTTTCAGTCAGGGGATATCAGGCCACACGTTTCGACCGCGAAGGACATAAAGGAGGAGTTCTAATACTTACACGAAATACAATACCTTGCAGCGAAGTATCTGTGATCTCTGACAACCAAACAGAAATTATAGGTGTTGATATAATGATAAAGGACGTGAAAATAAGAATCTACAATCTTTATAGCCCAGCAGATAAGGATCTTACACTCTCAAACATGAAAATAACTGAAACAAATTGCATTATTGTCGGAGACTTTAATAGCCGTTCAGAAAGATGGGGATACCCAGATGCGGACAAAAGAGGAGATGAAGTGGAGGACTGGGAAATAGACTCAAATCTCCATCTACTCAACAAAGCGGATGACACACCGAGCTTCTACTCCAGAAGATGGCTTACCACTTCTACTCCAGACTTAGCTTTCTGCACAGGAGACATCCTCCACAAAATCGACCGCCATGTGCTGGACCACTTAGCAGGTAGTGACCACAGACTAATCAAGCTTGTAATGAATATGGAGTATGTTCCACAGGAGCAAAAGCCCTTGCCCCGCTGGAATTACAAACGAGCAGATTGGGACAGATTTGCCACACTAACAGACAAATATTGTGAAAACATAAATACACGATATGGCAACATGAAGCAAATGGTGGAAAGTCTAAACAGAGCAATAATACAGGCAGCCACTGAGTCCATTCCAAGAGGAGCGAGGAAAAATTACAAACCATACTGGACTGAAGAACTACAAAGTTTGGAGGACAAAGTTGAAGATGCCAGGAAGACAGCAGAGAGAGAACAAACAATTGAAGCGAACATCTCTCTCAAAGCCATCTCAGCAAATATAAAAGAACAGTAAATCAAACAACAAGAGATTGTTGGAGGGAAAAAACAGAAAACCTGAATTTTGACAAGGATAGAAACAAACTATGGAAACTAGTGAAAGCCATGAACAATGAAGGACCTAGAAACAAACAAATAACAATTAAACAAGGAAATGCCTTGCTTACAGGAAAAAAGGCTGCAAATGCACTAATGGAACACTATGCCAGTGCAAACCACATTGATATTACAACCGAACAGAAGAAAGCAATCAAAGATAAACAGATACATCATGGTAATACAGGGACAGCAGCAGAATATATGATGGCAAATCTAACTATGGAAGAAATGGAACAGGCAATGAATACCCTAAAAAAGAAGAAATCACCAGGAAAGGATGGAATCACAAATGAAATGCTAATAGGACTAGGGACAAAGGCAAAAAAGAAACTACTAGCAGTCCTAAATTACAGCTGGAAGAGGGGAATAGTCCCACAGGCATGGAAGGAAGCTATACTAATACCAGTCCCAAAGAAAGGAAAAGACCTGGAAGAACCAAATGGCTATCGACCTATCAGTCTACTTAGCTGTGTAGGAAAATTAATGGAACGCATTATCAATGGCAGGCTAACATGGCATCTGGAAGAAAACAAACTCTTACACCACACCAAGCAGGATTCAGAAAGTACAGATCCACTGAAGATCAAATAACCTATATAGCTCAGGAAATAGAGGATGCCTTCCAAGAGAAAAACGCACACACTAGCGGTCTGGATAGATTTAGAAAAAGCATTTGATAAAGTATGGAAGGAAGGACTGAAAGTAAAACTGCAAAAAATGCATGTTTGTGGGAAAATGTACAAATGGATCAGCCACTACCTTGAGAACAGAACTGCCAGGACAAAAGTACAAAGACAAACCAGCAAAATGATGCTGTTGGAGCAAGGTGTCCCCCAAGGAGGAGTTCTTTCACCAACATTATTCCTAGCATATGTAAACGACATCATGGAAAATTTTCCAGCCAGAGTACACACATCATCCTTTGCAGATGACCTAGTCATATGGACATCTGAAGAATATATTAGTACAGCTAACAGCAGAATACAGCAAGCCCTATTAGCACTAGAGGACTGGTCAATATCATGGCTAGTAAAGATAAGTAAGGAGAAAACAACATGCACAGTGTTCTCCCTCTCAAATAAAACTCAGCAACCTAAGCTGGTATTGAATGGAAAAATATTGCGCCATGAAGAAAATCCAAACTATCTCGGAGTCACCTTTGATCGTCGCCTGACAAGGAAAACACAGGTTGAGAAAAATCGAACAAGAGCAAGGCAAAGAATGGCAATCATGAAAAAGCTTGCTGGTACAACGTGGGGAGCAGATGAGAAAGTTCTCAAGAAGCTATATACTGGACGGGTGAGGCCAGTACTGGAATATTGCATTGCAGCTTGGGCAACAGCAGCTAAGTCAAACTTTAACAAAATAAGTAGAGTCCAAAACCAAGGAATGCGAATCATAACTGGAAGCCTGAAGACAACGCCTATTAATGAACTAGAAAAGATCACTTGTTTACAACCAATGCAGGACAGAAGAGATAGCAGAGCCCAGCAACAAGCAAAAAAATTTAGAAGATTGACAGACCACCCTATGTATAACAGGTTTAATGGTTTTGGAAAAGGAAGACTGAAGCGTAGCAACTTTGTAGAAACTGCAAAACGAAAGATTAGGGCAGATCCCATACTTAACATATCAACAGTCAAGCCCATACACAATGCACACAACTTCCCAGCTTGGAGACAGCAGCAACTGCCTGAGATGATAGAAAACATTCCTGGTATTGAGAAAAAGAACACTCCGCATGAAAACAAAAGAAGAGAAATAACCCTAAACTACATAAAAGAACATTACCCAAGCAGCAATTGGACCCATGCATATACAGATGGATCAGCCAAAAATTCAATAGAGAATGGAGGAGGAGGAATTCTCCTAAATTTAAAAAATGGAGTGAAAAAAAACACATTCAGTGGCAACTGGAAAGTTTTCAAGTAACTTCAAAGCGGAGGTAGAGGCTTTGAAAACTGCAGCAGAAATGCTCTTGATGGAGGAAAATAAAGAGAAGCAAATAGCTATCTTCACAGATGCAAAGTCAGCTGTCTCAATACTGAAGAGCAATAACAGCACATAACTAGCTGACCTAAGAGCAGCACTCCATGGTCTAAGCCAGAAATCCAAAAAAGTTGTAATACAGTGGATCCCATCACATTGCAGTATACCTGGAAATGAAGAGGCTGACAGACTGGCAAAAGAGGGCGGACGACTACCACAGCCTGACATAGACATAACTTACAATGAGGCAAAGAGGTTGAAAAAAGCACCTATAAAACCAAATGGGAATCAGAGCATCCAGGCCACCAGAAGGATGATGCATATTACAAACTCGACCGAAGAGAACAGTAGCAATCTTCAGACTCCGCACAGGACATAACAGGCTGAAATACCACTTGTTCAATAGACTAAAAATAGGAGATACCGATGAATGTAATTGTCGAACTGGAAAAATGACAGCAAAACATTTGCTGCAGGATTGCCCAATATATGCAGAACAGAGAAAGATATTTTGGCCCACACCTGCTTCATTTGAGGACAAGCTCTATGGAGATATCAACAAGCTCAAGTTGACCGCAGCTTACTTTAACTACATACAGGTTGACATTTAAAGGTGTATGAAGAAGTATTCAGACTGCCACACTTCATACCACAGGTATGTCGGTTACAAAAGCCTCCCAGAGGCATGAAATGGAATATTGCTCGGATAGCAAATCCATTACGTAGAAAGTCCGAATCAAAAGCTCACTATGTGAGCTTCATAAAAGATGGAAAAAGTGTCCTAGTGGCACGAAATGGAATATTGCTTGGATAGCAAATCCATTACGTGGAAAGTCAGAATCAAAAGCTCACTGTGTGGGCTTCAGATAAGGTGGAAAAAGTGTCCTAGTGGCACGAAATGGAATATTGCTCGGATAGCAAATCCATTGCGCGGAAAGTCCGAGTCGAAAGCTCACTGTGTGGATGTCATCTGCACACTGCATTCTTCTGGTTTCCGGAAGAACAGCCTATGGTGAACGGCAGGCCCAATATACGGAAGTGAGGCTAAGCAGCCATGTGCAGGACGTGACGATTCCTTGGGTGAGCCCAGTACCAGAGCGCTGTGTGTTGGCTCTGCAATTATGGAAGCCTCCTTGGATGGCGGGGAATGCCCATGGTCTGCCCCTGCCTTCCCTTGAGGGCTGACCAGGATGTCTTTGGCTGTTCTATATAGGCCAGCTAGGATGGGAGATAACACCACACCAGTGAGAGTCAAACGTCCTAAGAAACCCCCGGAAAGGTTAACCCGGTCAACAAATGCCCGCAGAAGTCGGATGTGTCGGCCTAACGGCGCAAGAACGCAACTCTGATGTAAATAGGCACAACGCAATCACATCCGGAAAAAAACTCCGGATGAACGAAGAAGAAGAAGATACTACAACATATTCAACAATCACATAATGTCTCCAATCGTCTTGACTAATGTTACCACTGGATTGGGACGCAGAGGTGTTTCCAAGGCACCAGGGCCGGGATATATACTGGCCAAGACCTGCTGACACGTCCACGTCGTGCGTCCTGGGCAACAGGTCTCTTCGGGGACCTGGCTAACATCAGTAGGATCGATGATTCTTCCGAAGTCGGAGAGTGTCTGCCTGCATGGCGAGGAACCACCAGTCTGCACACCAATAAGCCAGACATGGGACAACGGATACTCACGCAAACCTCAGGTCCTGTGTGACATCACAATGATGTTGGACAACAGGATGCCTTCATCCGACATACAGGACTTTTGCGTTGGAGCTCAAGCCAACGAACACAAGCAAGCAAGCAAGCAAGCAAGCAAACCACTGGATTCAAATGGACTCAGACAAGAGACTGTGGTCGACGAATTGCGCAACTCTTGCTCACTTGAACCCAATTAATCGCGCAAGTCATTCTTCATCCAACTTCATCTGTTAAACGCTTTAAAGACACTCTGAAGATCTCACTAAAAGCTTTTGAAATTCATCACGACACTTGATAGACTGCTGCCAAAGACCAAAATTCGTGGCGTACATTATTACGCAAGGGTGTAGTAACTTGTGAAGCAAACAAGACTGCAATAGCTGTAGGGGAAAAAAAGGCTGGTCAAAAAAAAAAAAAAAAAGTCCACAGCAGGAGATCCTCCTCCTGGAATGTCGAGCAGTCTTTGCACACATTGTGAAATATTCGAGCCAAAATAGGCCTTAACAGCCATCTTAGAACTAGCGGCTCCAAACTTTCAACCCCATTGGATGAAATGAATAGTCATCGTCATTCTTGATGGACAAACACCATATTGCAACGGAATTGCGGATGATGGGGACACTCACACGCAATCAAAGCACACAATAAATAAATAGTTTATGTTGCATTTTTGGGACCGAAATGATGCAGAATAGACAACGGATGTGCAGGAGATGAACAGCTAACCTCGGTATCAGCACACCGGATGTTTATTAACATGCGTTCTTACCCATTCAGCCATGCGGACCTGCGTGATGTTGAATAGTTGTCTGTTTTATCTGTTCAACGACTTTAAGAATGTGCGAGGGGGCTGCGTGGTCTCGAGGTATGGTGTCCGCCTCGAGTGCTGGAGGTCCCGGATTCAAGTCCAGGTGATGCCGGGATTTTTTTCTCGTGGACTTCTAGTAATACATTTCCCCTCGTCTCTAGGTAGTGAGATCGGACGCCCGTGTGTATTGTTGCACACGTAAACAATTCCCTGGCAGCTGGAAATCGAAAAAAGACTAGCCTAACGGCGTTGCCCGGGCAAAATTTCTAGTTAAAAATCTACCTAAAGTATTCCAGGATCCTCGCCGGTGCTACGGAGTTCGTGCACTGAGCTGAGTTTCTCCAGACTCAGGTTTGAGTTAGGAGGAGAACGGAGCACTTATGGGTTGCACCCGTGTGCCGTGATGTTGGTCCGTCGACTAAACTAAACTAAAACTTTAAGAATGTGTTTATTTAATCTCCCCTCTCTCTCTCTCTCTCCTCTCTCTCCCCCCCCCCCCCCCCCCGCGCTTAGCTTGTTCTTTGCATAATACGACATCTGAAGAAATGAAGATTGACTGCACACCAAGAATTTCATAACTGTGCGAGATATATAGTTTTAAAATCTGTTTACAGCATAAGTTCATAGTCATCATCTGAATGAACAATATTAAAGACAATAAAACAAAGAAAATTGAAATATTTTGGTCACTTGAAACGTCATGAAAGTTTGAAGAAAACAATCTAGGAGGTGTATATGCCCGGGAAGAGAAGAAGAGGAAGGCTAAAGAGAAGATGGGTGCAGGATATGGCATATGATCTCTAGATGGGTGTATCGGACGCGGGCCATCTTGTTTATGCTCGAGAAGTTTTCCGGACGGTTTTTGTGAGAGCTAGGTTCTGCAAGGGACATGGTACTGAAAGGATGAAAGAACAATCCATCCATCCATCATGTGCCATGCCGGTAAGCGTGGGCGATCACGATTCGCCATAACACTCTATCACCAGAGTCGTGGATCAGCTAAGTGTTCTTGTCTCGACCATGCCACGTGGTCAAGCCATAAAGGTATTTACTTCTCTGTCTCTCTCTCTCTCTCTCTCTCTCTCTCTCTCTCTCTCTCCCCCCCCCCCCATGTTCTCTTCCCCTCGATCTAGCCAGTTGTCACCAAGCAAGTTCTCTAATTTATTTCTTCTCATAACATGTCCAAAAAATTGTGACTGTCTACGTCTAATTTCTCTAATCAGTTTACGGTTTTCATTTGTTTCTTGTAGGACTTGGTCGTTGGTTTTTCTGTCTGTCCATGGTATTCTTTGCATTCACCTCAGAAACCACATTTCCACAGCCATCAGATGTTTTTCAGTGTGACAGCTCATTGTCCACGCTTCACACCCATACACAAGTACAGGCTCTATGTCATCATCACCATCATCAAGTGCCCTGCCAGCTGGCGTAGGAGTTCATGGCTCTCCACAGATCCCGGTCTATTTATGTAGCACATCAAAACTCTTTTTCTCGTAGAATGAACACACATTATAACCCAGATGGGTTGAACAGGGCGTTAATGGGTCTCTAAGTTCTACTCTCCGAACTGCCGGTCTCCCTGGCCTAGAGGTTTAACATCTTTCTCCGTAATCCCGTATATTCTCGTGAGTAACGTAACCTGCACGAGAATCGGTAACGGTTCTCGCCGCGTTGGTAACTTATGGGGTATGTGAGCCGATCGTCCAGAAAGCAATGGCAAACTACTGAGCGTAATCTTGCATAGTACATCAATAACAGCTGAAAAATGCTGATGTTGACTGCAACGTACTGTAAGGGATATGCAAAAAAAGTTATACTTAGGCGAAACTCGAGTATAGTGCTTCCATATTGACGTGGATAGGCCTTAGGTTCATACCAGAATGCGACCGGCGTTGCCAGTAGTGGGTTGTGCTCAATATTTAAATTTCAAATCCCGAAACAACCACATAATCAATTGATTATTGCTCACTGGATTTAGGAGGCCTGGTGTTCCTTGCCAGTGAGAAGTCCTGATCGTTCGGGTCCCATCGATTGACGGACGTCGGTCGCAGCGATTGGGCAATCTTGAGCATAGCCTACGATGGGTAGCGTTGTGATGTTCTGTTGTGATAATTTGGTGTGTCCAGTGTGTGCCGCGTGGTTACACACCCGCTTCACACGCGTGATCCGGGACTGTTTCCGGATCCGGTCAGGGATATGCACTACTGACGAGCTCAAACGAGGGCGAAACTCGAGTATAGTGCTTCCATATTGACGTGGATAGGCCTTAGGTTCATACCAGAATGCGATCGGCGTTGCCAGTAGTGGGTTGTGCTCAATATTTATACTTAATAGTTATTGGCCGTCACCCTGGCCAAGCGGGTTAACGACATTGTTCGTAATTCCGTATATCCACATGGGGGAAAACAGCAGCTGTGAGAATCGGCAGCTGTTCGCGCCGCGCTGGTAACTATGGGGGGGGGGGGGGGGGTATGTGAGCCGGTCGTTCAGAAAGCAATGGCAAACTACTGAACGTAAAGCTTGACTAACTAGTACATCAACAGTAGCTGAAAATGCCGGTGTTGACTGCAACGTCCTGTAGTAAGGGATATGCAACATTAACAAAAAAGTTCTACTAATACAGACTACATTCCGTAAGCTTCCAAGTTCCTTTAATCTATGTAGAGTCCATGATTCATAGAAATCTGAGATATATATTTATATTATATATGCCACACTGCAAACAGCTGGATTTACATTGCCGAGCTAGGCTCTCGTTAAGGACGTGATTTCAACGTCCGCCATGTTGTCTGCAATGGGCGTCGATCAATAAACCCACGGACGAGTGATTTCTTCCCTCCTTCATGCCAGTCCGCGGCTCTTGTATAAAAATAGTGACGTGGAGAACACTATAATATAAATTAATGAATCGCGATAATTGTACACAAGGTATTCAGTAACATCAACTAAATAGTATTAGTATGTTGTCGTATTAGTCACCCGGCAAATGATCGATTGATTTGATTTTGATTTATTGCCAGCTGTTCAGTTACTGATACTTGCAATTGGAAATCAAATGGTTGTTGACGTTGAGTTATTTGGAGTCAAGAGTCAAGAGAGGTACTGGTGACGTTAAAATATATATTGTTTATTAAAAAGAAATCATAAACAATGCTTGACGGAAGCTTGCTTCTAACTAGTAAGTTCTTCTAGTGCAGTGCATACTCCTAAAAAAAATATAAGTAATAATAATAAATAATTATGATATACCTTATACTATAATAATATTTAATAATATAATAATATCAGATGACACAGTATTGAGTATTGGTGGCAGTTAATGCAACAGACCTACAACTTGACAACAATATTTGTTGGACATTGTCAGAGAATCTAAAGGACTCTTCTTCTTGAATATCAAGAAAACTGTTACATCAAAGAAAAAGGTGACACCAAAATGTGAAATAGAAATAGAAGGGAAAATTCTTAACCAAGTGGATAATTTTAAATACGAAGGGGCATTTATAACATCAGATGGAAGATGTAAAACGGAGATTAAGTGCATAATAGGGCAAGCAAAAGCTGCATTTCATAAAATGAAGAATATCTTATGCAAGAAGTCATTACCACTGATTGTAAGGAAGAGCGTGCTGAAATGCTATATAGATCCAGTTTTGCTGCATGGCAGTGAATCTTCAAATGTAAATGAACAAATTAGGAAGTGCTTGGAAGCAACAGAGATGTGGTTCCTGAGACGAATTTTATGAATTCCTTGGACTGCCAGATAACTAACAACGACTGCCTGATGAAACTAATGAAACTAGAACACTATGTACAACAATAAGCAAGAGACAAACAGCTTTCTTTGGTTATGTGATGGGAAGAGAGGCATCGGAGAACATCGTGGCAACCAACTGGAAAGATCAAGGGGAAGAGAGGCAGAGGCAGATCAAGAGAAATGATGCTGAATGGATTGAGACGGTGGCATTGAGGAATATTATCAGCAGAGTTGATCCATAAAACCAAAGACCGAGATCTGTGGAGAGTCATGAACGCCTCACCAGCCAGCATGGCACTTGATGATGATGATGATGATGATGATGATGATAATATAATATAATATAATATAATATAATATAAGTTAATTAGATTCATCATTCATTCATTCATTGGCACCTTGCCGTCTTGACAGACGATAGTTTGTGCTTTAAAAAGGCATAATAACTTTTACCTATGGCGGTAGCGAATGTGACTGATAAGACCAATTCGCGCTGTAAATGTCCGTTCACAGTGGTTGCATGTGAACACGTGGACCTCTCCATAGCACAAAGCCTGGGCTAAAATATAGAGATCATGTGTTGTCCATGCAGCATGATCTCTCTCTCGGCCAGCCTAGTTCACTCCAGAGGAAAGGTAACACCCCTACATCTGGAACAAGACAAGCTGCAGAAGCTGCCGGATCAGCAAAGCAATGCTCTAACTGTCCGCCTGTCGGAGCTTCCATCCTAGACCACGCGCCAACCAAGGCTTAGGGCCTAGTCTGCCCTGCCATGACATTTTGTCTTTAGGTTGCATTTCCTCGCACCAGGGTAAGGCTTGTACCCTCCCAATTGCGCTCTTCCGCCCGAAGCCGTTGGCACAATGTGGGGTGTCGGGATTGGTAAGCGCCGCCTAACGTTCGGCGCTAACAGAAAGCAGGTAGTACCGTCTACTGTTATACGGTAGCTCAGTCATATCTAAGACCTGTGTCCTCGCTAGCGTAGTCGTAAGCATTCCGCCTGTCACACGGGAGGCCGGGTCTGTTCCCGGCTGGGCATATAATTAGATTATATATATATATATATATATATATATATATATATATATATATATATATATATATATATATATATATATATATAGTCACGCCTCTCAGAAACTTTCCTATACATATTGTGCTATCCACCTTCGTTCCTGCCATTTCAGTCAGTATGTTTACAGCGTTCAGTAACTTATTGAGTACATGGATAAATTAATTCAGCATTTAGCTTTGCTTGAGAAATCATCACTATGTGTCTTGCCATCTGGCATAGGCATTAATTTCTCTGCACAGATCTCAGGCCCTGGTGCTTTGGATCAACTTTGCAAATGATATCCTTCATAGCATCATCTCAGTCCATCCATTCTCTCCGTCTGCCTCTGTCTTCTCGCCAGTCATCAGGTTTTTGCTTCCATTGCCTCTCTTCTCATTCCATGACCAAAGATTTATGTTTGTCTCTATTTATAATGTTTATCTCTTATTGAATAGTAGTAGTAGGCCTCTTTCAGTTCTGTAGAGCTATAGACTTGTGCCACTGGGGAGGCACCTGGCAGCAACACTGGTGACTGTATAGTCCAATGTGAAAGTGACAATCTCTGTCACAGTTTCATCTGTAGAGACGAGGCAGGTCCCGCAGTAAGTGACTGCATTTGACGCCTGTACCTCTTATCCTCAGTTTGTTGGATCAGATTGCGCTCAAAGAGCACCAGTCCGTTTCGTACATCTCTTCTCCAGGAACATCTGTCTGTTGCAACTCTTTCCTACATGTCTGTGTCTATGCCAAGGGTTTTCATATCTTGTTTACACACATCCCTATGCCGCATTTGGGGACTTCTGGTTGGCCTCTTCCCTGTGGCTAGTTCTCCGTATAGGAATCTTTGGGAATACGTTCATCCTCCATTCGAGATGTGAGATGGATGTGAGAGCCAGGCCGATACTCACGTACTGCAAAATGGAAGTGAGATGCTGAGCATGCTACATGTTTAGTTCAGATACGTGTACGAAGGCTCTCAGCTGGGGGATATGAGGGATCCCCGGATGAGGGGGCCTGGCCGTTTTCTCGCTCAGATACACAGAGGTAAGATGCTGAGCCGGCGGCACATGTAGCATACCTCATGAGCGAGAACCAAGGGAAAAAAGTTCCCCAGTCGCACGAAATGGTTACGAAAAATGTCTGTATCTATACTCACAGAGAGTGTTGTCAAAGGTGGAAAAATGTCTCAATGCCACGAAATGGAACGCTTGGCTAGCGTATCCATTGCGTGGTCCAAAGTCCGAAGCGAAAGCGTAGTTAGTGGATGTCAACCGCAGGCTGACCTTTCCTGGTTAGTGCATGAGCCACCAGTGACAAGCGAAATGCCCAATACATGGAAGTGAGGAATTAAAGCAGCCATGAGCAGGAAGTGGCAATTCCTCGGGTGAGCCCAGTCTCAGAGCAACATGTGCCGGCTCTACAATTATGGAAGCCTCCTTGGATTGCAGGGAATACCTATGGTCTGCCCCTGCCTTCCCTTGAGGGTTGACCGTGATGTCGTTGACCGTTCTTCTTCTTCTTCTTCGTTCATCCGGAGTTTTTTTTTCGGATGTGATTGCGTTGTGCCTGTTTACAGCAGAGCTGCGTTCTTGCGCCGTTAGGCCGACACATCCGACTTCTGCGGGCATTTGTTGACCGGGTTAACCTTCCCGGGGGTTTCTTAGGACGTTTGACTCTCACTGTTGTGGTGTTATCCCCCATCCCAGCTGGTCCATATAGAACAGCCAAAGATCCTGGTCAGCCCTCAAGGGAAGGCAGGGGCAGACCATGGGCATTCCCCGCCATCCAAGGAGGCTTCCATACTTGCAGAGCCAATACATAGCGCTCTGGTACTGGGCTCACCCAAGGAATCGTCACGTCCTGCACATGGCTGCTTAGCCTCACTTCCGTATATTGGGCCTTCCGTTCGCCATAGGCTGTTCTTCCGGAAACCAGAAGTATGCAGTCCACACAGTGAGCTTTCGATTCGGACTTTCCACGTAATGGATTTGCTATCCAAGCAATATTCCATTTCATGCCACTAGGACACTTTTCCACCTTTTATGAAGCCCACACAAGGGCTTTTGATTCGGACTTTCCACGTAATGGATTTGCTATCCAAGCAATATTCCATTTCGTGCCACTAGGACACTTTTCCACCTTTTATGAAGCCCACACAGCGAGCTTTCGATTTGGACTTTCCACATAATGGATTTGCTATCCAAGCAATATTCCATATCATGCCTCTGGGTCTTCATGCACCTTTAAATGTCAACCTGTATGTAGTTAAAGTAAGTTGCGGTCAACTTGAGCTTGTTGATATCTCCATAGAGCTTGTCCTCAAATGAAGCAGGTGTGGGCCAAAATATCTTTCTCTGTTCTGCATACGTTGGGCAATCCTGCAGCAAATGTTTTGCTGTCATTTTTCCAGTTCTACAATTACATTCATCAGTATCTCCTATCTTTAGTTTATTGAACAAGTGGTATTTCAGCCTGTTATGTCCTGTGCGGAGTCTGAAGATTGCTACTTGTTCTCTTCGGTCGAGTTTGTAATATGCATCATCCTTCTGATGGCCTGGATGCTCAAATTCCCATTTGGTTCTATAAGTGCTTTTTATCAACCTCTTTGCCTCATTATAGGTTATGTCTATGTCAGGCTGTGGTAGTCGTCTGCCCTCTTTTGCCAGTCTGTCAGCCTCTTCGTTTCCAGGTATACTGCAATGTGATGGGATCCACTGTATTACAACTTTTTTGGATTTCTGGCATAGACCATGGAGTGCTGCTCTTAGGTCAGTTAGTTCTGTGCTGTTATTGCTCTTGAGTATTGAGACAGCTGACTTTGCATCTGTGAAGATAGCTATTTGCTTCTCTTTATTTTCCTCCATCAGGAGCATTTCTGCTGCAGTTTTCAAAGCCTCTACCTCCGCTTTGAAGTTACTTGAAAATTTTCCAGTTGCCATTGAATGTGTTTTTTTCACTCCATTTTTTAAATTTAGGAGAATTCCTCCTCCTCCATTCTCTATTGAATTTTTGGCTGATCCATCTGTATATGCATGGGTCCAATTCCTGCTTGGGTAATGTTCTTTTATGTAGTTTAGGGTTATTTCTCTTCTTTCGGTTTCATGCTGAGTGTTCTTTTTCTCAATACCAGGAATGTTTTCTATCATCTCAGGCAGTTGCTGCTGTCTCCAAGCTGGGAAGTTGTGTGCATTGTGTATGGGCTTGACTGTTGATATGTTAAGTATAGGATCTGCCCTAATCCTTCGTTTTGCAGTTTCTACAAAGTTGCTACGCTTCAGTCTTCCCTTTCCAAAACCATTAAATCTGTTGTACATAGGGTGGTCTGTCAATCTTCTAAATTTTTCTGCTTGTTGCTGGGCTCTGCTATCTCTTCTATCCTGCATTGGTTGTAAACAAGTGATCTTTTCTAGTTCATTAATAGGCGTTGTCTTCAGGCTTCCAGTTATGATTCGCATTCCTTGGTTTTGGACTCTACTTATTTTGTTAAAGTTTGACTTAGCTGCTGTTGCCCAAGCTGCAATGCCATATTCCAGTACTGGCCTCACCCGTCCAGTATATAACTTCTTGAGAACTTTCTCATCTGCTCCCCACGTTGTACCAGCAAGCTTTTTCATGATTGCCATTCTCTGCCTTGCTCTTGTTCAATTTTTCTCAACCTGTGTCTTCCATGTCAGGCGACGATCAAAGGTGACTCCTAGATAGTTTGGATTTTCTTCATGGCGCAATATTTTTCCATTCAATACCAGCTTAGGTTGCTGAGTTTTATTTGAGAGGGAGAACACTGTGCATGTTGTTTTCTCCTCACTTATGTTCACAAGCCATGATTTTGACCAGTCCTCTAGCGCTAATAAGGCTTGCTGTATTCTGCTGTTAGCTGTACTAATATATTCTTCAGATGTCCATATGGCTAGGTCATCTGCAAAGGAGGATGTGTGTACTCTGGCTGGAAAATTTTCTGTGATGTCATTTATATATGCTAGGAATAATGTTGGTGAAAGAACTCCTCCTTGGGGGACTCCTTGCTCCAACAGCATCATTTTGCTTGTTTGTCCTTGTACTTTTGTCCTGGCAGTTCTGTTCTCAAGGTAGTGGCTGATCCATTTATACATTTTTCCACAAACATGCATGTTTTGCAGTTTTACTTTCAGTCCTTCCTTCCATACTTTATCAAATGCTTTTTCTAAATCTATCCAGACTGCTAGTGTGTGCTTTTTCTCTTGGAAGGCATCCTCTATTTCCTGAGCTATATAGGTTATTTGATCTTCAGTGGATCTGTATTTTTTGAATCCTGCTTGGTGTGGTGTTAAGAGTTTGTTTTCTTCCAGATGCCATGTTAGCCTGCCATTGATAATGCGTTCCATTAATTTTCCTACACAGCTAAATAGACTGATAGGTCGATAGCCATTTGGTTCTTCCAGGTCTTTTCCTTTCTTTGGGACTGGTATTAGTATAGCTTCCTTCCATGCCTGTGGGACTATTCCTCTCTTCCAGCTGTTATTTAGGACTGCTAGTAGTTTCTTCTTTGCCTTGGTGCCTAGTCCTATTAGCATTTCATTTGTGATTCCATCCTTTCCTGGTGATTTCTTCTTTTTTAGGGTATTCATTGCCTGTTCCATTTCTTCCATTGTTAGATTTGCCATAATATATTCTGCTGCTGTCTCTGTATTTCTATGATGTATCTGCTTGTCTTTGATTGCTTTCTTCTGTTCGGTTGTAATATCAATGTGGTTTGCATTTGCATAGTGTTCCATTAGTGCATTTGCAGCCTTTTTGCCTGTAAGCAAGGCATTTCCTTGTTTAATTGTTATTTGTTTGTTTCTAGGTCCTTCATTGTTCATGGCTTTCACTAGTTTCCATAGTTTGTTTCCATCCCTGTCAAAATTCAGGTTTTCTGTTTTTTCCCTCCAACAATCTCTTGTTGTTTGATTTACTGTTCTTTTATATTTTGCTGAGATGGCTTTGAGAGAGATGTTTGCTTCAATTGTTTGTTCTCTCTCTGCTGTCTTCCTGGCATCTTCAACTTTGTCCTCCAAACTTTGTAGTTCTTCAGTCCAGTATGGTTTGTAATTTTTCCTCGCTCCTCTTGGAATGGACTCAGTGGCTGCCTGCATTATCGCTCTGTTTAGACTTTCCACCATTTGCTTTATGTTGCCATATCGTGTATTTATGTTTTCACAATATTTGTCTGTTAGTATGGCAAATCTGTCCCAATCTGCTCGTTTGTAATTCCAGCGGGGCAAGGGCTTTTGCTCCTGTGGAACATACTCCATATTCATTTCAAGCTTGATTGGTCTGTGGTCACTACCTGCTAATTGGTCCAGCACATGGCGATCGATTTTGTGGAGGATGTCTCCTGTGCAGAAAGCTAAGTCTGGAGTAGAAGTGGTAAGCCATCTTCTGGAGTAGAAGCTCGGTGTGTCATCCGCTTTGTTGAGTAGATGGAGATTTGAGTCTATTTCCCAGTCCTCCAATTCATCTCCTCTTTTGTCAGTATCTGGGTATCCCCATCTTTCTGAACGGCTATTAAAGTCTCCGACAATAATGCAGTTTGTGTCAGTTATTTTCATGTTTGAGAGTGTAAGGTCCTTATCTGCTGGGCTATACAGATTGTAGATTCTTATTTTCACGTCCTTTATCATTATATCAACACCTATAATTTCTGTTTGGTTGTCAGAGATCACAGATACTTCGCTGCAAGGTATTGTATTTCGTGTAAGTATTAGAACTCCTCCTTTGTGTCCTTCGCGGTCGAAACGTGTGGCCTGATATCCTCTGACTGAGAATTTGTGATTGGCGTTGAGGTGTGTCTCTTGAATGCATGCCACATCTATTCTATCTTTATGAAGACGCTGTGTTAGGGAGTCTTTCTTCTTGTAAACTCCTTCGGCATTCCACTGTAGTATGTTGAGTGTCCGGGGTGTTTGGTCAATAGCTCTTAACCTACTCCTCTGTGCCTTGACTCCACAGCACAGGGGAAGGTGACCACCAGTAGTCATGGGTGGACCCCCTCGAGGCAGGGGGCCCGGCACTATCACCGCCTGATGGGACTTCACGGGATTAGCACCATATCGATTAATTTTGATTTGTGACATCACGTTGACCGTTCTACCTTGACCAGCTGAGATGTGGGCGACACCACAACATTAAAAGTCAACGTGCCTCGAAACCCGAGGAAGGCTAACCTCATAAAAAAATGCCTGCTGAAGTCGGAAGTGCCGGCCTACTGGTGGCAAAATAAAAATTGGCACTACGCAATTACGTCCGAGTGAAATGTCTTTCATGCTAGGAACAACTCTGACTACCTAGTTTCCGAATGCCACTCGTGTCCGGAACAGCTCTGACTCGATAGTTTTCTGAATGTCCGTCGTGCCCGGAACTATAGTCGTGCTCTGACTATTTTGCCTCCGGGCACAACGACAGGCACATGTCCGAATCGAAAATTTGCTGAGTGGATACCGTCTGCAGACCGCTTTGGTTTGTGCGGGAATGGACCCAGGCGAACAAAACACCCAATATATTGAAGTGAGGAATTAAAGTAGCCATGAGCAGGAAGTGATGATTCCCTCGGTGAACCCAGCACCAGGGCGCTATGTGTCGGCCCTGCAACTATGGAAGCCACCCTGGATGGCGGAAAATCCCATGGACTGTCCCTGCCTTCCCTTGAAGGTGACTGTGAAGTCTTCGACTATTCCAACTTGACCAGCTGAGATGTGGACGGTACCACAAAAGTGAGAGTCTCCCAGGAATGCTAACCTGGTCAAAATTGCACGCTAAAAGTCGGATGTGTTGGCCTAAGGGTTTCGGCCCTAGGGTGCCTAACTGGATACACCGCAATCACATTTGAAAAAACACTCCGGATGAACGCAAAGAAGAAGAAGAAGACTCTTAGACACCTTATTGAATAAGTGAATAAATTATTAGTATTATGCTGTGCTTGCAATAGTAATCTCTATACAGCAGAACAGGATCTAGATAACATTTTAGTACTCTCTGATATTCAGTGATAGTGACTGATAGCATAAGATATTTGTAATTTTCTGAAATACAGCTTTTCTTGGCCAATTCTGTTGTTAATCTCTGTCATGTGTCTTCCATCTGATATTATGATTGCTCCTAGACACTTAAATGTATTAACTTGAAATGTGTTATAAGAAGAGAAAAATTAGGACATGTGACAACTGGAAGGATTTATGGAAAGAGCAATAGAAGAAGTCAATGAGAGACGATTCTTGACAGCCTTTTGTCATGGATTGGAAAGTTGTCACTGCACACATTTATATGTGTAGTTGGAGATCGCAAGATGTGAAGAAGTATGATCACCCATGCCAGTCGTCTAGGAATTTGACCATGGTTAAATGTGGTATTACTTCTTACTGGCAATATTAGCTGTAGCATGAACATATGTTAGTAGTTTTATGATGATTTAACAGTTAATTAGTAAGTTAGTCACGGTTCCAACTTCACGGCAAAGGGTTGTCTCATTATGCTTCATTCCTGTGCCAGTGAATATCACACAAAGTGCTCCTCACTGCCCCATGTGAAAAGTGGAATAGACAGGAGTCTCGACAAACCAACAGCCTGCTCAGGTATACTATGCATAATGCCGCTGCCAGAAAGCCAACACAAAAGTCCACCATGAAAAATACAGTTCATCGTCAATGGAAGTGGTAGTCACTAGAAAACCAGCAGTCACACATTACTGTATAAGACAACCCAATTAGTTCGGCGACCAGCCGCGCCACAACTTTTCTGCTTGCTTGCTTGCTTGTGTTCGCTGGCTGTGAACTCCAGCGTGAAGTCCTGTATGTCGGATGAAGACATCGTGTTATCTAACATCAGTGTGATGTCATACCGGACTGAGGTTTGCGTGAGTATCCGTTGTCCCATGTCTGGCTTATTGGTGTGCAGACTGGTGGTTCCTCACCATGCAGGCAGATACTCTCCGACTTCGGAAGAATCAGCAATCCTACTATGTTAGCCAGGACCCCGAAGGGACCTGTTACCCAGGATGCGTGACTAGGACTATTAGTAGGTCTTGGCCAGTATAGAACCTGGCCCTGGTGCCTTGGAAACACTTCTGTGTCCTACAACTTTTCTGACAAGCAGTTCACACTACAAACAACCGCGGAAGATGTAAATGCACTCCACATGAAATTCACAGCTCACAGTGTCGCTCTACGCACTCGACTCAGTAGCAGGGCAACAGAACCATGCACTACCAGTCCAACATGAGGAAAATGTGTAAGCAAATCATAGCCACAAATATAAACACTTCAGAGGCCTTAACAGCTAAACCGCCTATCCTCCATGTTAGGGACTGGTTGTGATTATCTGATTTAACAAATAACAATTAATACACTTAATCATAAATAGCTACATTTATTGATGTTTTTAAACTTTAACTATACTGTTATGTTTCTTTTCCTTTCAGAATTACATCCTTGAATGAATTCTGTGGCTGAGGAGAATTGATCAAGTTATAGAACAGTACATGACCAGTATAGGAATCTAATAGATTTCTAACTATATTTTGCTAACAGTTGTGACATTTTCACCCAGTTCTTCCTTTTGGAGCATTTTCAACCCTATGGTAAGTAGATAAATTAATTTAAATAGATAATGTTGATAATTGCAACAGTAAACTTTCACTTTCAACTTACAAAACCAAACACTTATAATCTTGGGGTTATTCCATGCACAAAATTATCAGTGTTTGTTTTAATTTCCTTTCATAATCTTATACATTTTAATTTACTGAAAGTATTTGATTTTGTAGACTGATAGACATGGTGGTTTTCTTGATTCAAGGCATGTTAAGAATAGTTCAGTTAATACAGACAGAATATAACATATTGAATTATGTTAAACATAATAAGGAAAAAAGTAAATGAAAGTTAAGTTAGTTACTTATCCTTTACAGGACGTCAAAGTAAATTCCAGCATATTTTGGCTGCTTGTGATTTCTTGTCGAGTTTATGTTCAGTAGTTTGCCATTGAAATGAAAGACATATCCAAATTAATGGAATGGCATTTAATTTTTAGCAGGAGATCACAAACATACATGGTCTTCTTCTTCCATGTTTCATGGTTTCTAACCTCATTCTCCATCATCTATTTTTGGGGGTGAGAGATGGACTTTTCTAGACTGATCCCTCAGCACCATCTCCTCCTGGCATTGGTCTACAGAGACAGAATGAAATCAGTGTATCTGTCTGAGATATGATCCATCAGGGGATTACATACATGTCTGTTTGTTGACCTTCCTGATGTTTTTAATTTATTTGAGATTCTAGGTACTTCAATTATGTTAGTATGTCTCCAACTCTTGTTCCTTTATTTTGATATCTACATTGGTTGTTTTATTTGTCATATCCAACTCTTGTTCATTTATTTTGATATCTACATTTATTTTTTTCTTTGTTACTTGTTACTAGATGATTTTTATCTGCATTGACTGCACACAATCGAAATACTTTAGCTTCATTGGGAACTGCCCCCTGCTGGCAGATTGCATTTGATTTGGTTTTTACCTCATTTGTCGTCCCATCTGGCTGCTAGCCAGGATTTAAATACAACTTCTAGCCAGATATCTGGATGTTCTGGGGTTCACAGTGTATAGACGAGTGAGTCTGAAGCTTGAGAGGCTGAAAAACATTGTGAGTTTCATTGCCCTCTTAAAAACCCATTACTTGGTTATTTATGGTGACACTTTGTGTAACATGTTTCCTCTTATGCATTTGAAAGTTTATTGATGTTGAGCTCAATTGCAGTACTTTTATCCCTACAGTTTGTTTCTTGAATTATTATTTTATAGTAGCAATTTTAAAGTACTTCTTCTTCTGTCTTATTTACCAACGGAACATTGGCCCTCAACCAACTTACACCAAGCCCTTGATAGACTTGTTCACGATTAGTTGTATTTTATAGCTAAAGTTTTCGATAGGGTGAGGTAGCCAGTCTCATACCACCCCTCCTTAATTGCCTCTTATGACATGCATGGTAGAGTACAGTGTTTATATTCTTTGCTTTCCTCATGGGCCCTGGCCTGGTAAAACATGGGTGTTTTAAAGTAATCAAGCTACTCCTTTCCTTATTTTAATGAACAGTGTAATATTTATAATTAGCTAGAAGTACAAATGTTCATACTAAACTGCTTATATTGGATTTCATAATCTATGATCATTTGGAACCCATTGAGCAGTTTTTAGGCCCTGACTTTCTCTACCTGATCATCATTGTGTGTGTGTTAACTTCACCAGGGTTCTTTCTTGTATGGCCTTGAACAAGTCAATAGTTCCATAAATTCATCGCCAGTAAGAGTTCAAGACTCAGCATCATTACACCTGGATATTCCCACACGTGCACCATCCTTTTCTTCAGTAGCCAATAAAGTGGCAGCCTGATTAAATTTCATCTGCATTTCCCTAAGCATTGAGTGTCATCCAGAGCCTCTGCTTACTGAATCATCTTGAAACTTGTACTAACAAGTATGGATAATGGACATAACCAATATTTTGCCTTGCTGGCTACTATAACCTAGAAAGTCACCATCTCCTACTACATCCTGTATGATGTTTCTTCTTTCCACAGGTCCAAATTCTGCAACGGCTTTCCCTGTCAATTTCTTAGTAGTATTTATCCAGCATGTTTTTATTTTTCCTGGGACTGTTTCTGTAAAGTATAGTGTTGGACAGCGCCGTTGATCTTATCTTGACACATTATCAAACCTTTGGAGATTGTATGTGATTACACTTGTTGAAGGTCTTTGTTGTATGTGATTACACTTGTTGAAAGGTCTTTGTTGTATGTGATTACACTTGTTGAAGGGTCTTTGTTGTATGTGATTACACTTGTTGAAGGGTCTTTGTTGTATGTGATTATACTTGTTGAAAGGTCTTTGTTGTATGTGATTACACTTGCTGAAGGGTCTTTGTTGTATGTGATTACACTTGTTGAAAGGTCTTTGTTGTATGTGATTACACTTGTTGACGGGTCTTTGTTGTATGTGATTACACTTGTTGAAAGGTCTTTGTTGTATCTGTGATTACACTTGTTGACGGGTCTTTGTTGTATGTGATTACACTTGTTGAAAGGTCTTTGTTGTATGTGATTACACTTGTTGAAAGGTCTTTGTTGTATGTGATTACACTTGTTGAAAGGTCTTTGCATTGGCCCACACATTGTCTGACAGTATTCTATACATTGACATTTCTTCTTCTTCTGCGTTCATCCGGAGTTTTTTTTTCCGGACATGATTACGTTGTGCCTGTTTACAGCAGAGCTGCGTTCTTGCGCCGTTAGGCAGACACATCCGACTTCTGCGGTCATTTGTTGACCGGGTTAACCTTCCTGGGGGTTTCTTAGGACGTTTGACTCATTGTTGTGGTGTTATCCCCCATCCCAGCTGGCCCATATAGAACAGCCAAAGACATCCTGGTCAGCCCTCAAGAAAAGGCAGGGGCAGACCATGGGCATTCCCCGCCATCCAAGGAGGCTTCCATACTTGCAGAGCCGACACACAGCGCTCTGATACTGAGCTCACCCAAGGAATCGTCACGTCCTGCACATGGCTGCTTAGCCTCACTTCCATATATTGGGCCTTCCGTTCACCATAGGCTGTTCTTCTGGAAACTAGAAGAATGCAGTCTGCAGATGACATCCACACAGTGAGCTTTCGATTCGGACTTTCCACGTAATGGATTTGCTATCCAAGCAATATTCCATTTCATGCCTCTGGGACGCTTTTGTTACCGACATACCTGTGGTATGAAGTGCGACAGTCTAAATACTTCTTCATGCACCTTCAAATGTCAACCTGAATGTAGCTAAAGTAAGCTGCAGTCAACTTGAGCTTGTTGATATCTTAATAGAGCTTGTCCTCAAATGAAGCAGGTGTGGGCCAAAATATCTTTCTCTGTTCTGCATATATTGGGCACTCCTGCAGCAAATGTTTAGCTGTCTTTTACCAGTTCCACAATTACATTCATAGGTATCTCCTATCTTTAGTTTATTGAACAAGTGGTGGCCTGGATGCTCTTATTCCCATTTGGTTCTATAAGTGCTTTTTATAAACCTCTTTGCCTCATTATAGGTTATGTCTATGTCAGGCTGTGGTAGTCGTCCACCTCTTCATTTCCAGGTATACTGCAGTGTGATGGGATCCATACACTCTACTCCTAGTAGTGCTAGACTGAATTTTTGTGTTGTGCGTGTAGATTAACTTTCCCAGTACTATTTTAATTCACCACAATCAAAAGGCATAGTTATTTTTAGCACTGACCTAGATCTGGTGGGATCGTCGATTTTCAGAATAGGGATATCGGGATTCACTTCGTGGTCGGTCGACAAGTGTGTTTGCAGCAAGATGTACCCAAAACCGCATGTCATTGTCTTCGCAAACTGGCTCCCAGATACATCAAAGATGAGCGCAGACAGATGGGACATACACAAGATAAGACGAGTAGCACAAGATATGAATATACACTCCGACGACAATGAGAGCCCTCCGGGTCCAGAAACATTTATTGCAGCTATCGATCCTTCTAGCAGTCCACCACACACTCAACTGGAAGTGATCGACAACACATTCAATTTTATATGATTCTTTATTTCAATAAATACATTACACAATAGAACTAGCTTGCTTTCTACTTGCAAAAGCAACAGGTTGCACAGTTTATCAACACACTCCTACACCCACTATGGAATCACTTTGATGTCACATGATTTTCTGGGAACTCCCGGATTTCCTTTGTGGTGAATTAAAAATGAAGTACCGCTTTCTCTATTAACAGTGTCCCTCGCCATCAGGCGAACCAACTCTGACTTCAGAGGTACTTGTAATTTACGTCCCCAAGTCAAGGATGATAGGTCAACATTTTAGTCCAACTGTCCAGTATAGGTTTTAATCCCTTACCTCGGCATCATCACACCGGATCTTTAAGATCTCGCGTTCTTATCTACTCAGCCATGCTGACCTCCTAACTCATAATTTTATGTTTTTGTTTCACATTCATTCTGATAATTAGAGATGACTGATGTCTGACCTTGATTTCTGCTGTGTTCTTATCTTTCCTTATTGGTTTCAGCCTTGATAGAATTGCTGTTGTTTGTGCATTTCTTGCTCTTGCTTCTATTCTTGTTCATTCATAATTCATTTGAGATCCCTGCTGCTTGAATTATCTTGGCGTGTCTCTGACTCTTGTTCATTTATTGTGATGTCTGCATTGATTTATTTGTCATTAGGTTAACTGTTATCTACATTGACTTCCGTGCTATATTTTCTAGAGACTGCCAATTCAGATATTTCTTGTTTTTCTCCATCCAAAACATTGATCTCATCAGCATAATATAAACTTGTAATAGTGAATTCTCCTATCTTTATTATTCCTTTGTGACTAATCAACATCTTTTGATATTATTTTATTAATGAAGATGTTGAGCAGGGTAGGTTATTTCCAGGTATTTCCAGCTTGCCCTGTTGGACTAACTCAGTAGTTCAAAACCATTTTTATATTCTTCAGTTGTGAGAACTGCACTAGTTGTGTTTGTGGGTAAGTTCTCATTATGATGCAGTAGCTTGTCCTGTGAACTTTGTCCCTATAACTGTCATTCAAAATTCCCCTCATCGTAAGCCGGGTGTCCTCTGTAAATTATCTCTAATATCTTGTATCCATCTACATTGTGGTCTTCCTCTTCTCTGCTACCTTGGTGCTCCTTCCTCCACAGTTATCTTTCCAGACATTCATGTATTTCTATATGCCCAAAATGTTTAGTTTTTCTCAATTTTTTTTAAAAATTCGCATATCCTTTACAGGACATTGCTGTCAACAGCAGCATCTTTCAGCTGTCTGTTGATTTCCTGGCAAGATTACCCTCAGTGGTTTGCTATTGCTTTCTGAGCGGCCGGCTCAGTTATCCCGCAAGTCACCAGCGGGGGTCGAACCGCTCCCAGCTCTCGCCTGCTACGAGACTCTGCGTGATAAACGGGATTATGGAGAGAAAGTGTTGTAACCCCTCGGCCAGAGAGACCGGCTTCCTCAATTTTAGTTACTTTAATAACCAATCTTCTTCAGTACTGAGTACTTGTGGGATAGATCAGTTTATTATCTTTTTTTGCCCAATGAATTCTTAATGCTTTTCTTAACACTTGTATTCAAAGGCTTTCTGTATCTATGTTCTTCTTATTTTCTTTGACTGCTATAGTTTTTTAGGCATCGGGACAAAAAGGTAGTCTAGCATTGCTTTCCTTCTTGGCAGTGACCACTTTGGTCATGACTGTCACTGTTGTCTTTACAACGAGATCATCTGCCTACTGACATAAACTTGAGACCATAACCAACAACTATTTATCAGCTGCTCCCAAGCTCAATCTGACACATTCTGCCATGGTTTCACGTTAGCTTGGATGGTAGGACTAATTAGGTATTCCACCTTGCTCAAGGGTGTCCTGTGGCTAGTGGAGGGAAGGAGGTGCATGAGTTCACACATATTTGAGTTAGCATCGCCAAATGGATAAGAGCACTCATTCTTCCGGTATGCTGAAGCTGAGGTAGCGGGTTCAACCTCCACACTAGTCAGTTGGACTAACATGTTGACTTCTCATCCTTGATTTGGGGATCTAAATTACAAGTATCTCAGAAGTTGGAGTCAGTTCGCTTGATGGCAATGGGCACAGGTAATAGGGAAAGCTAATACACGTGCCAAAATCAGTCCAGTGCCACTAGAAGTAGTAACATGTGTATGGACTACGTTTGAATTCAAAGCAAATGAACGCAAAAAACACACAAAGAACAGCAACATATATTTGAATAAGTGCATTCCTTATAACATAATTTTTAATGACATTTCATGCTTCCGCATGCCACACTTTGTCATATATCTTTTTAAAATTGACAAATATATAAAAAAGTCGCTTAAAAGTCGACACGGTCGACTTCATTGCACCGGGTTTTATCCCATATGGCTCAGTCTCTTTCCGCAGAACGGAAAGCGTTGCACAAAGCACGAACTCCGTAGCTTTTAGCGATGACCCACAGGAGTCTCCGAAACATTTAACTCGTAAACCGAAGGACACGGCCTGGAATCGAACCCACAACCTTCGGAGCACGAGTCAAACGGCTTGACCACTTCACCACAGAGACTCCCTGACAAATATATATTTCCTTATGATTGTTATAACCAACTTAGATGTATTTGATTTAATGTTATATTTCATCTAACTTCGGATAATGAACAGTGCTTTAAAAATTGAGATGTTTGTAAATAATTTAATGTTGGATTTTATATTCATGAGTAACTTATTGTATTATCTTTTATATAATTTGTTTAGTTTTTCAATAATCTGAGTACTTTAGTACATCATCTGACTACTACTGCTAACCCCACATTTTTCCTCTGCATTTTATCAGATTGTTTCGAACCCTTTGTGTTGTTCCAGGTTTCAGTTTTTATTCAGCTTGCCATATATTATATGCTAGTGTATTTTACCTATTCTTCATATAATGTGGCCAGAGTAGTTAAGTACTTTATTTGCATTTGTTACCACTTTATATATGTTATTTGGTTTGTTGTGTTGTTGTTGCAGACTGCATTATTTTGTTAACAAAGCTAATCCCATCACTGAAGCTGTTGTTTGAGTATAAAATGTTAGGCCTTCATTTAATGCATAAAGAGGTGAATTGGCCTGTTCCTCTCCTTGCTGCCTTTCCATCCCATATAATTTCTGGAAAATTCTGAAAATGATCTGGTACTCATTTGATGAGACAGGCTCAACCCCAGAACCATACTAGTTGGAACATAGAACTGCTGGTGATTGAACCTGATCCTCTATCTTTGTAAGCAAGCACACTAGCAACTATGTCACTGCAGCATTTTCTTAGCACTATTTCATAAAAATCTTGTATCTCGCAAAGATCTTGATGACATGTTGGTAGTCTGGGACTTATATCTGTAGTAAACACAGTGAAACAATAGATTAAAGGTAAATACATTGCAATATGGGTGAAAAATGTCATTTCTTAACATATTCTATGTTAAGGCATAATAGGGTGGGTTGAACAGTTTCCTTCCTTACAATTTTTCCTTCTCAGACCGTTTGCAGACATTCAGAACAAGATATTGTCAGAAGCAGACATTAGATCTATACAATACTTCTTTTCTATACTGCAGATGTAACCACACTAGATGCAATTCAGATTCCTTCAGTATGCTTTGCGTTTAAAATTAGGGAAGCATTTAATATATGAATCTCGCAATCTAGTTTATGCCATTGTTTGCAAAACATGCATCATGGCATACATGGGTAAAATGGGCAGGAATCTAGTGGATGACGTCTGTGAATGAGTCATAAACATCCTTAAAGAGGCCATATTATGTGTTGAGAAAAACTGGAATATGTGACAGCTGGAAAGATTTGTGGAAAGAGAGATACAACAATACAGCGAGAAAAAATTGAGATCGTAAGATGTGGGGAAGCCTGACCTCTCACACCAGTCAGCAAGACTCTTGATGATGATTTAGTGAGACTATATAGACTGGTTGGTTGTGAATCCCGTGGAAGACTGAGTCTTAACTCATAAGTCCTATGTCTTGATTTTCAGGTTGTCTGAACCCTGAAAAGCGCTTGCATCTACAGATGCACATGTGTTTGTGCTTGTATGCACGTACATACATATCTAGAGCAGTCTGGCTTTACTGCGCCTGAGACTCGCCGTTGCCCCTTCTCCTTATAGTTAAAACAGTTTCGTCATGTGAAGGCCATGAGTTGGAATTTACCGCCAGAGGTATTTTGCAAAGTAGGGCGCTCACCCTCAACTCTGCTCCACCGGCTGTAATAGAAATTTGGAGCCGCAGCAGGGCTGTAACCCTTTATGCAACTAGGATCCAGAACTGAACAGTTTACATGGGTTTTGTCCCTTAGTTTTTATTCACAGTCTTGCATAATGGTACCATAAAAGCTGCTACACCTGGATGGTTGCTACGTTAAAGACTTCATATTTCCCCTGGAAGGTTAACCTGGTCAACAAATGCCGGCAGAAGTTGGATGTGTCTGCCAAAAGTTGCAAGTATCGCAGCTCTGCTGTAAACTGGCACAACACAATTAGTCTAAAACAACATTCCGGAAGAAAACTTCATGTATATTTAGTCACAGTTTTATAATTGGAAGTGACCAACTCATATTCTCAGCGCCAGATTCCTCTACTAATAACAAAAACATATACATATTTTATCACTCGATGCATCAGATGAACCAACTCTCTGCTACCAATGCCAAACCTGGACAATGACAGAAAAAGAGAAAAGAAAAATCACAACAACAGAAATGAGGTTTCTGAGAAGAATACTCAACGTATCAAGAAGAGATAAGATCAGAAATGAAGAAATCAGGACTAAAATAGGGGTTAAAGCTGCTCTAGATTTTATTAGAAAGCAGCAAGTCAAATGGTTTGGCCATGCAAGTAGGCTACCAGTCAACAGCATGCCACAACAAGCAATGATGTACAGACCAGATGGAAACAGAGGAAGAGGCCGACCACGTAAACGTTGGACTGAGGGAATAACAGAATCCATGGGAATGTCGATATACGAAGCCCATAACCGGGCACTCTCACGAAGTTTATACTTCACCTCGACACCGCAAGGTACAAGAGGAACATGATGAGATGAGATGAGACAACGAAGGTCGACTACAACAATAGATCCCCAACATTCTATTTCTCACCAAGATGGTACAGTCTAACCTCTTCTTTCCAGTTTAGGTCTCGATGTTATCCTCCTAATTAAACCGTTGTCATCCTTTTGCACATTGCCTTAAACTCTTGCCTAAAGTATGGTTTTCTGCAGGGTATTGTTTTTTATGTGCCAAAAATAACAGATGGCCTGAATATTTTGAGGAACGTGTGAAAAGACCAGCATCAAAAGATCCGATATATCAAGTCTACAAAGTGGAGCTGGATATCAACTGTGAGAAAACATCTAATTAAGATTTATAATAACTGTCAAACTTCTGAAGGATGGGAAAACTGCTGGTTAAAATGGTATCCCAGCAGAAGCTAGTAAAGCCAATTATAAGCACATCAATTAAATTACTGCATAAATTATTTATCAGCATCTAGAAGACTGGATAAATACCAGCAGACTCATTGGCACCTTGCCGTCTTGACAGACGATAGTTTGTGCTTTAAAAAGGCATAATAACTTTTAACTATGGCGGTAGCGAGTGTGACTGATAAGGCCAATTTGCGCTGTATTAGAGAACAGACTAGAGCAGACTAGAGAAAAGATTATCAGGTAAAGCTGCCAAAGAAAAAGGACCTAGGTTGCCAATGTTTCCTTCATTGGGGTTAGTTACTTCATTGTCAACAGTCTCCAACCCAAAGCCTCAGGGAAAACACAGTTATAGATCCCGCAATAGTAACAAGCACAGAAACAACGTGCAGTTTTAGTGCAACACATGTCCAGAAAGTTGACATTAAACTTCATGGTATATAGCATGCGGTACTACTGACAGATGTTAAATCAGCACTTCAGGCACTCAGGCTGAAAAAGGGACACAGTGGATAGTAACACTGTGGATTGCCTGGAAACGAGAGAGCCGATCAGCTAGCCAAGGAAAGTGCAACAGAAGAGTCCATGTCACATACCACCACAAGAAGAGAATCATCAAATTAGTCAGAAAACCACCATCACCGGCACAAAGTGATTAACATTTTATGGGCAGACCAGAAGAAATAATTATTCTGCGCCCCAGAACAGCCATATGTATTGACAAACCTTCTGGCCTAGAGAAATAACAGTGAAAGCAAAACTTTACAGAACACTGAGCGAACTATAATAAAGGCAGTAAAGTTTATACAAGAGACATCATTTCATATAGATAATCTATTTCAAGGGAATGAAGGAAAGAAAAGAATAACGATCTTCGACCCTCAAAGTCCACCCGATGGACACCAGTAGTGTCTGTAATACATTTGTAGTGAAAGTTGTTAGTGGGTAAAAAAAAAGGCATCATTCGTTTTTGTTATTTTAACCACTAAAAACTTTCTTTAATTCTTGTTGTTGTTGTTGTTGTTGTTTTCTTCTTCTTCTTCTTCTTCTTCTTCTTCTTCTTCTTCTTCTTCTTCTTCTTCTTCTTCTTCTTCTTCTTCTTCTTCTTCTTCTTCTTCTTCTTCTCCTCCTCCTCCTCCTCCTCCTCCTCCTCCTCCTCCTCCTCCTCCTCCTCCTCCTCCTTCTTCTTCGTCGTCGTTCATCTGGAGTGTTTTTTTTTCTCCAGATGTAATTGCGTTGTGCCAAGTTTATTTGCGCCCTGGGGCTGACATATCCGACTTCTGCGGGCTTTAAAACTATTACTGACACTACTGGTATCCCCCTGGTGGACTTTGAGGGCTACCTAGTAAATAGTACTTACAGTGAACAGCTCAATACTAACAGTTGCATAGTGCGCTCTTTGAATTTTCGCAGCCTGCTCACAAAAATACTACATTAGGATTCATATAGACCAGTGATTCCCAAACTTTTGTTGACTTCCATCTCTTGTCGCCTAGGTCACACCTGTAGCATATACAAGCACACCTCTTATCTTGGTATGAAGTCTATAGCAAACATCACTACCTCCACGAATGCTCCCCACCACACACCCACTTACGTAAAGAGTATGATGACACCCATGACCTCTTCTATGTATAACAAGTTGCTGAAGTTGCTGCATCCTCACCCTTGCATGGTCTTATATAAATTAGGATGTTTTACACATTCTTCATTGGTTTAAATGTACTTTAAAAATGTTAGTAAATGATCCCTTGCCACAGCTTTAAGTATGTTGGGTATATGGTTCTATTCCCCCATTTTTATCAACCAGTTGGCACTTGGTAGTGATGTAGTCAACATCCCACCAGCCAGTTTTACTTCCCATAATATAGCCTGGTAAATACTACAGGTTGGGTCCCCCCGGGGGTCCAGTTCAATAAACAAGAAAACAATCGCCGCCTTGACGGTGATGTGAACACGTGACCAATGGGCCGGCAGACAAGCTTGTTAAATGTTAGCCTCTGAGCCACCATGGCTCCCACCGATTCATATGTAGACTGCGAGGAATCTGTTGTAGCAGAGTGTATGATGCAGTGACATCCCAGCATAGCGACTGACCTGTCATCAGTGTCCCCATTTTAAAAAAGGATGGGGGTGGACAGGGGGGTATTTCTGACCTGGTGTGGCTTTGCGATCAATCGAGCGTCTGTCTCAAAATGTGTACCACTAGAGTAGTTTTTTTTTCCCCCTGGAAAACAAAATTGGCGAAAACGGTAACTGTCACCCCTGCCTTATAAAGTCATGACCTAGAATGGAATTTCTGTTGCCATTTTAAATGTAAGCTTCGGTGTCTCCAGTCACTGAACAAAAAATGTAAGGCTTCGGTGAGCCGGTTTATGAAACTGCACGCACAGCAAGAAGCCTCAAATCTTCCAGGTATTATTATACTGAATCGTGGGCAGAGAAGATAAAGTTTATTTAACAGCTAAACGTGTTACTAAATTTCAAAATGCGTTCTTGCGCCGTTAGGCCGACACACCTCACTTCTGCGGGCATTTGTTGACCGGGTTAACCTTCCCGGAACATATGTTCAAAACGTCATCCCCCTCCCCTTTCGTATTTCCTCCCAATAAACCCCCCCCCCCCCACCGCCCCTACTCATTATACGTAAAAACTATCAAAAAACAGTCGTTTACTGCCAGTACAGTACCTTGCGGTTTATGACAGGGGGGTCTTTGAGCCTGAGAAATTAAGGCCGCCTGGCTTGTGCAGTCGCTGCGAACTGTGCAGGTTAGGATTTTCTTTTTAGACGTCTACATAAAGCGTGATTTGCGGGTCTACTTACATTATAAAACGAATTTCAGAAGGACGTGAAGTACAGAACTGTAAAGTATGGAGAGAAAAACAATATCAAGTAATCGGTTCTTGTATTAACGCGATCTTGAAATAATCTCCCGGGAAGGTTAACCCGGTCAACAAATGACCGCAGAAGTCGGATGTGTCAGCCTAACGGCGCAAGAACGCAGCTCTGCTGTAAACAGGCACAACGCAATCACGTCCGGAAAAAAAAAAACTCCGGATGAACGCAGAAGAAGAAGGAGAAGAAGAAGAAGACGAAGAAGAAGAAGGAGGAGAAGAAGAAGAAGAAGAAGAAATAAATCTTAATTCCCCCTCCCCCCCCCCCCCGAAACCCTAAAACTCCCCCGTGGGGGGGGGGTAAATGGGGGAATTCCCCACCGGTTGAGAACCATTGGTATAGAGCATAAGACTTTGGCTGTACCCATCATAGGAAATTATGTTATTTCTCGCGAAGACCCGCAGCGTACAGACTGTGTAGCTCTTGGCGGGCTTCATCACAACGGAGATCACAGTCCCTACTGCCTTCATTATCTACACAAATGTCTGTTTTCACTGTGCCATGTGATTCCGGCGCATCGTGAACAGTCGGTAAACATATTTTATTAGAGAGATACGCTACTAGAGAGAGAGAGAGAGAGAGAGAGAGAGAGAGAGAGAGAGAGAGAGAGAGAGAGAGAGAGAGAGAGAGAGAGAGAGAGAGAGAGAGAGAACAAGAGATAAAACTAACGAGAGAGAGAGAGAGAGAGAGAGAGAGAGAGAGAGAGAGAGAGAGAGAGAGAGAGAGAGAGAGAGAGAGAGAGAGAGAGAGGAGGACGTATGTGCATCCCAATCGTACTGACAACATTAACAATCTGACAAGGAAGGGCTAGAGCACGTATATCAAGCAATGCACACATGAACAGAGTTCATGAGCCACTGTAGCGTGGTGGCCTGATGTTCACCTGCTGTCCCACTGGTCAGGTCAGCCCAACCTTAAGTGGGTACCAGGACATTTTTTGGAAAGTAAAGGTCACCGGCTTGGTACTGACCACATCATCCACTGAGTGCTGATTGCTCTATACCAGGGGTCACCAAACTTTTTTCACGGCGGGCCGGATAACTGACAAAAGGACGAGTGCAGGCCGCGTACTCATTCTGTACAGTACTTGCGCCGATCTCCGTATCGAAGGTCTTACGGACGCGGTTCGTACTCCCTTATACCCGCGTTCGAAACAACTGCGCGCGATTTGGCAGCTGACCGCGTTGCGCTATTTTTTACGCTGTGTTATGGGTGCCTGTTGTTCACAAAGCAATGGCAAACTACTGAACGTAAACTTGCCAAGACATCAATATTAGCAAAAAATGCTGGTGTTGACTGCAAACGTCGTGTAAAGGATATGCAACTAACTTTAACAATACTTGCAAGCCAGAACGAAAGCTCTGGGAAAACAGACGAAAACTAACTTAATCATGGGTGAGTGACGTGCAATGCGCGCACGCACGCACACACTCACACAAAGACAACCAATATATTTATTTACTAAAAAAGTTATTACAGAAGGCGACGTTAGCAAAAAGACAGTTACATCAGAGCTAATGTGCACATATCCTAATCTCACAAAATAAGCAGCCAAAAAAGGTTAGTGAGATTTGTGAAACTGATATTTGGCTTTCAAGATATCAATATTTGGTTTGGAATTGCTGCACCCAAATCAAAAGAAATGCTTTCAAATGTTCACCAGTCAGTCTCATTCGCTGTGTTGACTTCACATATTTCATTTTTGAAAATGTTTGCTCACAGACATAAGTTGTTCCAAACACTGATGCCATACCAGCGGCAAATTTATTCAGTTTCGGAAACTCAACACTAGGTAAGCAGCGGTTTTTTGTTTTGGGTGCCCTCTCACTTTGAACTCAAGCGTAGTCCATACACACTATTTTTATAGTAGTGATGGACTGAATTTTGCGTGTGGGTTAACCTTCCCTATCAACAGTGTCCCTCGCCATTAAGCGAACCCACTCCGACTTCAGAAGTACTTGTAATTAACGTCCCCAAGTCAAGGACGACGGGTGAACATTTTAGTCCAGCTGTCCGGTGTAGGGAATGAACAGCCTACCTCGGCATCAGCACACCGAATGTTTAAGAACACCGTTCTTATCCATTCGGCCATGCGGACCTGCGTAAGCAGCAGTAAAATTCAACACGTTTTCTTTCGCTGTGCTTCTTTTTCAAGTCATTTGCTTGCAAATAAATGAACTCCAACTGTAGTTCAACTGGCACATCGTCAAGGTTACAATCAAACGGATTCTGGAACAGAAGAATGTCACTCTCAGGTCTGTCAAGATCTGAAAATCTCCCAAAAATGCTGCTTCAAGTCACGAATAATTTTTTTTCGCAAAATCGAGGTTGACATCTTTGGCGATTGTTGCGCAAAACTCTTTGAAACAGTGAAAATTAGAAAACCTTATTGAGCCATCTCACTGATGTGTGATAAGGCAAGTCACAGAATTCAAAATCAGTTTCTTCAAGAAAAGCCTGGAACTGACGGTGATTGAGTGCATGTCCCGGAATGAAGTTCACAGCAGAAACGATTGGTTTCAGTACATAAGAAATATCTAAGTCTTTCCCACAGTGTGCTTGTTGATGCAGTGTATGAACAGAGCTCCCAGAATTTGCAAATCTTCCAACTTAGTCCTGATCTGCCCCATCAGACCCTTCCTCACTCCAGCCATGTTTTCCCTTCCAACAACTGTAACACCTCGAAGCTGATTCCACTGAAGTCTTGCAAAACTTTTTGCACTTCCATGAAAATGTCTTTTCCAGTTGTTGTTCCATGCATGCTGCAAACAGACGCCAACTCTTCCGTTATTTGAAAGTCCAAATTGACACCACAAATGAGCACGAGAAGTTGTGACGTACTCGAGAGATCAGTAGACTCATCCAGTGCCAGAGAATACCACAAGTTCCTAGCTTTCTCGCGTATCTGTAGCACTATGTTCTCTCCATGTTCTTCTGTTCTTAGCACAACTGATCTTGCCGAAAGGCTGATAGTTCCAAACAAATCGGCTTTCTCAGACACAAGTCATTTGCTGCTTCCGTTATTCACTCTTTGATGAAATTGCCGTCAGTAAACGGTTTTTCTCGTTCTGTCATGCACCATTTTGTACCTTGTACAAGTGACAGATTCATTTTCAGCAAACTTTCTTGTGAAGAGATTTCTTTGTGTTTCTAAACCAAGTTTAATGGAGTCATATTTCTCAGAGCGTAACTTTCCAGAAAACTTTGAATATGTTGATAGATGTTTTGTTTCAAAGTGACGCCAAAGATTGTACTCTTTCAAAACGGCAACACTTTCGCTGCACATTACGCAACTGGTTTTCTAGTTCTATTTTCCACAACGAAGTACTTTACTCTCCAGTCTTCATTAAAAACGCGACACTCGGTGAAGTAAACAGGATCTTAAAATAATAAAGACATTGAATTAGAAACATAATTAAAATCCTATTGAAACACAAGAAAAGCAGAGGTCTATGGGTCACCAAAGGTACATATAAAGTTTATAGGTACCTTTGGTATTAGAATATATCACATAATAAGGTTTGTGAAATATATAAATAGGACCGGCCTAAATAAACAGCCTAGAGCAGAGTTTTTCAACCAGGGTTTCGCGAGTGGCAGCAAGGGGTTCCGCCGAAATAGACTGAAATCACCTAAATGCAACATTTCTGCCCATCTGGTTTATTACATAAAGTAGGACAGACACTTGGATCATCGCACAGAGTTCCTTGAGCAACGTAAACATTTGCGCAAGGATCTGCTCCAGCAAAAAGGTTAAAAATCATTGGCCTAGAGACCAGCTTGCTTAACACCTTGACCGTGGAATTCTTCTGAGCTGGGGATAATATTTTCGTAATAACACGAGGCTTCTATGGCATTTTTATGCTATGTTTGCTACTTTATTGCCTCTATTCACGCTTGCAATTCACTTACCTATCACTGTCAAACAAAGAAATCCTTGTTACATGCCTATAAAATGGATGACTGGCAAAAAGAAGTAAATATTTCTGGAGCATCGGACCTGTGTTGACAGCCGGACGCATCTAGGGGAGGGAAAGATACTTGTGTGTGTGAGTGTGTGTGAGAGAGAGAGAGAGAGAGAGAGAGAGAGAGAGAGAGAGAGAGAGAGAGAGAGAGAGAGAGAGAGAGAGAGAGCATAGGCAGCGCTAGTACCACGAACCGGGGAAGGACGTGGGATAGCGCGAAATGAGCAAACATTACAATAAACAAGAAAATGTTGATACAATAATTTATAATTGAAATTAGTAAATTTAAGACACAAAGAAGCCAGGAGGTCTCCGCACGCGTGAAGATCTCATATTATTCTAAACATGTCTACATTTAAATTGCATCACAACGTCTCGAGTTCCATACGTTACATCAAGCAAGTTCGAGAACCGTCGGAGGGCCGGATGAAATGACGTCGCGGGCCAGATCCGGCCCGCGGGCCGTAGTATGGTGACCCCTGGTACTATATTCCTAAATGCGCATTTTTTTTAAAATTCGCATATCCTTTACAGGACATCGCTGTCAACAGCAGCATCTTTCAGCTGTCTGTTGATTTCTTTGCAAGATTACGCTCAGTAGTTTGCCATTGCTTTCTGAGCGGCCGACTCAGTGTCCCGCAAGTCACCAGCGGGAGACGAACCGCTCCCAGCTCGCTCCCGCTACGAGACTCTGCGTGACAAACGGGATTACGGAGAAAGTGTTGTAACCCCTCAGCCAGAGAGACCGGTAAATGCGCATTAGGGCGTGCAAAATGTGTTCTTTACTTTGGCTGAACAGGGTTCAACCACAACACACTAATGTTCGCTTCTGCGCGTATTTTCATTAAGCTGTCAAACATGGCCTCATGGCCTGTGGTTTTCAGGAACGTTGTTAGTTCCACCAAAGCCAGATGAATGTGAAACGTTAGATGAAACAAAGCGATAGCTGATAGATACACGTCTGTAGCATACATGGCATTGAGCCAAAGACCCCAAACATGGCTGGCTGGATCAATAACTTATGAACTGTATCACTTAGCAGACTTCTCCATATACAGAAGTACTTTACTACTGGCAATGTGATTGTTGTTGGGGGGAGAGGGGGGACGCCCCCTTCTGTCCCATTGAAGCATAGGAGCTCAGTCAACTCGCGCCAAACCCCGCTAGTTTTTGCCATATCTTGCAGCTCTCTTATGCCCTCCCCATATTTTCATCCATGTGTCTGATTCATTTCTCCGTGTTTTTTGTTGTTGGTTTGTTTGTTTAGTCTTTTCTACGAGGGGGATGCATTTTCGAATAATTATTTATTACAATCAGTATTTCCCTTAAACAGCGCTAGCTTACACATATTGTGGCCATTTGCGCATATAATTTTGACTGAGTGCAGGAGCGGGTATAAACATGAGGACTTTATTTGAACACAATACAACTTTTGACGACTTAGCATTTGAATCTTAAGACGGCTTTCAAAACTTTTCGCGTGTCCTTAAAATTGTATGATATTCCTGAACATTCGGTTTGTTCATTGTGCGGTGACGTGCAAAGGATGATACATTTCTTACGTGTAATTAATGTCTGCCCGCTTATTAATTGACATGGGGGGAAAAGTCGGGGGGGGGGGGGGGGGGGAACCACATTTGTGTTCTTCTTCTTTCGTTCGCCTGAAATATGTTTATAACTGCAATGTTGTCTCTTGTATGAATCTAACAGTCTTTTTTAGTTCACTCAGCGGTCCACAGAGTTTATCTTCCACTGTTGTCTCTATAGGCCAGAAGGTTCGCCTGGATATGTTGCAGTTTGGACAATCCTGGAGTATGTGCTCTGCTGTCTGCGACGCCAAACCACATGTGCACATGGCTGAGTCACCAATCTTGAATTTTGTATACATGTGGTTGCGTAATCTATTGTGTCCTGTTTTGAGGCGCAGAAGAATGACCTGTAAAATTGTATGATATTCCTGAACATTCGGTTTGTTCATTGTGCGGTGACGTGCAAAGGATGATACCTTTCTTACGTGTAATTAATGTCTGCCCGCTTGTTAATTTACGTGGGGGAAAAAAATCAGGAAAAAAACAACACATTTGTGTTAATTCTGAGTTTGTTCATGTGTGCGGAGACGTGCAAAAGATTATAAATTTCTTTCGTGTGGTACTCCCGCTTGTTAATTGACGATAAAAAAAAATCTGATAAAAAATATTTGTCTGTTCATTAATTCTTCTTCGAAGTACACTTGTTCCTGCAACGACGCGCTGTCGTCATTTGAAGGTGACAGGTTCGAATCCTGGTCGGTAACTGTTGCTTTCAATTTTTATATTGTCAAATGCGTTCTCTAATCCCTACTTCTTTCTTCTACTTCTATGAACGCCAAACAATACACGAGTGTTTGTTTAGGAACTGTTTTAATGGCCTCAAAGGGTTCCCCAATTTTGATCGATTCTTCTTCTTCTTCTTCTTCTTCTTCTTCTTCTTCTTCTTCTTCTTCTTCTTCTTCTTCTTCTTCTTCTTCTTCTTCTTCTTCTTCTTCTTCTTCTTCTGCTCCTCCTCCTCCTCCTCCCCCTCCCCCTCCTCCTCCTCCTTCTTCTTCTTCTCCTTCTTCTTCTTCTTCTTCTTCTTCTTCTTCTTCTTCTTCTTCTTCTTCTTCTTCTTCTTCTTCTTCTTCTTCTTCTTCTTCTTCTTTCATCGAGAGTGTTTTTTCAGATGTAATTGCGCTGTGCCAAGTTTATTTGCGCCGTTAGGCCGACACACTTCTGTGGGTGTTTGTTGACCGCGTTAACCTTCCCGAGAGGTCAATTCTTATCAATCAGTCAATCATGTGCCTTGCCGGAAAGCGTGGGCGGTCATGATTCGCCATTTCACTCGATCACCAGAGTCGTGGATCAGCTCAGTGTTCCTGTCTCGTCCATGCCACGTGGCCAAGCCATCCAGGTATTTTCCTCTCGGTCTTCCTCTTGGTCTGTTCCCCTCGATCTTGCCAGTTGTCAATAAATTCTCCAATCCATTTCTTCTCATAACATGTCCAAAAATTTTTGACTGTCTTCGTCTAATTTCTCTAATCAGTCTACGATTTTCATTTGTCTCCTGTAGTACTTGGTCATTGGTTTTTCTATATAGTGCACCCATTTTCTGGGAGTAGATTTCTGGTCATGATTAGTAAAGTAAAAGTAAGGGACCTTTTTTCATGTCTTGAGGCTTATTGGGTATACGGTGTTTGCACCATATTTTGGTAGACAAATGGACATTACATTCGATGGCATATGGCCACCTTTATTTCCTATTTTAGTCTGGTCGACCTGGGAGTCTTGGTCAATTACACCCCCCCCCCCCCCCCCCCGGGATCATGATTTGTATAGTAATTTACAACCCTGCTTTCTTGTCTTCTTTTCGAAAAAAAATGGCCACCTCGTTCAGCCTGCTGCACCATACCTTTGCTTCAGATCGACTCTCAACTGAAAATTCCACCTCATGGCAACACACAGATTACCGGACTTGACTTTTGGAAATATTTCAGTGGAGTACGAATCACAGCGTCTCAATTACTAAGGCCACTATCAGTGGATTTTAGTAAAATTTGTAAGTATTTATTGTAGCCACTACACGTGGCGCATGATAAACTACGGGGTAATACGAAGTTAATATCTTGAAAACTATGACGCAGTACTTGTCATTGTAAGAGATATGGAGGTTTGCAGTGAAGCTAGGCGCCTACAGCGTTGATCACGTGAAGGGGAAACTACTGGTTTGGTTTTAGCAGAAGTGATCGATAATTCCGCGCCAGTGTCACCGGGGCCCCAAAGGGGAAGTAAAGAATAGTTACGCCGTAAACCTCCTTCCCATGTCATAAAAGGCGACTAATGAGAGATGCTATTCTTCTGCTTCTTATATTTTTCTTCTGTTCTGATCCTCCTCCTCCCCCTCCTTTTTATATTCTTCTTCTTCTCCACCTTCTCCCCTCCTCATCCCCGCCCCTTCTTTTTCCTCTTATTCCACCCGCAGACAGCAATGTGAGTAAATCCAAAGAATGCAGCAATCAGCCTGTTGACATCTCCAAAGAGTTTGTCTTCAAATGGAGGGGTTGTAGCTCCAGTAAAATAAGGTTGGGGAGAGGTTGGCTGAGACTGGCAATCTCATACCGTAGAATATATCAGCCCACGTCCAACCAACCAGGATACTAACCAAATCACCCACCCACTGCCGATTGATCTATAAAAATGTGGGTTTAGCACCATATGCCCAATGAGTCTGAAGGAGTGTTAAAGAACCCTTTACTTACTTTACCTTAATTACTTAGGAGCGGCTGGTCGGGTGGCTAGAATGCCGGATTCTCCTTCAGGGGACCGGGGTTCGAATCCTCGGTAAGGTCTGCAGTTTTTTTCTGTCGGGGGCAAAAAGAAAACTCTAACCTGCACAGTTCGCGGCGACTGCACTAGCCAGGCGGCCTTAATTCCTCTTGCTCCAAACCCCCCCCCCCCCTCCCCGCCCCCGCCCCCGCCATACACCGCAAGGTACTATATTGGCAGTAAATGACAGTTTTTTAAAATTTATACTACAAAACCATACTCTTACAGTCTCCAAGTTTCACGATGATCTGGTGATGGTAATTGCTAGTATAACAATATCACACTGTTAACCGAATTTCCTGGCGTTCCATTTAAGTTCCTTATTTCTAAAGAGAGACAGAAGAAGACCTGGGATTATCAGGAAAGTAAGAGGGTGATCCTGTGAAATGGCGAGTCATGACCGCCCACGCTTTCCGGCATGGCACATGATTGATTGATTGAAGAGGGGAAGAGAGATAGACGAAGATCTAGACACAAAAGTAAAGTAAAAAGGGAAAGTAAGAAGAAATAAAGACAACAGGAAAGTAAGTAGGAAATAGAGACAGGAGAAGACTTAGAGACAACAGGAAAGTAAAAAAGAAAGCGAGACGGGGGAAGATTTAGAGACAACGAGAAAGTAAGAAGGAAAGAGAGACAGGGGAAGATTTAGAGACAACAGGAAAGTAAGAAGGAAATAGAGACGGGAAGACTTAGAGACAACAGAAAAGTAAGAAGGAAATAGAGACAGAGGAAGACGTAGAGAAAACAGGAAAGTAAGAAGGAAATAGATACAGGGGAAGACGTAGAGAAAACAGGAAAGTAAGAAGGAAATAGAGACAGGGGAAGACTTAGAGACAACAGGAAAGTAAGAAGGAAATAGAGACAGGGGAAGACTTAGAGACAACAGGAAAGTAAGAAGGAAATAGAGACAGGGGAAGACTTAGAGACAATAGGAAAGTAAAAAGGAAAGAGAGACAGGGGAAGACTTAGAGACAACACGAAAGTAAAAAGAAAATAGAGAAAGGGGAAGACTTAGAGACAACAGGAAAGTAAGAAGGAAATGGAGACAGGGGGAGACTTAGAGACAACACGAAAGTAAAAAGGAAAGAGAGACAGGGGAAGACTTAGAGACAACAGGAAAGTAAGAGGGAAATGGAGACAGGGGAAGACTTAGAGACAACACGAAAGTAAAAAGGAAAGAGACAGGGGAAGACTTAGAGACAACACGAAAGTAAAAAGAAAATAGAGAAAGGGGAAGACTTAGAGACAACAGGAAAGTAAGAAGGAAATGGAGACAGGGGAAGACTTAGAGACAACACGAAAGTAAAAAGGGAAGAGAGACAGGGGAAGACTTAGAGACAACACGAAAGTAAAAAGGAAAGAGAGACAGGGGAAGACTTAGAGACAACACGAAAGTAAAAAGAAAATAGAGAAAGGGGAAGACTTAGAGACAACAGGAAAGTAAGAAGGAAATGGAGACAGGGGGAGACTTAGAGACAACACGAAAGTAAAAAAGGAAAGAGAGAAAGCGGAAGACTTAGCGACAACAGGAAAGTAAGAAGGAAATGGAGACAGAGGGAGACTTAGAGACAACAGTAAAGTAAACAGGAAAGAGAGACAGGGGAAGACTTGGAGACAACAGGAAAGTAAGGAAGAAAGTGAAGAGGAAAGAGAGACAGAGGAAGACCTAGAGATCAGTAAGTAAAAGGGAAAGAGCTAAAGACAACGGGAAATTAGAAAGAGAGAGAGAGAGAGAGAGAGAGAGAGAGAGAGAGAGAGAGAGAGAGAGAGAGAGAGAGAGAGAGAGAGAGAGAGAGAGAGAGTAAAACATAGAGACAACAATGTAAGAGGGTAAGAGAGACCTGGGACGATCTAGAGACAACAGGAAAGTATGAGGGGAAGAGAGACGGGGAAGGTATAAGAATAAGATGCTGGGCAGCTTGACATGTTATAGAGAGACATCTGTCTCGGAAATTACTGACAACACGTGTGACATGAGGCTGTGTACAAACATAACAACCACAGCCACACGGCACGGACTTTGTATTTGGCTTCAAGGTTGTGTGGATGTGAAGCAACTGGAAGACTGCGTTTTATACGCGTTTTAACTCATGAGCGTTCAGGTCGTTTTAATATAGTTTATGTGTGGTACATGATATGGTTGTGCAGCCACTCCAATGTGAATCCTATACGAATAGCGTCGCAACATTCTACACTGTGCTGTCTTGGCGATGCATTGACTATCTATATCTTAAACAGAAATGCTCCATCATCATCATCATCATCATCATCATCATCATCATCATCATCATCATCATCATCATCATCATCATCATCATCATCATCATCATCATCATCATCGTCATCGTTGTCATCATCATCATCATCATCATCATCATCATCATCATCATCATCATCATCAACAATCATCAATCATCATCATCATCAATAATAATAATAATTGACATTTCCATAATGGAGGTTGGCGGTTATGGATCTCCGGAAGTTTCAGTCTTGAGTCTTAGTTCCATATTCGGAAAGGCTGTATTCTGACCATGTCGTGATATTGTTTATCCATTTATATCTTTAAATGCATTATATCTCTTTTGCGTTCAACTTTTCCCTTTATTGTGGTTTTGAGTTGATTGTTACATATTTTGTTATGACTAGGTGCCTTGTCTTTATGGGTTTTGTATTTCATGTAGCATAATATATCGCCACATGTAACCTCCAATGTGGACAGAGGGACGATATATCGCCATCCTAGGGTTATCATGTGTTTGTTTTGTTTCGTGGTATCTCCCCCCAATTTCCCTGCTCAGTGAATGGACATTTACATTATAATACTTGTTCATTTAATTGTGTGTTTGGTCCAAACCCACTATTTGTTTGTCACCGAATCAGATAATATTGAGTTCTAGATCTTCCTGATTTGTCTTTATTTTCCTTCAAAGAAACTCTCTCCAGTCTTCCGAAGAATCACATTTCAAAAGTCTCTATATTTTGGTCCACCTATCCAGTCGAAGTCAAGGTTTCCAGCACATAAAGCAATGAAGGAGGACGGAAATACTACAGAGACCGAGTCAGCGAGTTTGCAGATGGATTACGTAGCCATGTTGAGCTGTGCCACATAGCTCGTGTACATATGGGGTTTGATTTTTGGGTCTTATTTGCTTGCTTGCTTGTGTTCGCTGGCTGTGAACTCCAGCGTGAAGTCCTGTATGCCGGATGAAGACATCCTGTTGTCCAACATCAGTATGATGTCATACCGGACTGAGGTTTGCGTGAGTATCCGTTGTCCCATGTTTGGCATATTGGTGTGCAGACTGGTGGTTCCTCGCCGTGCAGGCAAATACTCTCCAACTTCAGAAGAATCAGCGATCCTACTGACGTTAGCCAGAACCCCGAAGGGACCCGTTGCCCAGGACGCACGACTAGGACGTGTTAGTAAGTCTTGGCCAGTATAGAACCTGGTCCTGGTGCCTTGGAAACACCTCTGCGTCCCGACTTTTGGGTCTGTTATCACTGGTCTCAAACTAGATTCCCAACTTTGTTATCTGTTGGAAAAGACAATGGGAAGAATATTGGTGATATTTCATAAAACAAAAATGCAGTATATTTTTTATACCCTAGCGTTTGGCACCTCCACGGTAATGTCAGTAAGGAAGTGAACTCCTCAATCGTTGTCAAGAAGGCAGCTTGGCTTTTGACGCAAAGTTGAATCTTAATCCGAAACAACCACAATCAATTGATTATTGCTCACTGGATTTAGGAGGCCTGGTGTTCCTTGCCAGTGAGAAGTCCTGATCGTTCGGGTCCCATCGATTGACGGACGTCGGTCGCGGCGATTGGGCAATCTTGAGCATAGCCTACGATGGGTAGTGTTGTGATGTTCTGTTGTGATAATTTGGTGTGTCCAGTGTGTGCTGCGTGGTTACACACCCGCTTCACACGCGTGATCCGGGACTGTTTCCGGATCCGGTCAGGGATATGCACTACTGACGAGCTCAAATGAGGGCGAAACTCGAGTATAGTGCTTCCATATTGATGTGGATAGGCCTTAGGTTCATACCAGAATGCGATCGGCGTTGCCAGTAGTGGGTTGTGCTCAATATTTAAATCTTAATATTGCCCCTGGGTCTAGCCCAATGTGCTATCAAGCGTATAAAGTGGTCCTTTACCTTTTTTACACTATACGCGAGGAAGGCAGGTGTGATATCCGTTCACAACCGCAACACCACAGGGCCGACTGCAGCGCTTGTAATTACACGAGGCATTGTGATGGAAATGTGATTATGAGAGAGAGAGAGAGAGAGAGGGGGGGGGGGGGAGTGAGGAAGAGAGAGAGGGAGAGTGCCAGAGAGAGAAAGAGAGAGAGAGAGAGAGAGATTAGGTAACTTGTATTAATTTACATTATTTGAACAGTCAGTGGGTGGGGTGAGGAGGTTGGAAGATGATATAAAAGTAGGGGAGGAGCGAAAGACGGGCCTTTCAATTTTGTAAATAATTCTTGGCATCGCCACCAACTCAAATAATTAAATATTTTCTGTGTATTTTTGCGATTTGGAAAAAAAAAAAAAAAAACAAGAGGAAAGAAATCACAAATTATTAGGCGACGAGGGGATATTGTCGACACAGCGAGAAACATGGCAGTCTAATTTGTTCTTCATTGACATAATTCTGATTGTCAATACATATCTATGTTTGGAATTATTTGCGTTGCTTTCAGTATCTGTTTTAATATATTTCGGAAGCATAGACCGCATCGATCGAAAGGCATAGTACGTACATCCGCTAGCGCGTGCGTTGTCCAGGCCGAGTCGTGGTTGTTAAGTCTCTTTTATATTCCAGGCTGCAGCCTGACGCGTGTATTGATCTAGACCCGAGCACGGCAGCGAGAGCACAGCAGCGCAGCCTGAGTGAGTAACCGTTTTAGAAACGGGGACAGGGAAGAGATGGCTGAGGGTTCCAAATCAATACACTGCGACGCATAATCTCATTGCGCTAGCTGGAATGTATTGGCTTGCTATTTGAGTGCTGGTGTGGGGAGGTAGAGGTTATTTCAACACTAGGACTTCTTTCCCTCTCCCCTCGCATTCTGTTTTCATCATCTAGAGCTGGGAAAATTGACTCATCTGAACGACACGCTGTCTATTGGCGCTGTGGTCCACTATGGGTCACCACCTCCAAACTTTGCATTAGGCTGGTCTATTCCCTCGTCGTCAAGGGGAGTAACTAGCCGTGGCATGATGCAAGCATAATTTATCCAAATGTTCTCTCGCGTCGTTTCCAGAATCACAATTGCGGAATTTTCCTCCAATTCTGAGAACAGCTCGCGGATATTTTGATAATTTTAAGAGTCTCTCTGCCGTTCTTATAATAAATATTCTCAAGACTTAACAACAAAGACATACAACCGTTTTAAAGCTTTCATTTTGATGTCTTCGCGTGATTCACTCGGAGCGATCGTGCGGTGTAGTAATTCCAACACGACTGACGAGCAATATTTCTGTATCAGTTCTAGGACTGGAGGCTACCCATCAGTTACCCTTAGTTTTCTGAACACGGACGCATTTCAGGCAGAATCTAACGGATAATTTATAGACCTGGACATTGTGGACGTCTGCTTCACTTCTGCTGCCCCTAGACTAGAAGTGTAGTTTTGTTCTTACTGATATAAACTGTGATTCACCCCTCCCAGAGTTTGTCACCTCTTCTCACTTTCCACCATCAGCTCTTATGGTTGTTAACACGATGGATACAGAGGCTGCTAAGAATTACAGGAAGTAAGTTAGGCAGTGTTCTTTAGTGCTTTGTAGTAGTACTAGTAGTTGTAGGGGATGTAAGTGTTATACTCAGGTATATTTGACTCATATGTATGCGTGAATTAGGGGAAGTTAGACAGTGTTCACATCTTTAGTGTTTGTAGAATGGGATGTAAGGGTTTTCTCAGGTATATTTGTTATGTGTGTGTGTGTGTGTGTGTGTGTGTGTGTGTGCGCGCGCGCGCGCGCGTACGTATGTGTGTGTGTGTTTCTTACTCTTATGGTTGTTAACACGATGGACACAGTGGCTGCTAAGAATTACAGGAAGTAAGTTAGGCAGTGTTCACATCTTTAGTGTTTGTAGGATGGGATGTAAGGGTTTTCTCAGGTATATTTGTTACATATATATGTGTGTGTGTGTGTGTGTGTGTGTGTGTGTGTGTGTGTGTGTGTGTCCGTCCGTCTGTCCGTCCGTCTGTCCGTCCGTCTGTCCGTCCGTCTGTCCGTCCGTCCGTCCGTCCGTCCGTCCGTCCGTCCGTCCTTCCCCGATTTCTTACTCTTATGGTTGTTAACATGATAGACCAGAGGCTGCTAAGAAGCACAAGAAGTACGTTAGACATTGTTCACATATTTAGTGTTTGTAATAGAGGATGCACGTGCATTCTCATGTATATGTGTTATATATGTGTGTGCGTGTCTGCAAGCGTGTTTGTGTGTGTGTGTGGGTGTGTGTGTGCATGTATGTATATGCTTGTATATATGTGTGTCTGCAAGTGTGTGTGTGTATGAATGTGTGTGTGTGTGTCTGTGTGTGTGTCTGTGTGTGTGTGTGTCTGTGTGTGTGTGTCTGCAAGTGTGTATTTTTTCATATTTCCATAATGGTTTTCAGTAACAGCTGTCTCATATAGCTAAAAATACTTATTATGTGAAGATTTTCGCACTCTATGGTGTCGTTGAAAAGGGTAACTGGAACACATTGTAACATTTGGTAAGATTAATGGGGAAAACAGATGGAGGAAGGCAGCGAGAGGAGATTATTGAAAGGTTTTTCCCCGGGAAGGTTAACCCGGTCAACAAATGCCCGCAGAAGTCGGATGTGTCTGCCTAACGGCGCAAGAACGCAGCTCTGCTGTAAACAGGCACAACGCAATCACATCCGAAAAAAAAACTCCGGATGAACGAAGAAGAAGAAGAAGAAGAAAGGTTTTCATCATGGTAAGGAAGGATATCAACACAGGAATTGATCTATTTACCTGGAGAGTAGGAGCTGTGGGAGAGCAGGATCATCAATTCCAGTTGATAATATATATATGTAAATTGTAAACACAAACACATACCTTGTCATGCGTTAAATTAGGTGAATGGCAACAATTCAGTCTGCCATTTCTAAGCAAGTTGTAGGAATATGAGCATATAAAATGTATGTACCACAAATAAAACTCACACAGTCTGTGTTATCATACAGCTGTGAGTGGGTTGAACATTTACTGTCATGTAAGTGGGTTGAACATTTACTGTCTAGTTACATGCAACCCATTTCTGGGCTGAGTACAAATTTCATACTGCAGACAACTCATCTTGGGTTGAACATATACTGTCATAATATAGACAATTCATTGTGGGTTGAACATTTACTTTCATATTACGTGCAGTCCATGCAGGATTGAACATGTACTTTCATATTACTTGCAGCCCATGCAGGATTGAACATGTACTTTCATGTTACAGATAGCCCATCCAGTGTTGAACATGTACTTTCATATTACAGATAGCTCATCCAGGGTTTAACATGTACTTTCATGTTACAGATAACTCATCCAGGGTTTACCATGTACGTTCATATTACAGATAGCTCATTCAAAGTTTAACATGTACTTTCATATTACAGATAGTCCATCCAGGGTTGAACATGTACTTTATATTGCGTGTAGCCCATCCAGGGTTGAACATGTGCCTTATATTACATGCAGCCCATCCAGGGTTGAACATGTAATTTCTTATTACAGGCAGCACATCCAGGGTTGAACATCTGATTTCATATTACAGGTGGAGATTAGCATGGCCAAGTGGATAAGAACGCATGTTCTTAAACATCTGTTGTGCTGATGCCGAGGTAAGGGGTTCAACCCTTACACCGGACAGTTGGGCTAAAATGTTGACCTCTTGTCTTTGACTTGGGGACTTAAATTACAAGTACCTCTGAAGTCGGAGTGGTTTTGCCTGATGGCGAGGGACACTGTTAATAAGGAAAGCTAATCTACACGCAAAATTCAGTCCAGCACTACTAGAAGTGTGTATGGACTATGCTTGAATTCAAAGTGAGCGAGTGCAAAAAATAAATAAATATTACAGGCATCCCATCCAGGGTTGAACATCTACTTTCATATTACAGGCAGCACATCCACGGTTGAACATCTAATTTCATATTACAGGCATCCCATCCAGGGTTGAACATCTAATTTCATATTACACGCAGCACATCCAGGGTTGAACATCTACTTTCATATTACATGCAGCACATCCAGGGTTGAACATCTACTTTCATATTACACGCAGCACATCCAGGGTTGAACATCTACTTTCATATTACACGCAGCACATCCAGGGTTGAACATCTACTTTCATATTACACGCAGCACATCCAGGGTTGAACATCTAATTTCATATTACACGCAGCACATCCTGGGTTGAACATCTACTTTCATATTACACACAGCACATCCTGGGTTGAACATCTACTTTCATATTACACGCAGCACATCCTGGGTTGAACATCTACTTTCATATTACAGACAGCACATCCTGGGTTGAACATCTACTTTCATATTACACGCAGCACATACAGGGTTGAACATATACTTTCATATTACACGCAGCACATCCTGGGTTGAACATCTACTTGCATTGTATAGACAGCCCATCCTGGGTAGAACATGTACTTTTGTATTACGTGCACATGTAGAGTTGAATATCTACTTTCATATTACGTCCAGCACAACCAGGGTTAAACATCTTGTTTCATATTACTCGCAACACCTCCAGAGTTGAACATCTACTTTCATATTACGTGCAGCATATCCAGGGTTGAACATCTTTCATATTACACACAGCACGTCCAGGGTTGAACATCTTTCATATTACATACAGCACGTCCAGGGTTGAACATCTTTCATATTACACACAGCACGTCCAGGGTTGAACATCTTTCATATTACACACAGCACGTCCAGGGTTGAACATTTTTCATATTACACACAGCACGTCCAGGGTTGAACATCCACTTTCATGTTACATGCAGCACGGTGAACATCTACTTTCATATTACAGACAGCACATCCAGTGTTGAACATGCACTTTCATTGTACAGACAGCCCATCCTGGGTTGAACATCCACTTTCATATTACCCGCAGCTCAACCTGGGTGAACATCTACTTTCATATTACCGGCAGCTCAACCTGGGTGAACATCTACTTTCATATTACAGGCAGCTCAACCTGGGTGAACATCTACTTTCATATTACCGGCAGCCTATTCTGGTTTGCGCATCTACTATCATATGTATGTTGGCAAAAAGGCAGCACATGCTGTAATGAGAACTTGATGACATCACTTTATTTGTAGTTTGTTGACAGTTTGTGGATGAAATCAGAAGTACTGGGTCAAGTACAAGAAATAACGTTCTTTACTCTGTGGATGATCTCCCTTTATTTATCCCTCCCATCACTGGTTATTGATTTTGGCATAATATATAATTTATGATAGGGCATGGATCAATACTTCTACAGTATACTTCCCTTATTTATATTACCTTTAGCTAGCTACAATCCGTGTTGGATTCAGTAATTAATTCTTCATATTAAGATTGCAGCTATGCCGGTGTGCATCTTTACTTACTTTTCTTAATCTTTTTATTTTGCCACACTTTTATGTTTCTAAATGACTATGACAGATTACAGTTTTTATGTTTAGCCAATGCTGGTTTGAAGAATTGTATAACTTTGAAGAATGTTTTGTTTGTATTACTATGTATTGAACATTGTTTCATGTACTTAATTGGCTTTAAATTGCTTATTTTACAATTCTCACTTTCTTGGTTTCTTTTTATTGCTAATGATGTAGTTTTATCCTGTTCATGGCTTCAACATTTATATTTCTTATTTGCTTGGAAATCTTATTTTATTATCTTTCCAGTGTCCAAGCATAGTGATATGTTTAAAATAATTATATGTTATGTTATTAGTCAACATATTTGCTCTATTATTTAAAGCATGTATACGTTAATGCTTTCAAAATATTATTGATTTATGCGTGGCAATGAAACCACCCCTCTTCCGGCAATTAAAAGTAAATATTTTCATGTACATCCTTCTTTCAAATGTGTACTATATGTTTGGCACTCTAACCTCATAGCTCCCTCTTTTGGTTGGAGTCTTTTGACAGTTATACATCTAACTGACTGACTGGCACCTTGCCGTCCTGATAGACGATAGTTTGTAAAATGGAGTTATATCTCTCCTTAACACAAAGCCTGGGCTGAGTTTAGAGACCATGTGTTGCCCATGCAGCATGATCCCTCTCTCGGCCTGTTTAGTTTACACCAGAGGAAAGGTAACATCAATACGTCTGCAACAAGACAAGCTGCAAAGCTGCCAGATCAGCAAAGCAATACATAACTGTCCGCCTATCGGAGCTTCCATCCTAGACCAGTTGCCAGCCAAGGCTTAGGGCCTGGTCTGCCCTGCGAAGACATTTGGTCTTTAGGATGCATTTCCTCGCACTAGGGTAAGGCTTGTACCCTCCCAATTGCACTCCTCTGCCCGAAGCCGTTGGCACAATATCCATCTAGAACCCCTAGAAGAAACATTACCAACATAGGTGTAACCTAGTTTCATCCTAATATGCCTCTCTGCAGTTGTGAAGTTCCAGTTACTGGTCTAGCACACCCCACTGCTTTCTGAGCTAGGAGAGGGGAAGGAGAGCTCTGCTCAGTCCCCAAGGAGATGGTAAATTAGTAAAGAGTCAGGAGGAAAGTCTTCAACACAGCCTTACTCCAGTAGATGCAAGCCCTGTTCACGGCTCACATGACCTGAACTCCAGAGCATTATACTTAAGAGTTAAAACAGAATTCTCAGCCAGCCAGCTGTTACCATATTATGTCATGAATATGTTTATGTGATTTCATGCACTTTCTCTAATAATTGTTGGCACTTTTATATGTTGTGTAAAGAAAATGTTGCATGTCCTCTGCAGGACATTGTGGTCAACCCCAGGTTGCTTCTTTAATTTGTCATTACTTTCTGGACGAGACGTCAACATTTCAGTTCAACTGACAGGTGTAGGGAACGAACTTAAACAAAACTGTGATAACATTGAAGCTTTCACAATATGTGGATGAATAAGTAGTGTCAGAGTCCGACAGGGGACAGCGATGCAGGGACATCATTACGACCGCCAGGCGACTTAGCTCCCAGTAAGGGATGCAACAACTTCGTTGCGCCGCCAGGCAAATAGGAGTTATCGGCCTGCGAGATCGCTGGCTGACCAGCGGGTTCAGGCCCGCCAACGCAAGACGCACGCCTGCCACGTGACGCCACGTCAGGCAGGAGGCAAGTTGCGAACCAGGTCCAGACAGCTCTGGGACACGGAACATGACGGACTTGTGAGAAAGCGTTGTATGGTTTCTGTATTGAAAGGCGAGTGTCTGGACATCTTGCGAGTCAGACTTGTGACTGTATTGTGGATGTAAGTTGTAAAGTATCCATTATATGTATTTGTGATCATGTTCTGTATTTGATATGTTAATAAATCCACCGAACGATGTGTCGTTGAGTCTTACGTCAAATCACGTTGTATTTGTACTGTCTCACACTTGTTAGGAAAGCGAGCCAAGTTTAAGACCCTGACAGTAGAGTATGCCAAACGAAGAAAAAGAAAGCAAAAAAGTGTTACATTCGCTGGAGTTTGAGAAAACATTTCTGAATAAGATTAAAATCAGAGAATTAAAGTATATCAGCCATAAAAAGATACCCAGCACCTTGCCAAGGGTCTCCATGGCATAGTCGTATGTACCTGCTTCATGCTCTGAAAGTCATGGATTAGGTTTTTGGACTCCTCATCTTTTATTTCACAAATGCACATTTTTTTAGACCCCTGGGGCGTCATTACTGGAGCCACAGAGTTGTGCTATTTGTGAAGCTTTCAGGAGGCTGCTCTGCAGAAAGAGACCAAACCATCACTGTATACAACCCAGTGCAGTGAAGTCTATCCTCTTGATTTTGAACTCAAGAGGGAAGAGTGAAGGGGAAGCATGGAAGAGGAAGACAACTTGACAGGTGGGTGGGCAACATAAAGAGATGGACTAGAACAAGTCAGTAAGAATGCACTATGGAGATTCAGGACCGAGTGTGTTGGAGACTCATTGCATAGGACCTTCAATGTGGAGATGGCACATGATGATGATGATGAGTGAGCATAACATATCATCAAGCAATCTTTACATCTCAAAGGAATACTTCAATCATTGTTACTTGAAACTGAATAGTTAAACTACCCAATCTGTAGTCACGTGTGCAGCATCTGTGGCCCGATCCATACATCAGCTATAATCAATATATTATGATTAATAGAAAGCAGAGTTTGGCCCTGTCTAAGATAAGTTTAAATATTTAACTGTATGGACAGTTTAGCATTTAGTCTGCTGTGAGGATAGAACATTTGTTGTGTTGTGAGGATAGAACATTTGTTGTGTAAGTATGTTGTATATGGATATAGGACTTTAGCTAGCATTTCTCCTGTAGTTTGTCCATGTTATGAACTTTTCATGTATTCTGATGTTGAAACTTTTATGCAGTAGTAACACACGTTTCATTGTGCTCTTCTTTTGGACTTGGTTCTTCTTTTGGTGTCAGGTTTACCAACTGTGCATTTCAACCATTTTTTTTCTGCTGTCCTGAAAAAAGAAAGGTGAACATATCCTTCACATGTGTATTAGATTTGTTTGCTGTTTGACCCCAAGGACTGGTGTTGTTTCTCTACTGATTGCACGTATGCATCCTAACTAGTTATTAATAATGAAGATATGTTAAAAAAAAAACTTGATTGTAATAGACATATTTGTTTCAGAAAATCAAAACAGTGTTTTCCCATAGTGAATTTGAATAACGAAGACACAAACAATAGATTGCACGATTTATTGCCTGGCATATTTCGCTGCATCTCGTCAGGTACATACTGCAGAATTCACACAACATAAAGTAAAATAATTAGATACATCCTTCAAGCTGAAATATACACATGTTCGCACAGTAATGCAAATTGTCTACCATGGTAATTTAAAACTGTCTATGTCGTCTTTATTTATTTGACATGTTGCATATTTAAAACAGAGTTTTTCTATACTCTTCTGTGCCAGAAAATCTGCATTAATTACTACAACGTTATTCATATAATTTTACCCAGCCTTAAATGTGTACCAGGAAATGTCTTGGAAGTAAAGGTGGCTGGCACCCAGTGCCGATTGATTAAAAAAAACATGGGTCTGGTACCATAAGTCCACTGTGCCTTAATGTGCGTGAAAGAGTCCTTTACTGTCTTTACTGACACACATTATACAGGAGCTATGTTAGTGGATGTCTGCCTCTAACATTATACAGGAGGTGTTGCCTCTGACATTATACAGGAGCTATGTTAGTGGATGTCGTGCCTCTATTTTTAGATGACCAGCACCATGCATTAATATTTACTGACATTTCTCTCTCCTAGCTATGCAATTATAAGTATTTTATCCACAACCAAACTAGAAAGTCACTGTCAGAGTCTTGCATAACACAAGTCAAGTAGCTCGTTTTCTGGCAAGTGTGAAGTAATATCAAACTATCAAATCACACGAAGTGAATATCCGAAAGTATTATTCACACGTTTTATTGACGCGCTGCATTTATCATCGCACAAACATCGCGCACTGACAATCCATAACAATCATTACAGCATGAACAATATCACTACAATACATAATAATACATGCAAGCAATAAACATCTCACTTACAAGTCAAACTATTCAAGCATTCGACTCAGTCTCCCACTGTCGTACAGGCTAGCTCTCAAGGCAGATTCAAACACAACTCGCGACCTGTCTGTTCAACAACCTAAGCCCGTCTCCCAGTTCTGGCGTCCTACACGCTACACGCTCACGTCAGCTGGTGTCCCCTGCACGGTTCACGGGGTGAACTCAATTGCTGTGCGTGGCTGCTTATCCAGGCGTCGGTAAAGACGCCGCGTTCTCTCTGCCGTGTTTAACATTACTCAGGGTTGCGTGTTGTTATGGTGTCTGGCGTTGGTACAGACAACGCGTCGCAACCTCGGATGTGAGACCTTGACATCACTGACCTCAGTTCCTCAACTCAGCTAATGGATATTGCCTTGAGCTCACTGGCTATTAATCCCTGTATAAACTTTCCCGTTGCCTGTACCACCGCCCATACTGAATATTGAATTTAAGTATCAACTGCATTCAGGACATTCCCATGTATGCTCCGTCTGCCTCTTCAAAAGCCACAAAAGAGTTTCCATGCAAATTATTTCAGTAGCAGTTTCATTAAAAGTCTGAGTGACCTTTTTTCTATGCTTTGAATATTGTCCAGATTCTCTCTCACACCCTTCTTAGCCAGTCTTTCCAGATGTGGATACTCCATCTGTTCAGCTGCACTCTGCGCCCAATTCCAGAGAGTTTCCACTCCATTCCCTGTTTCTTAGACTAGCTTTCCACGCAGTGGGATAATAGCAACGAATCTGTGAGCTTGTACATTGCCCCAGGCACCTACTTGCCTTGGTTAGATAATCCATGATATGCATGCAGTTTCCATCCTGTCAAGTGATACTAGCCATTCTCCCAGGAACATGCCAGTTGCCACTTCTATGAGTCTGTTACAAACACAACATGTCTGGCTGTGCTTCTCTCACAATAACAGGTTACTAATTATTTATGGTAGAATGAGGACCACATTACATTCACAAGTAACAGGAACAGGAAGAACAAACTCTTTAGAATTATGGAAGAATAATAAATCATAGGCACAAATTTTAGTTTTTTTGCGTTTTCTCATTTTGAACTCAAGCATAGTCCGTACACAGGACTGATTTTTGCATGTGGATTAGCTTTTTCTGTTACCATTGTCCCTTGCCATCAGGCAAACCCACTCCGACTTCTCAAGTACTTGTAATGTATGTCCCCAAGGCAAAGACGAGATGTCAACATTTAGTCCAACTGACTGTTGTAGGGGTTGAACCCGCTACCTTGGCATCAGCACACTGGCAGTTTAAAAATGAACGCTCATATCAATTCAGCCATGCTGACATCCATAAATCAGATGTACTAATGACTTCAGGGATGTCACACTATCTCTTCCCCAACTTTTAAATGTTAATGTCTTTAAACATTTCTCTTCCAATCCTGGGCTATATCAAAGCTTTGTTTCAATATAAGCTTTTTACTTATTTTTGTTTACTTACATAATTATGCAGTGCTAGAGCTCATTACCGGTCTCCCTGGCTTAGGGGTTAAACGACTTTCTCCGTAAACCCATTTATCCACGTAGGGTAATGCAGTGTGCGAGAATTGGTAGTGGTTATCGCCGCGTTGGTAACTTACGGGATAAGTGAGCCGGCCGCTCAGAAAGTAATGGCAAACTACTGAGCGTAATTTTGTCAAGAAATCAACGACAGCAGTAAAATGCTGGTGTTACAGTAAAGGTTGACTGTAAAGGATATGCAAAAAAAAGAGCTCATTAGCATTTGTTGTTGATTATTTCGTTTAGTTTTTCTTGTTGATTATTTCGATTAGTTCTTTTGTTGTTGATTATTATAAAGGTATAAATATGAATCCTTTGTTTCAGGAAAAAGATTGAGGAGATTGGGAAGATGACAGCCCTTACTCAAGACGAGATTGTGACCAACACAAAGACAGTCATCCAAGGCCTGGACACACTGAAGAATGATTATCAGCAGATTCTGAACACACTACTGTCCTCCTTGAAGACTATCAAGAGGGAAAATGGAGACACCAACTTGGTGGAGGAAAAGACATACATTCTACAGAAATCCCTGGAGACTATAGAGTTAGGTCTCGGAGAGGGACAGGTGAGCATTAGGACACTTGTGGTTTGTCAAAATTGGTCATGTTTTGATGGTGAATGACATTTGTGCATTGCAAGTGTAGAATTGGCAGTAGCATAAGACTCTTTATAAAAAGATGTTTCAGTAAAAAAAAAGGTCTCAATCTGAGTAACAGAAAAACAGAAGTAATGGTAATGCAAAGACAAAAAAAATGTCTGCTCAGATGTAACATCAAAATGAATGGAACTAAAGTTTGAAACAGGACAATGCATTTAAGAATTTAGGTACTTTGATAATGATGATGATGATAATAATAATAATAATAATAATTAAAACAGATGAAAGATGTATTAAAGAAGTTAAATGTAGAATAGTTAATCGTTATGGTGCTAATCCCGTGAAGTCCCATCAGGCGGTGATAGTGCCGGGCCCCCTGCCTCGAGGGGGTCCACCCATGACTACTGGTGGTCACCTTCCCCTGTGCTGTGGAGTCAAGGCACAGAGGAGTAGGTTAAGAGCTATTGACCAAATACCCCGGACACTCAACATACTACAGTGGAATGCCGAAGGAGTTTACAAGAAGAAAGACTCCCTAACACAGCGTCTACATAAAGATAGAATAGATGTGGCATGCATTCAAGAGACACACCTCAACGCCAATCACAAATTCTCAGTCAGAGGATATCAGGCCACACGTTTCGACCGCGAAGGACACAAAGGAGGAGTTCTAATACTTACACGAAATACAATACCTTGCAGCGAAGTATCTGTGATCTCTGACAACCAAACAGAAATTATAGGTGTTGATATAATGATAAAGGACGTGAAAATAAGAATCTACAATCTGTATAGCCCAGCAGATAAGGACCTTACACTCTCAAACATGAAAATAACTGACACAAACTGCATTATTGTCGGAGACTTTAATAGCCGTTCAGAAAGATGGGGATACCCAGATACTGACAAAAGAGGAGATGAATTGGAGGACTGGGAAATAGACTCAAATCTCCATCTACTCAACAAAGCGGATGACACACCGAGCTTCTACTCCAGAAGATGGCTTACCACTTCTACTCCAGACTTAGCTTTCTGCACAGGAGACATCCTCCACAAAATCGATCGCCATGTGCTGGACCAATTAGCAGGTAGTGACCACAGACCAATCAAGCTTGTAATGAATATGGAGTATGTTCCACAGGAGCAAAAGCCCTTGCCCCGCTGGAATTACAAACGAGCAGATTGGGACAGATTTGCCATACTAACAGACAAATATTGTGAAAACATAAATACACGATATGGCAACATAAAGCAAATGGTGGTAAGTCTAAACAGAGCGATAATACAGGCAGCCACTGAGTCCATTCCTAGAGGAGCGAGGAAAAATTACAAACCATACTGGACTGAAGAACTACAAAGTTTGGAGGACAAAGTTGAAGATGCCAGGAAGACAGCAGAGAGAGAACAAACAATTGAAGCGAATACCTCTCTCAAAGCCAACTCAGCAAAATGTAAAAGAACAGTCAATCAAACAACAAGAGATCGTTGGAGGGAAAAAACAGAAAACCTGAATTTTGACAGGGATGGAAACAAACTATGGAAACTAGTGAAAGCCATGAACAATGAAGGACCTAGAAACAAACAAATAACAATTAAACAAGGAAATGCCTTGCTTACAGGAAAAAAGGCTGCAAATGCACTAATGGAACACTATGCAAATGCAAACCACATTGATATTACAACTGAACAGAAGAAAGCAATCAAAGACAAACAGATACATCATAGAAATACAGAGACAGCAGCAGAATATATGATGGCAAATCTAACAATGGAAGAAATGGAACAGGCAATGAATACCCTAAAAAAGAAGAATTCACCAGGAAAGGATGGAATCACAAATGAAATGCTAATAGGACTAGGCACCAAGGCAAAGAAGAAACTACTAGCAGTCCTAAATAACAGCTGGAAGAGAGGAATAGTCCCACAGGCATGGAAGGAAGCTATACTAATACCAGTCCCAAAGAAAGGAAAAGACCTGGAAGAACCAAATGGATATCGACCTATCAGTCTACTTAGCTGTGTAGGAAAATTAATGGAACGCATTATCAATGGCAGGCTAACATGGCATTCTGGAAGAAAACAAACTCTTAACACCACACCAAGCAGGATTCAGAAAGTACAGATCCACTGAAGATCAAATAACCTATATAGCTCAGGAAATAGAGGATGCCTTCCAAGAGAAAAAGCACACACTAGCAGTCTGGATAGATTTAGAAAAAGCATTTGATAAAGTATGGAAGGAAGGACTGAAAGTAAAACTGCAAAACATGCATGTTTGTGGAAAAATGTATAAATGGATCAGCCACTACCTTGAGAACAGAACTGCCAGGACAAAAGTACAAGGACAAACAAGCAAAATGATGCTGCTGGAGCAAGGTGTCCCCCAAGGAGGAGTTCTTTCACCAACATTATTCCTAGCATATATAAATGACATCACAGAAAATTTTCCAGCCAGAGTACACACATCCTCCTTTGCAGATGACCTAGCCATATGGACATCTGAAGAATATATTAGTACAGCTAACAGCAGAATACAGCAAGCCTTATTAGCGCTAGAGGACTGGTCAAAATCATGGCTAGTGAAGATAAGTGAGGAGAAAACAACATGCACAGTGTTCTCCCTCTCAAATAAACCTCAGCAACCTAAGCTGGTATTGAATGGAAAAATATTGCGCCATGAAGAAAATCCAAACTATCTAGGAGTCACCTTTGATCGTCGCCTGACATGGAAGACACAGGTTGAGAAAAATCGAACAAGAGCAAGGCAGAGAATGGCAATCATGAAAAAGCTTGCTGGTACAACGTGGGGAGCAGATGAGAAAGTTCTCAAGAAGTTATATACTGGACGGGTGAGGCCAGTACTGGAATATGGCATTGCAGCTTGGGCAACAGCAGCTAAGTCAAACTTTAACAAAATAAGTAGAGTCCAAAACCAAGGAATGCGAATCATAACTGGAAGCCTGAAGACAACGCCTATTAATGAACTAGAAAAGATCACTTGTTTACAACCAATGCAGGATAGAAGAGATAGCAGAGCCCAGCAACAAGCAGAAAAATTTAGAAGATTGACAGACCACCCTATGTACAACAGATTTAATGGTTTTGGAAAGGGAAGACTGAAGCGTAGCAACTTTGTAGAAACTGCAAAACGAAGGATTAGGGCAGATCCTATTCTTCACATATCAACAGTCAAGCCCATACACAATGCACACAAGTTCCCAGCTTGGAGACAGCAGCAACTGCCTGAGATGATAGAAAACATTCCTGGTATTGAGAAAAAGAACACTCAGCATGAAACCGAAAGAAGAGAAATAACCCTAAACTACATAAAAGAACATTACCCAAGCAGGAATTGGACCCATGCATATACAGATGGATCAGCCAAAAATTCAATAGAGAATGGAGGAGGAGGAATTCTCCTAAATTTAAAAAATGGAGTGAAAAAAACACATTCAATGGCAACTGGAAAATTTTCAAGTAACTTCAAAGCGGAGGTAGAGGCTCTGAAAACTGCAGCAGAAATGCTCCTGATGGAGGAAAATAAAGAGAAGCAAATAGCTATCTTCACAGATGCAAAGTCAGCTGTCTCAATACTGAAGAGCAATAACAGCACAGAACTAACTGACCTAAGAGCAGCACTCCATGGTCTATGCCAGAAATCCAAAAAAGTTGTAATACAGTGGATCCCATCACATTGCAGTATACCTGGAAACGAAGAGGCTGACAGACTGGCAAAAGAGGGCGGACGACTACCACAGCCTGACATAGACATAACCTATAATGAGGCAAAGAGGTTGATAAAAAGCACTTATAGAACCAAATGGGAATCAGAGCATCCAGGCCATCAGAAGGATGATGCATATTACAAACTCGACCGAAGAGAACAAGTAGCAATATTCAGACTCCGCACAGGACATAACAGGCTGAAATACCACTTGTTCAATAAACTAAAGATAGGAGATACCGATGAATGTAATTGTAGAACTGGAAAAATGACAGCAAAACATTTGCTGCAGGATTGCCCAACGTATGCAGAACAGAGAAAGATATTTTGGCCCACACCTGCTTCATTTGAGGACAAGCTCTATGGAGATATCAACAAGCTAAAGTTGACCGCAGATTACTTTAACTATATACAGGTTGACATTTAAAGGTGCATGAAGACCCAGAGGCATGAAATGGAATATTGCTTGGATAGCAAATCCATTACGTGGAAAGTCCGAATCAAAAGCCCATTGTGTGGGCTTCATAAAAGGTGGAAAAGTGTCCTAGTGGCACGAAATGAAATATTGCTTGGATAGCAAATCCATTACGTGGAAAGTCCGAATCAAAAGCCCACTGTGTGGGCTTCATAAAAGGTGGAAAAGTGTCCTAGTGGCACGAAATGGAATATTGCTTGGCTAGCAAATCCATTACATGGAAAGTCCGAATCGAAAGCTCACTGTGTGGATGTCATCTGCAGACTGCATACTTCTGGTTTCCGGAAGAACAGCCCATGGTGAACGGAAGGCCCAATATACGGAAGTGAGGCTAAGCAGCCATGTGCAGGACGTGACGATTCCTTGGGTGAGCCCAGTACCAGAGCGCTATGTATCGGCTCTGCAAGTATGGAAGCCTCCTTGGATGGCGGGGAATGCCCATGGTCTGCCCCTGCCTTCCCTTGAGGGCTGACCAGGATCTTTGGCTGTTCTATATGGACCAGCTGGGATGGGGGATAACACAACAACAGTGAGAGTCAAACGTCCTAAGAAACCCCCGGGAAGGTTAACCCGGTCAACAAATGCCCGCAGAAGTCGGATGTGTCGGCCTAACGGCGCAAGAACGCAGCTCTGCTGTAAACAGGCACAACGCAATCACATCCGGAAAAAAAACTCCGGATGAACGAAGAAGAAATGTAGAATAGACCAATAACAAGCAGTATTTCACAAGTTGTAGAATATTCTGTGCAATATATCTTTGCCTGTAAGGGTTGAGAAAAAAAGTGTTCTTAAGAGCTCCATTGATGTATGTAAGTGAATCATAGATCATTTGCATACCAGTAAGGAATTAGAGGAAACTGCAGAGATATAGTTTTATGTAAGAATTATGAGAACACAATGGACAGATAAATAGTGGAATGAAGATATCTTGAAAAAGCAAACCCAGAAAGAGAACTAGTTACTCTCATCAGAATAGACAGATCACATTCTTTGACACATGATGAGAAATTGAAATCTGGAGTATGTCGTGACAACAGGAAAGTTGTTGGGGAGAAGAGGCAGGGGGATATTGAGAGAGTTTGATGCTGGACAGTTTGATATACTGGCACAGAAACAACATTATCAGAAATTATTGGCAACACATGAGACAAAACTTAGTGAACAGGAATCACCAATGCCACACAACATAGACTATTAAGAGAAGTAGTAGTATTTATATAGCAATCTTGTAATATTAACCTCACCACCATCTCATATTACTAAATCTCACTACCATCTCATATTACTTAACCTTACCACCATCTTCTTCTTCTTCTTCTTCGTTCATCCGGAGTTTTTTTCCGGATGTGATTGCGTTGTGCCTGTTTACAGCAGAGCTGCGTTCTTGCGCCGTTAGGCCGACACATCCGACTTCTGCGGGCATTTGTTGACCGGGTTAACCTTCCCGGGTTACCACCATCTCATATTACTTAACCTCACCACCATCTCATATTACTTAACCTTACCACCATCTCATATTACTTAACCTTACCACCATCTCATATTACTTAACCTCACCACCATCTCATATTACTAAACCTCACCACCATTTCATATTACTTAACCTCACCACCATCTCATATTACTAAATCTCACTACCATCTCATATTACTTAACCTTACCACCATCTCATATTACTTAACCTTACCACCATCCCATATTACTTAACCTCACCACCATCTCATATTACTAAATCTCACTACCATCTCATATTACTTAACCTCACCACCATCTCATATTACTAAACCTCACCACCATCTCATATTACTAAATCTCACTACCATCTCATATTACTTAACCTCACCACCATCTCATATTACTAAATCTCACTACCATCTCATATTACTTAACCTTACCACCATCTCATATTACTAAATCTCACTACCATCTCATATTACTTAACCTTACCACCATCTCATATTACTAAACCTCACCACCATCTCATATTACTAAACCTCACCACCATCTCATATTTCTCGCCGCATTGGTAACTTATGGGGTATGTGAGCCAGCCACCCAGAAAGCAATGGCGAACTACTGAGCGTAATCTTGCCTAGTACATCAACAGCAGCTGAAAAATGCTGATGTTGACTGCAACGTCCTGTAAGGGATATGCAGCAAAACAAAACACCACCATCTTATATTAGTCAACCTCACCACCATCTCATATTACTCAACCTCACCACCATCTTATATTAGTCAACCTCACCACCATCTCATATTAGTCAACCTCACCACCATCTCATATTACTCAACCTCACCACCATCTCATATTACTCAACCTCACCACCATCTCATATTACTCAACCTCACCACCATCTTATATTAGTCAACCTCACCACCATCTCATATTACTCAACCTCACCACCATCTTATATTACTCAACCTCACCACCATCTTATATTACTCAACCTCACCACCATCTCATATTACTCAACCTCACCACCATCTCATATTACTCAACCTCACCACCATCTGATATTACTCAACCTCACCACCATCTGATATTACTCAACCTCACCACCATCTCATATTACTCAACCTCACCACCATCTGATATTACTCAACCTCACCACCATCCCATATTACTCAACCTCACCACCATCTCATATTACTCAACCTCACCACCATCTCATATTACTCAACCTCACCACCATCTCATATTACTCAACCTCACCACCATCTCATATTACTCAACCTCACCACCATCTGATATTACTCAACCTCACCACCATCTGATATTACTCAACCTCACCACCATCTCATATTACTCAACCTCACCACCATCTGATATTACTCAACCTCACCACCATCTGATATTACTCAACCTCACCACCATCTCATATTACTCAACCTCACAACCATCCCATATTACTCAACCTCACCACCATCTCATATTACTCAACCTCACCACCATCCCATATTACTCAACCTCACCACCATCCCATATTACTCAACCCCACCACCATCCCATATTACTCAACCTCAACCCCATCTCATATTACTCAACCTCACCACCATCTCATATTACTCAACCTCACCACCATCTCATATTACTCAACCTCACCACCATCCCATATTATTCAACCTCACCACCATCTCATATTATTCAACCTCACCACCATCTCATATTATTCAACCTCACCACCATCTCATATTATTCAACCTCACCACCATCCCATATTACTCAACCTCACCACCATCTCATATTATTCAACCTCACCACCATCCTATATTACTCAACCTCACCACCATCCTATATTACTCAACCTCACCACCATCTCATATTACTCAACCTCACCACCATCTCATATTACTCAACCTCACCACCATCCCATATTATTCAACCTCACCACCATCCCATATTATTCAACCTCGCCACCATCCTATATTACTCAACCTCACCACCATCCTATATTACTCAACCTCACCACCATCTCATATTAGTCAACCTCACCACCATCTCATATTACTCAACCTCACCACCATCTCATATTACTCAACCTCACCACCATCCCATATTACTCAACCTCACCACCATCCTATATTACTCAACCTCACCACCATCCTATATTACTCAACCTCACCACCATCTCATATTACTCAACCTCACCACAACCTTATACAGGTCAACCTCACCACCATCTCATATTACTCAACCTCACTACTATCTCATATTAGTCAACCTAACCACCACCTCATATTACTCAACCTCTCTGCAGTCTCACACTAGCCTCATTACATTTTAATATTTGTCATCCTCACCACAATCTATCAACAGACCTTACCAAAATCTCTTTATCAGCAAACCTCACCACATTTTCATATTAGCCTCATCAAAATTTAATATTAGCCTCATCACAATTTAATGTTAGCCTCATCACAGCCTCACATTTATCAGCTTTAACACAGGTCTCATATTAGTCACTCTCACCGTAGCCTTGTAAGGGGACAGAGTGGATGTAAGGTATGGCTTTAGCTTCTGACTTGCAAGTGGACTGGGTTCGAACTGTAGTGTGTATTAATTCAAAATTAAGAACGTGAGGGCTGTATGCTTTTCCTTGATCGAGGGGTAGGGGATTTTGATGCCTAACCTCCTTGGATGCGGATAAAAAACTTAGATGATCAGTGTGCAAAATGCACACCTTAAACATTGATCAGCAGTTGGAATTTGAAAATAATAGGCCAAATTGGTCGCTGCCATTAAAAAATGTCAAAATTTGAAAACCTGCAGAAAAGAGAAGCCATGCATTCAGCTTCACCAGTCTCATATTATTCAGCTTCACCAGTCTCATATTATTCAGCTTCACCAGTATCATATTATTCAACCTCACCAGTCTCATATTATTCAGCTTCACCAGTCTCATATTATTCAGCTTCACCAGTCTCATATTATTCAGCTTCACCAGTCTCATATTATTCAGCTTCACCAGTATCATATTATTCAACCTCACCAGTCTCATATTATTCAGCTTCACCAGTATCATATTATTCAACCTCACCAGTATCATATTATTCAGCTTCACCAGTATCATATTATTCAGCTTCACCAGTATCATATTATTCAGCTTCACCAGTATCATATTATTCAACCTCACCAGTATCATATTATTCAACCTCACCAGTATCATATTATTCAGCTTCACCAGTATCATATTATTCAGCTTCACCAGTATCATATTATTCAACCTCACCAGTATCATATTATTCAGCTTCACCAGTATCATATTATTCAGCTTCACCAGTATCATATTATTCAGCTTCACCAGTATCATATTATTCAACCTCACCAGTATCATATTATTCAGCTTCACCAGTATCATATTATTCAGCTTCACCAGTATCATATTATTCAGCTTCACCAGTATCATATTATTCAACCTCACCAGTATCATATTATTCAGCTTCACCAGTCTCATATTATTCAGCTTCACCAGTCTCATATTATTCAGCTTCACCAGTCTCATATTATTCAACCTCACCAGTATCATATTATTCAACCTCACCAGTCTCATATTATTCAACCTCACCAGTCTCATATTATTCAACCTCACCAGTATCATATTATTCAACCTCACCAGTATCATATTATTCAACCTCACCAGTATCATATTATTCAACCTCACCAGTATCATATTATTCAACCTCACCAGTATCATATTATTCAACCTCACCAGTATCATATTATTCAACCTCACCAGTATCATATTATTCAGCTTCACCAGTATCATATTATTCAACCTCACCAGTATCATATTATTCAACCTCACCAGTATCATATTATTCAGCTTCACCAGTCTCATATTATTCAACCTCACCAGTATCATATTATTCAACCTCACCAGTATCATATTATTCAGCTTCACCAGTCTCATATTATTCAACCTCACCAGTATCATATTATTCAACCTCACCAGTATCATATTATTCAACCTCACCAGTATCATATTATTCAGCTTCACCAGTCTCATATTAGTCAACCTCACCAGTCTCATATTATTCAACCTCACCAGTATCATATTATTCAACCTCACCAGTATCATATTATTCAACCTCACCAGTATCATATTATTCAACCTCACCAGTATCATATTATTCAACCTCACCAGTATCATATTATTCAACCTCACCAGTATCATATTATTCAACCTCACCAGTATCATATTATTCAACCTCACCAGTATCATATTATTCAACCTCACCAGTATCATATTATTCAACCTCACCAGTATCATATTATTCAGCTTCACCAGTATCACATTATTCAACCTCACCAGTATCATATTATTCAACCTCACCAGTATCATATTATTCAGCTTCACCAGTATCATATTATTCAACCTCACCAGTATCATATTATTCAACCTCACCAGTCTCATATTATTCAGCTTCACCAGTCTCATATTAGTCAACCTCACCAGTCTCATATTATTCAACCTCACCAGTCTCATATTATTCAACCTCACCAGTATCATATTATTCAACATCACCAGTATCATATTATTCAACCTCACCAGTATCATATTATTCAACCTCACCAGTATCATATTATTCAACCTCACCAGTATCATATTATTCAACCTCACCAGTATCATATTATTCAACCTCACCAGTATCATATTATTCAACCTCACCAGTATCATATTATTCAGCTTCACCAGTATCTTATTATTCAACCTCACCAGTATCATATTATTCAGCTTCACCAGTCTCATATTATTCAACCTCACCAGTATCATATTATTCAACCTCACCAGTATCATATTATTCAGCTTCACCAGTATCATATTATTCAGCTTCACCAGTATCATATTATTCAGCTTCACCAGTATCATATTATTCAGCTTCACCAGTCTCATATTATTCAGCTTCACCAGTCTCATATTATTCAGCTTCACCAGTCTCATATTATTCAGCTTCACCAGTCTCATATTATTCAGCTTCACCAGTCTCATATTATTCAGCTTCACCAGTCTCATATTATTCAGCTTCACCAGTATCATATTATTCAGCTTCACCAGTCTCATATTATTCAGCTTCACCAGTCTCATATTATTCAGCTTCACCAGTCTCATATTATTCAGCTTCACCAGTCTCATATTATTCAGCTTCACCAGTATCATATTATTCAGCTTCACCAGTCTCATATTATTCAGCTTCACCAGTATCATATTATTCAGCTTCACCAGTCTCATATTATTCAGCTTCACCAGTCTCATATTATTCAGCTTCACCAGTCTCATATTATTCAGCTTCACCAGTCTCATATTATTCAGCTTCACCAGTCTCATATTAGTCAACCTCATCACAACCTAGTGGGCGTGTTGAAGTAATGGTTAAGAAGTTAAGCTGACAGTGACATGAATGTGGTAAGACAAGGGTTCGATGTCAGTCCTAGACATTTGCTACAGGAGGGGGCACACATTCCTGCCTAGTCACTATGATGGTCCTAATTCTTCACATGCCCTCAGCAGGTTCTTCATGTTACTCAACATCACATGACTCAACCTCACATGACTCAAACCTCACATGACTCAACCTCACATGACTCAGCCGTACATTACTCAACCCCACATTACTCATCCTCACATTACTCATCCTCCTATTACTCATCCTCACATTACTCATCCTCCTATTACTCATCCTCCTATTACTCAACCTCCCATTACTCAACCTCACATTCCTCAACCCCACATTACTCAACCCCACAGTACTCAACCTCACATTCCTCAACCCCACAGTACTCAACCCCACAGTACTCAACCTCACAGTACTCAACCCCACATTACTCAACCCAACAGTACTCAACCCCACATTACTCAACCACACATTACTCAACCCCACATTACTCAACCCCACAGTACTCAACCCCACAGTACTCAACCCCACATTACTCAACCCCACAGTACTCAACCCCACATTACTCAATCCTCACATTCCTCAACCCTCACATTCCTCAACCCCACAGTACTCAACACCACATAACTCAACCCCACAGTACTCAACCTCACATTCCTCAACCCCACAGTACTCAACATCACATTCCTCAACCCCACATTACTCAACTCCATATTACTCAACCCCACATTACTCAACCCAACAGTACTCAACCCCACATTCCTCAACTTCACATTCCTCAACCCCACAGTACTCAACCCCACAGTACTCAACCCCACAGTGCTCAACCTCACATTCCTCAACCTCACTTGACTCAACCCCACAGTACTCAACCTTACATTACTCAACCTCACATGATTCAACTTCACATTACTCAGCCTCACATTACTCAACCTCACATTACTCAGGCTCACATTACTCAACCTCACATTACCAGGCTCACATTACTCAACCTCACATTACTCAGCCTCACATTACTCAACCTCACACTACTCAACCTCACACTACTCACCACTCCCAATTAGTCAACCTCACCAGCCTTATATTAGAAGCATGATAATGTTATAATTAATCAGCCTCATCGCAGCCTGTGCAGGTGTCTAACAAATGAATGTTGACTCCCATAGGTAATGATGGACTTGTCCAACTATCTCCAGAAGATAGAAGCAGAGAAACAAAAGCTCCGAGCTCAAGTGCGACGTCTTTGTCAGGAAAATGGTTGGCTAAGAGATGAACTGGCTACAACACAGCAGAAACTGCAGGTAGGTGTACTTAACTGTCTAAAGAAACAACATGAAAGATACTTTACAATCTGTCCATCATGGTGGTAACATGGTATAGAACAATGGTTCTCGACCTTTTTGGCCAATGCCCCCCTTTACCATATGTTCAGAACGTCATCCCCCCCCCCTTTTCGAATTTCCTCCCTATTACCCCCCCCCCCCCCCCCCCCTTACACAGTATACATAAAAATGGAAGCTAAATTTAATAACACATACTAGAACAAATCTAGACATCTACATAAAACGTGATTTGCTGGTCTACTTGCATTATAAAACAAATTTAATTAGGGCGAGAAGTACAGATCTGTAAAATTTAGAAGGAAAAACAATATGAAGTAACTGGTTCTTGTATTAATGCGATCTTGAAATAATCTTAATTCCCCACCCCCCTGGAAACCCTAAAAATCCCCCCCCCCCTCCCCACCAGTTGAGAACCACTGGTATAGAAGAATAGCAACTCTCCCTGGGCATTGTGTTGAACCTGTTGGCGATGAAATATCGTCTACTTGTGAATGAAACCTGGCCAAACTAGTTCTAATACCAGCCAGTCTGTATGTGTTGTATTGGGCCATGACCTGATTAGATCCTAATATTCCTTCGCAGATGATCCAGTAGTGGGTTTGCACACCAGCTGGTTTCTGAACTTCGTACGGGAAAGGAGAGCCCTGCAGCAGAGTTGCTGTGATGAGGCTACTGCAGTATTTGGTCAGGAGGACAGTCTCTGTGGTGAGGCTACTGCAGTATTTGGTCAGGAGGACAGTCTCTATACCAACCTCACTGAAGCTCCTTTCAGCTGTCAGTTGACCTGACTGCCAATTCCACATACTTAAGAGTTAAAACTGTCTTCAAGAGGATTCACCAGCCAATGGAAGCAAAGAATAGTAATACCATAACCTACCAGGACTGTTGGTCTGGGGCTGGCTACTTCATCCTGAATAAAGCTTTAGCTGTAACAAGATTAGTCATGAATAAGTCTTCAGAAAAGGAAATCATAATTCAGCCAGCAAAATTGAAACAAGGTTCTTTCTCTAGGAAAAAAATCATGTGATATGTTTGGGATTGAAATACACATGGTGAAGAACGTTAGAAACAGATGAAAAGTATAAGAAAAACAGGAAAGAAATGTCAGAGATAGGAAAGAAATGTCAGAGGTAGCAAAGAACAGTCGGGCTTAGCATGAAATGGTTAATGGCCTCTGCTTCATTGGGAAATGAAAATCAGAGGAAGAATTTATATTTGTCATGCTTGTAGACAGTTCGCTGACGTTGATTGATCAATCTACTTAGGGAGGACCAGACACATTAGTTACCTTATGAATCCATTTCAAATAACGTTAACCCACACAACTGATAGTTGCCCAGAGAAAACAAAGTGTTGCATAAACTTTGTATAGTGCCGAGAATTACAGGAAGAAAGATGGTAAGAGGAAATACCTTTTTAAAATGTTGTACTCTGGTTAAAAGAAATTCCCTTTTCAAATGTCGTATTATTAATTCAACACAGTAATCAAGAAAAAAAATAAAGAATATGCACTTTGAAAAGCACTAACCTAGAAAAAAAAACAAGATTTATATTAGCAAAGGAAAAAAATGAATGACAACAAAAGAAAAAAGAAATTCTGTGCAACATTACAATATCTGTATTCATAAAGTTTAGTTGAATTAATGAACTGAGTGCTTGTGCCATTTTGCCACATATTGATGGCATTATTAAGTTCTCCAGTCACTTTGTCCAGTAATTGACTTTCTTGTGTTTTATGTTTTATCATCCATTCAGATATTTGTTTCAAATTCCTGCTGAGAATACAAAGTATTAATGAATACATTAATTCTTTCAATTCACATTGGCATTTACATATGGTATTTCTCATCTAGAGAAAATGGTGAGAAAAAAGGTCAGATCTTTACCTTTGACCTGGGCTTCCAGGTTGACCCAAGGTAAAATGGGTATCAGGAAATAAAACTCATTTTTATGAGTCTGTGTCTACCCCAAAGCTGTACTGGTTGGAAAAAACAATCCTGCGTCTACTAGGGGATTGAACCTGGACCATTCACTACTGTCTTGATAGATAAGTGCGCTAACCACTAAGCCAATGCAGCTCCATCTGTTCTACTGTCAATCTTTCCACAAGCTATGCATCCATTGTTGTAAATATCATTCAACATGTTAGTTAATATTTCTATTTCAAATACTCAGAAAGCATGCTGAGTAGGGTGAGGACAGGCAAGCTTCGTGCCGAGTGGCTTGCTTCGCTTCGGAAAGTCACGGGTGGCAAGCATCGTCTGGATCTTTTCTCCGGGGCATGCTGGTGTGCTGGGGAATGAACAACTGGCTGGCTCTGCAAAACTTGGTGGAGTATTGATGCATGATAAGGCAGACGTGGTTGCGGCCTTGTGGGAGCATGTGTACACCTCGGAGGAGCAAATGGATCACCATGGTCTGGCAAGAATGCGACAGCGTGGAGTGACGAGGGGATCTGGCCGATGCTCGACGCTTAGAGGAAAGGCGAGACGCACATATAATCAGATTGCTACTGGTACTATTGGGGTTGGAACTCTTCGCTGGCTTCTGAGGATGGGGACGGAGCACTTATGGGAATGCCCCGAATGCTGTGATGTTGGTTCCTAAATCAATCAGTCAATCAATCAATCTATTTCAAATTCCCCTCGCACTTCTCTCATCTGGGAGTAGGCTTTACTCAAGTGTATTCCACTAGCCTTTTGGAATGGAGAGGTGCTTGTCAAGGTGTTAGTTGCTACCCTTCTATGAGAACAGAAGAAGTAGACAAAGATAGGATAGGATGACTGTTGCTGCAGCATATTATAGCTTTATTGCTGTTGTTATTCATCTATTTCTGACTGCTCTGACAGATCAGTGAACAGAAAGTTGCCACATTAGAAGAAGAGAAAAAACACCTGGAATTTATGAATGAAATAAAGAAACTGGATGACTCAGATGGCAGTGCTGCTGCAGTAAGTAATAGATCTTTCATTCCAGATGTTTGTCCTTGACATTTTTTTAAATGTTCTTGTTACTGACTTCCATGTGGATGTTATCATTTAGTTCAAGCTGTTGTTATTTACTTCCATGTTTTATAGTGAACAATTGGCTCATGTTCGTGTTATTTACTTTTCCTTTGACCCTGAAGTACTATATATATAATATATACTATATATACTATTATATTGGTATATGTGCAAAAAGAGGATACAGACTTGTAGAATGGGCAAAAGAGCAGGATTTGATTGTAGGAAACACCTGGTATAAACAACATCCTAGAAGACTATGAACATGGAGGAGTCCTGACAGCAGAACTAGAAATCAGATTGATTACATTTTGATTAGCAGAAGGTTTCGAAATAGTTAACAATCGTGAAAACAGTTCCCAATGCAGAATGCTGCAGTGATCACAGATTGATTACAGGCACACTGAGGGTAAAATTAAAGAAAGTCAAGTATACAACATTCATTCATTCAGTAGCATGTCCCATGCAGAACCTCGCTCCTATAACAACCTTCCGGAAAACTTCTCAACCAAAAGCAAGATGTCCCATGTCCGATACACTCATCTGGAGATCATCCGCCACATCCTGCACCCACCTTCTCTTTGGCCTTCCTCTTCCTCTCTTCCCAGGCATATACCCCTCCATTATTGTTCTCTTCAAACTTTCATGACGTTGCAAGTGACCAAAATATTTAAATTTTCTTTGTTGTATCGTCTTTAATAGCCAATCTTGTTCAGTATTCAGCTTTTGAAGTATGGATGCATTTGTTCTTTTCTTTACCCAAGATATTCATAGAACCCGTCTATAACATTTATATTCAAAGGCATTTATGCGCTGTTCAGCTTGTTCAGTAAGTGTCCAGGTCTCACAGGCTTATGTTGCAATGGGAAAGATGCATGCTCTTAAAAATCTAATTTTTGTAGTTCTGTCTGTCCCATTCCATAATTTATTCAGTTGTTTTAGCCTTTGAAGAGCAATAGATAGTTGTCATTTAATTTCTTTCCTTGTGTCACCATTGTCATTGGTATTCAATGACCCAAGATATTCAAAATTGTCCACTACCTCAAATTTTTCCTCATTAACATACATTTCTTTCTCCATAGTAGTTCTGTATGCATTATCTTTCTTTTTGCTATGTTAAGATATAAGTTGTGATTTTCACTATTCCTTTGGGTTGAGGTTATTAGGTAAGTATACAACAGGAAACATTAACTATGATCTGTTTACATCGAAAACTGACAAGGAAATACAAGACAATTTTAATATAGAAGTAAAGAATAGATTTAATATGTTGTCTGATCTAGAGATCCTATTTCAAGATGTGGATGATAAATGGGAAATGTTGAAGAATTCAATCAGTTTGGCTGCAGAAACGGCTATTCCAAAATTAAAGAAAGTGGGTCGTAAGATATGAATGACTGAAGAAATTTTACAACTAATGGAAACAAGAAGACACAACAAAATTAATCCTGCCAAATATGAAGAAATTCACAGAAAAGTCAATGAATGAATCACCCAAAAAAACGAGAAGTAGATTGTGAGCTTTACTAAAACACGACTACAAGAGACAAATTGGACGTTGCGGCCAACGCCTTCGTCAGCACAGGACAAACAAATACAAACCAACACAAACCTACATGAAACACACTATGACAATATTAAACTATTAAACTAATTAAATGTACTCATCTGATTCTGTGTCCTTGCTTGGAAAGACTGATTGATACAGAAAAGTCAGAACATTATGTAAGGAGGCAAAAGAAGCATGGCTTGAGAAAAACTGTCTAGAAATTGAAAAACAACACAACGGTAAAAATACCACATTAATGCACGAAAGAATTCAGGAACTTACTAATAAAAGAACATATACATCAATAGGCTGCCTAAAAACAAAAGATAGAAAAATCATAATAGAAAAAGATCAAATTGTACACATATGGTCAGATTATGTGAAAGACCTTTATGATGATGACAGAGCAGTATGATGTTCAAAATAATAATGAAGAACCGTCAGTTTTGAAGATGGAGGTTCTGAATGTTCTTAACCATATGAAAACTGGCAAGACTCCCGGTTCAGGCAACATCACAACAGAAATTATAAATGTTTTAGAAGAATATGGAATAGATTAAGTCACCAGACTGCTTAACACAATATATGATACTGAAGATATACCTCCTGAATTATGTAATTCTATATTTATTGCAATCCCAAAGAAATCAGGAACCTTGGAATGTGATCACCATCGAACAATTAGTATAATGAGTGACATCACGAAGAATTTGCTAAGAATTATCATACAAAGAGTTAGGAAGAAAATACAACCTGAAATAGGAAAGAACAGTGTGGGTTTGTAGATACAGTAAATGCTGAATATATGCTGAGAATAGTAATTGAACGTGCTATAGAAGTAAACAAAGATCAACATCTGTGCTTTATTGACTACACAAAGGCTTTCGATAAAGTAAGACATGTCAACATGGTGGATATGCTTGCAGATCTTCAAATTGATGGGAAAGTCATTAGACTCATAAAAAACATATATTGGAAGCAACAAGCTGCCATAAGGATTGATAATGAAGTAGGTCAATATCAGCCTATTAAAAGAGGTGTGAGACAGGGATGTGTAATGTCTCCAGATCTTTTTTTCCCTGTACAGTGAAAATATTTTTAGAAATGCACAAGGTATGAAAGGATTCATCATTGGAGGAAGAAACATCAATAACATTAAATATGCAGATGATACAGTATTGATTGCAGACAATGAGCAGGATCTGCAACATTTAGTAGATGCGGTTGTTGCACACAGTTAACAACTAGGGTTAGAATTAAATTTTAAGAATACACAGATTATGGCCATCACTGGGAAGAACGAAATACCACTATGTAATATACAAGTAAATAGGAATATTCTTAAACATGTGAATCGGTACAATTATCTCGGTACAGTTATAACATCTGATGGAAGATGCCTTGAAGATCTTAGAACAAGAATTGCCATGGCAAAGGTAGCCTTTTGCAAGATGAAAAACGTACTGACCAATAAAATGATGTCAGTTGCTATGAGAAAAAGAGTGCTCAGGTGCTACATAGAGCCTGTACTTTTGTATGGATTGAAGCGTGGTCAATGAGCAGTCAAGCTGAAAAAACATCTGATGGCCATGGAAATGTGGTTTCTGAGGAGAATGCAAAGAATACCATGGGCAGAAAGAAAAACAAATGACCAAGTACTACAAGAAACAATTGAAAATCGTAAACTGATTAGAGAAATTAGACGTAGACAGTCAAAATATTTTGGGCATGTTATGAGAAGAAATAAATTATAGAACTTGGTGACAACTGGCAAGATCGAGGGGAAGAGAACAATGGGAAGACAGAAGTTAATTCCTGGATGTCTTGAACACGTGGCATGGTTGAGACAAGAACACCGAGCTGATCCACGACTCTGGTGATGAAGTGAAATAGCGAATCATGACTGCCCAGGCTTACCGTCATGGCACATGATGGATATGTGAAAAATTCCGTGCTCCAAGGTATCAGTTTATCGGTGTTAGACACCTACCTCAGATTGATGGGGCTAACTCGCAAAGTCCCAGCAATCATACTTTTTGGGAGAGGTGAGGCTGACAGGTTGTGGTGTGCATCTGAGGCTCGGTTCCAGCACAGGGTTGAGAATGTTTTCAGGAACCACTGGTATGATGTCACACATCATCCTGATCACTTGGGTAGTGAGATCAAATGCCTAGCCTTATTAGATAGGAGTGAAAAAACAAGAGGTCCTGTCTGTAAGTTGTGCACAGTAAAACGTCCCATGTTGGAAATCACAAAGATTTCACAAAGGCCATAAGGCTGCTACCCTGGTGAAATTATTCAGAAAGAACACCTACTCATGGGTATATGGAATCCGTTACCTTGCGTGGGGTCTGTCTATAAAGGAAGCTAACCTGACACAGGTGTCTGTTACCTTGCGTGGAGTCTGTCTAGAGGAAGTAAACTTGACAAATGCATGCCAAAGTCGAACACACTGACCTTTGAGATGCATGAATAGGTGTGATGCAGTTGCCTCGACAGGAGGGAAGATGAAGTAAATTCAGGAAGTTGCAGTAGCCTGTGTTTCTTAGTTTTATATCCACCTTTTGTTTCGCAAACTGCAGTTATGGGATGGTCTGAAGTCTGTTTACATCATAATTGTAAATTGGTACTTTTTAAATCAGTGTTTCTGTGTTGCCTTTTTTCCCCCTAACAGCCAGCAGTGGAGAAGGAATCTGAAAGTCATTCCCAGTTAGATGACCTTGGCTTTCCAGATATTGATGACGATGCATCTCCAGAAGGTAAGTGGCCATACGGTGCTCTATACTCTCTTCTTTCATTCATTTGATCATCTCATCTTGTTCCTCTTGTAGCTTGTGGTGTTGAAGTGAACCACAAATCAGCGGGAGAGTGCCTATTTATGGGCTTTGTATATTGAAATTCTCATGGACCGTCTTTTTCCCTTTGTCCATCGTTTACATGATCAGCCTCTTATTATGCTTCCATTTGGTCTGTACATCATTACTTGATGTGGTATACTGTTCATAGCCTAGTTAAATGGCCAAACCATTTTCTAATGAATTTTCTTTTCCTTTGTCACTGTCCAGGTATGGCATTGGTAACATAGAGTGGTAGGAAGATTGTGTTGTAGGGTGCTTGTTTAGTATCTACTGATACATGTTTGTTCTTTAGTATTGGTGTCACGTGTCCAGTGAATTGGTTTGCCTGATCGCATATATTTTTGATTTCATCCATTTTGATTTGCCATTTGATGATGATATACTTCCTGTGTACTTGAAGCTGATATATTTGTGAATTTGTGTGGTTTTATAGAAGAATGATGAGAACACCATGGACGGATAGAAAGAGTAATGAAGATATCTTGAAAGAAATTAATGCACCAAGAGAACCTGTTACTCCCATCAGAAGAAGACATTCTTTGGGCATTTGATGAGAAGGGGAAAACTGGAGTTTGCCATCACAACGGAAAGGCTGAAGGGAGGTGAGGCAGGGGGAGACAGAGAGAGAGGATACTGGACAGTTTCACATCAGGGCATGGAGGAACATCAGTATCAGAAGTGACTGTCAGTACATGAGACAGAAGACTGACACACGTGACGACCAATACCACATGGCATGGGCTATAAAAGGAAGAAGAAGATGAAATAAAAATACTGGGGCAAACACGGAAATGAAGGAAAAAGTAAAAAAACAGTCTCAGCAGTTATCTTGTTAATGTTGATACATTTTGATTTTAATTTGTAAAATGTTACCTCAGCACATGCACAACATGAAATGCAAGTTCTAGCGCCATCTTTGGCCACCGCTGTTGTGACTAATGAGTTTGGGGAGCATGATGTACACCACAACATGCGTAGGTTCCATGTGTTATGCAGCCATCCCTCAAAATACATTTATTAAAACAATCCGTTTTTCAAGGCGCACCCCCCCCCCCCCCCCCCCCCCCCCCCTCCTTTTCATCCATTGCTTCTGAAAAACATCAAGTTCTTAAAGTTTATTGCACGTTTTTTTTTTAAAGTTAAAGTTAGCTGCTTGTCCTTTACAGGATGTTGCAATTAATCCCAGCATTTATTGGCTGTTTGTGATTTACTAGGCAATTTAAGTTGAGTAGTTTGCCACTGCTTTCTGAAAGGCCACTTTTAATTCCTAAGAAAAATCCAGGTACCCATTTTAAATTAGCTCAACCTGGGAACCCAAGTCAGTTTTACAAATCTGGCAGATGTGTATTCAACCCCTTGAACTACCAGGCTGTCAGGCGACTGTTTAGCCAGTATGCTAAAGTGGCTTCCGTGTATACACGTGTGTATCCCAGAATCACACATGCTATAAATATCTTTTTGTGGGTAAGTTTTCTAATTTTGAAATTGTGTCTGGACTGCGGCCAATTCAGCTGGCTCTTTTCAATTTCAAAATGCAGAGGGATTTTTAACATACACAAAGTGCACTTAGGCCTTCTGAAATTGTCGCCCCTGTCTAAGAAGGTTAGACGTCTGGTACATTATACCAGGCTTGGAGGGGAATATATCACATTATCTTATTTATATACACTTCTAAACAGTCCATGCTAGAAATCGAACCAGGTCTGAACGAGCAAAACGTGGAGGACTTAAACTGTATGTTAGCCCACCGCTGTGACATCTGACTATGTCACACTCCAACAGCTGTATCCACCATAGGGTTAATTTTAGCTTTATTGAATCATTTCCTTCCACCTTGATGCCATCTGGCCAGCTTATACACCAAACAGCTGTCTTTTCTATCCTTACTGAAAGCATGTGACCCACGCAACAGCTTTCATGATGGTAATAAATATTGCCACATTGACTTTTATAATGTTTTGTATATACAATGAGAACTGTTTAAAAGAAATCACATGCTAGGCTGGCCATAACACTGAGGGGTTAAATAGTGTTAAGAACCTATGGTACAGTACCAGCAAACAAGTGTGTCTTTTTTATGGCAACCTATGGATGTGAGTTGTGGACCATTTCACAGTCACTAAGGAAGAAAGTTGGGGCTTTTGAATTTAAATGTTACAGTAGAGTTTCTAGAACATCATCATCTGGCATAAGTGGAAGTCAGCTATTCCAAATGGACAATAGCGCTCACTCTTAAACTTTTGGTGTGCTGATGCCAAGGTAGCGGGTTCAACCCCTACACCAGTCTGTTGGAGGCTTTGCGGGTCATTCTGGGATGCACCAGAGACACCCCAGTGGTGTGTATGCGGTAAATCCTTGGCTTGCCGACTGTTGCTGATAGGCTCAAGGTGATGCAGGTGAAGGCATACCTCAGAGTAGCTGCTGACACAGATCATCCGTTGCATGAGGCGCTAGACGCAGTTAAGGGCCAGCGACTGATAAGAGGGAAATCATGGATGGCTCAGGCGGAGGATACGATCAGACAGGTGTCCCCCTTGGAGAACATTAGGCGAGGAGAGGAGTGGGTCAGAGTGCCAGCGGAGCAGTCAGACTTGTGCAGAGTTATAATCACATTGAGCAGGGAGTGGCCAGCAGGGGCCACGGAAGTGGAAATCCAGCAACTAATTCAGGATAATGCTCGCCCGAGTGATGTGATTATCTACACAGATGGTTTGGTGTTGAGAGGTAGTAGAAGTGCCTGGGGTTTCTTGGCAAAGGCTAATGGTCGACGTTTGGTGCAGGAGAGCCTGGCATATGATACCACAACATCTAGCTTAAGAATAGAGGTGGAGGCAGTCAGTGCAGCTTTCCGCTGGATGGAAAATATGATACACACACACATTGTGCTTGTAACTGACTCAGAAAGCATGCTGAGTAGGGTGAGGACTGGCAAGCTTCGTGCCAAGTGGCTTGCTTCGCTTCGGAAGTCACGTGACAAGCATCGTCTGGATATTTTCTCTGAGGCATGCTGGTGTGTTGGGGAGTGAACAGGCAGACAGATTGGCTGGCTCTGCAAAACTTGGTGGAGTATTGTTGAATGATAAGGCAGACATGGTTGCGGCCTTGTGGGAGCTCGTGTACACCTCGGAGGAGCAAATGGATCACCATGGTCTGGCAAGAATGCGACAGCGTGGAGTGACGAGGGGATCTGGCCGATGCTCGACGCTTAGAGGAAAGGCAAGACACACATATAATCAGATTGCTACTGGTACTATTGGGGTTGGAACTCTTCGCTGGCTTCTGAGGATGGGGACGGAGCGCTTATGGGAATGCTCCGAATGCTGTGATGTTGGTTCCTAAATCAATCAATCACCCCGGGAAGGTTAACCCGGTCAACAAATGCCCGCAGAAGTCGGATGTGTCGGCCTAACGGCGCAAGAACGCAGCTCTGCTGTAAACAGGCACAACGCAATCACGTCAGAAAAAAAAACTCCGGATGAACGAAGAAGAAATCAATCAATCAATCAATCAGTCTGTTGGACTAAAATGTTGACTTCTTGTCCATGACTTGTCCATGACTTGGGGACGTAAATTACAATTACCTCAGAAGTTAGAATGGATTAGCCTGATGGGGAGGGATACTGGTGATAGGGAAAACAAGTTCTTGATCAATTCTATTGATGCTGTTCCTCCATGCCACTGTTGCAATCCATCCAGCATCATTGATTTGTCTGGTGTGTAGGAGCATATGGCAGGTAGAGGATCTTTACATTGTTGAAACACTTCATTTTCTTGTTTCACTGTATACCTAGGAAATCTTCATTAGAAAGTTAACAAATCAAGGATCCCCTTTTCATGCCATCAAGGGTAATGGGTATATGATGCTAGTCCAATATTTTTAAACCATTCAATATTCAATGGGTGAAGGGGGTCAGTGTCCCTGCCGGCTGCCTTTACTTCCCTGGGAAGTTCCTTCCTCCCCCCTCCCCATGTTAGGTTGGGTTGATCTAGGAGCCCAGGTAAATGGGGAACAAATCCCAGCTTTAAAGTAGATTCAAACACATCACCTCTTGGCTGGCAGGCAGGCACCCTAGCCACTGCACTACTGAGGCTGCTGGAAAATCATCTGATAATTACTGTATACATCACCTACTTTTCTTAAGAAAATTGAAAGTGTTTTGGTCTTGTGTAGCGAGAGCAATTAATATTTGGTGATTTGTTTTGTATAGAATAAGTTAAAGTTAATTGGAGCAGTTTTAACAAATTTGTTACTTACATAAGGGCATATGCCATAATTATATTATTATTTTATTGACTGAAATTTATACAGCAGGACTGATTGATTGATTAACCAGAATCAATATCACAGCATGCAGGACACACCCATACGTGTTGTCTCCTTCAGCGGGTGTGGCAATATCGGATAGATATCAAGCATAGATAACAGGATTAAAAGAAACATAATCACTGAAGAAACAGTTGTACTCAACATTTACATCCATATTCATACAGTGGTGCAAAGAATAAGACACTTAAAATCAGTTTGCTATCTAACATAACGGGCACAGGTAAAAGGCTATCTGACACAACGGGGACAGATAAAGGTAGTGTTTTGGCAGAAAACTATTATTGGGGTATGAAGTGTTAAGCCTTCATATATTCTTGTTGATGACATGAGGTGGGAAGGCAAGCTCCCTTCCTCACCACTTGTCCACACCAGAATTTGACAATTATCTGGTACCTATTTTATGAGGGTGGGGCAGACCCACAGCTTTACTAGTTGGAAAAAATAATCCTGCCACAGCTGGGGATTGAACCCAGACCATTCTCTTGGCAGGCAAGTGAAAAACAAACAGTATTGTTGTAAATAGCAGCTAGGGCTGTATAAGACGCTGGTAGACAAGTCAGTATTATTCTTTACCCATGTTTTTATGAATTGTGGGGGTAATATTTCAAAACTTTATCGTTTAACAAGCAAAATAATTCCTTGAGGCCTCAAAGATGCTCATCTAAATCCTTGGACAACCAAAATGCTTAATCTAAATATTTTGAAGGAGGTTAAGACACAAAGATAAATTGTCAGAAACATCAGAAAGAGGCAGTCAGCATTCTTGATCATATTATTAAAAGAGAAAAAAATTGGAACATGTTGTAACAATTGGAAACATTTGTAGAAAGAGGGATAGAGGAACACAGCAAGAAAAGAATCTTGACAGCCTTTTGTTATGACATAGAAGGGTGTCAGTGCATGAATTGATGCGTGCTTTTGGAGATTGCAAGGTACAGAGAAGCATGATTACCCTTGCCAGTCGGCAACACACTGATGATGATGATACTTGAATTTAAAATAAGTAATAAATTGAAGGCTGTACAATATAACAAATAAATAGAAGGCTGTGAAAAATAACAAATAAATAGACAACTAATTTGTTTTCTTTCACTGGAGAGTACATTCTGCTTTGGTAATATATTGATTTGTTCCTGTGCCATGATTCCAAGTTTATCAACTCTATATTTTTGCCACCCACAAACATTATTTCTTTTGTCTTTCTATTTCTATTTGATTCCACCTGCCCTTGAAACTTATGCCCCAACCCTCTTTTAAAGATTTTTTCACAAAATGATTAACAACAAATGTTTTATGTTGCATAGTTTAAAAGAAGTCAGTTTTGTGTTCTTTTACAGTGCATTGGCAACCAATCCCAACATTCATTGGCTGCTTATGATTGGCTAGGCAATGTTAGTTCAGTAGTTTGGCATTGCTTTCTGAATGGCCAATGCCTTATTCCATCAAAATAAAGGCAAAGCTGTCTGCTGCCAAATTGCCCGTAGCTTATTTCAAACTCTCGGTTCAGTTTGACAGGGATCTTCAAAATGCGTTACACTATCTTGTAAGCTACAGCGCCAGTTATGTTGCATAGATAGTTAGTTGCATATCTTATACAGGATGTCGCAGTCAACCCCAGCATTTTTTGGCTGTTTGTGATCTCTTGGCACGTTTGCATTCAGTAGTTTGCCATTGCTTTCTGAATGACCAGCACCCATACCATTTTATAAAAAACCCAGTGCAGTGCGGTCTGCTGCCAAATTGCCTGCAGCTGTGTTTCGAACGCGGTATGCGGGATTGCGAACTGTGTCCTTAACCCCTTTGCCACAGGGTTGGCTGCATAGATAGACAACAGCAGAATCATCGTTTGGTCACTGAGATACAATTTGCTGTCATATATTTCACCTGAGATTTGCATGCAACCCTGTGCTCTTACACTGTTTAAACACAATTGGATATTTGTGTTTGTCCTTTACAAATATACAGGAATATTTCTGAGTATTTATATTTAGTTATCATGATGATGACACCATGTTTGTGTTGTCCTGTTTCTTTTTCATTGTTTGTATTTTTTAATTGAAGTAATGAAGATTGAGGTATTAAAATAAGAATAGAAACTGCAAAAGGAGCTTTCATAGTACTAGGGAATTTACTGAAGTGAAAAAGAATTTAAAACTAGTACACAATTTTGGATATTTACTCTAACATAAATCAGTACTGCTGTGTGGATTAGACATAAATAGAACGATTAAAACAATTACAAATAAACTACTGTCATCAAGCATTGACTGGGCAGAATATGACTAATGATTGCAACAATAGAAGCATTGATGCGGAGAGAACTAGACAGATTCCAGCGAATCAAGAGCTGAGGAAAAGATGCTGGCGCTGGATAGGACACACATTCAGAAAACCTGATAATAATAGAGCTAGAGAGTCCTAAGAGAGATTTTGCTAAGAATTATCATGCAAAGAATGAGGAAGAAGATACAACCTGAAATAGGGGAAGAACAATGCGGGTTTGTAGAAGGAAAGGGTACAGTAAATGCTGTGTATATGCTGCGAACAGTTATTGAACGTGCTATAGAAGTAAACAAGGATATACATCTTTGCTTTATTGACTATACAAAGGCTTTTGATAGCGTTAGACATGTCAGCATGGTGGATATGCTTGCAGATCTTACAAATTGATGGGAAAGACATTAGACTTATAAAAAACATATATTGGAAACAACAAGCTGCAATAAGGATTGATAATGAAGTGGGACAGTATCAGCCAATTAAGAGAGGTGTTAGGCAGGGATGTGTAATGTCTCCAGATCTTTTTTCCCTGTACAGTGAAAATATTTTCAGAAATGTAGAGGATATAAATGGAATCAGCATTGGAGGACGAAACATCAATAACATTAGATATGCAGATGATACAGTATTAATTGCAGACAATGAGCAGGACCTGCAACAATTAGTAGATGCGGTTGTTGTACACAGTGAGCAACTGGGGTTAGAATTAAATTGTAAAAAGACTCAGGTTATGGTCGTCAGTAGGAAGGAAGAAGTGCCACAATGTAATATACAAGTAAATGGAAATATTCTTCAACAAGTGAATCGGTACAATTATCTTGGAACAGTCATAACATCTTATGAGAGATGCCTTGAAGAGATTAGAACAAGAATCGCCATGGCGAAAGTAGCCTTTAGCAAGATGAAAAACATTCTGACCAATAAAAAGATGTCAATTGAAACGAGAAAAAGAGTGTTGAGGGGATACATAGAGCCTGTTCTTTTGTATGGATGTGAAACTTGGACAATGAGCAGTCAAGCTGAAAAGCATCTGATGGCTGCAGAAATGTGGTTTCTGAGGAAAATGCAAAGAATACCATGGACAGACAGAAAAACCAATGACCAAGTACTACAGGAGACAAATGAACATCGTAAACTGATTAGAGAAATTAGACGTAGACAGTCAAAATTGTTTGGACATGTTATGAGAAGAAATGGATTGGAGAACTTAGTGACAACTGGCAAGATCGAGGGGAACAGACCAAGAGGAAGACCGAGAGGAAAATACCTGGATGGCTTGGCCACATGGCATGGACGAGACAAGAACACTGAGCTGATCCACGACACTGGTGATCGAGTGAAATGGCGAGTCATGGCCGCCCACGCTTTCCGGCATGGCACATGATTGATTGATTGAGAGAGTCCTGGAATATACAAGGCAAGACAATATAGAGGGAGAGCTAAAAACACATGGAGAAGAGAATTAGAGATAGTGATGGATAATATGGGGACGACGCGGAGGGAACAGCAGGAGAATGTTGGACTTAGCATGAGTAGGTTGAGAACCTGTGCCCCAATGGGACATCAAGCACAGAAGAAGCAGAGATTGAAATTAGCTTGATGTTCTTGTTAATAAGAATATGACATATTTTAACGCATTAACTACTGAAAAAATGATCTCATCTCATGTCATCTTGTTCCTCTTATAACTTGCAGCAGAATTAATTTACTATGGCAGAATTAATTTACTCGTGTTTACACGTTTTTAATCAGAGGTTTCAGCTAAAGTTTGTAAGTTTCTAACTTATTTTGTTGTGAGATTTGAAAAACATGAATATAACACATTCATTGAGTTTTGTATTTTTGCTTAGTAATTCAGAATTGGATTGTATTTCTTATTGAAGTATTGCAGAATATATATTGGAAATTACTTTTAAATAACTGTATCTAAATCTCATAATTTTGTGGATTTAATTTGTATAATACCAGCTTTGTGTATAATACTCTCCTCTTTTCCTCACTCATACCTCTTACTCCCCTTCTCCCTCCAAACTTCCCACTCCATGCATTTATAGTACATATATTATTGTTATTATTGATGTTTTATATTAAGCAATTAATAAATGTATGAATGAAAAATTGTATGTAAGTAGATAAATACACAAGTAGAATGTTAGACCTTTGGGCCCAATTCTGAACCCTTTGAAAATAAAGTTCAGTTGCTTGCTCTCTCTCTAAGAAAAATAATAATAAAGCCCTAATATAACAGCCAGTCCCCTTTTGGTAGACCAGTATATTCCCTTCAGTTAATAACAATTGCCACATCATTCATTAATATTATGGAGTCATGTAATATTGATTTATTGCATTTCCCCCATGCCTTTATAATGCAAATCTGTTATATTGTTGTTCTCAGTTTGCCTGAAATGATGTGTGGATGAAATAATGTATGAAAGAGAGTGATAGAAGAGCAAAATGTTAGATGGGCCTGCGTGCCCAATTCTTAACCCTTTGAAAATAAAGTGTGATCGTTTGTTCTCTCTTTCTCTTCTATATCTCTCTGTCTCTGTCTCTCCATCCTTCCCACCCTCCATATATGTGTATGTATGTATGTATGTGTGTGTGTGTGTGTGGGGGAAGGGGGGGGGAAGGGGAGAAAGGTGTTTTATTTGCCTGCTTTCCTCTCTGTCTGTCTCTTTATCTCATGTCTGTATACTTATCTCCCTCTGTTGATCTGTTTGTTTGCTGTTCTCTACCTCCATCTTTCCCTCTTCCTTCTCCCTTGCTTCCTGACCCTCTCTGTCTGGGTATGTTTATATTGTTTGCCTGCAGTAAATCCCCAGTTGAAGTAATTGAACTCTAGCCCGCTGTACATATTCCCGCAGTGCTGTCACCGTCACAGCCTAGTGCCATGGCTCATGCTGCAAGTGGGGGATATGAAATTCCAGCCCGGCTGCGCACCCTGCATAATCTGGTAATTCAATATGCATCCCAGGGCCGCTATGAGGTGGCCGTGCCGCTGTGCAAACAGGCACTGGAGGACTTGGAAAAGACCTCTGGTCATGACCACCCAGATGTGGCCACCATGCTGAATATACTGGCTCTGGTGTATAGGTGAGTGATGTGTGATTGTGGGTGAAATGTGGACTTGTCTTTGGAAATACATTTTTAATGTAGTTATATCTGTGTATGTTTATTGTTTATGTGTTGACGAAGGCTCTAGCAGCAATATCTATTTATCATTTGTGATTGCGTTCTAGTAAAGTTGACCAATTCTACCTCTCCTTTTCATTGGTTTACTCATTGTAAATGAGATTCTTGAGAAGAATACTCAGTGTATTAGGAAGAGAGAAAATCAGAAATGAAGAAATCAAGACTAAAGTGGAGGTTATAGCAACGCTAGATTTTATTAGAAGGCAGAAAGATAGTTTGGCCATGTAACTAGGTTACCAACTAACAGCATACCACAGCAAGCAGTGATGTAACAGACCTGATGGAAGCAGAAGACGAGGCCCACCACGTAAACAATGGACAGAGAGAATAGCAAAGTCCATGGGAATCTTGATACATAAAGCCCATAAATGGGCACTCTCCCGCTGTTTCTACTTCATCTCGACATGGCAAGGTACAAGAGGAACGAGATGAGAGACTCATGGCACAACTGTCAGGCAGTAGTGGCATCTTGGTTGACATAACATCATACTAGAAATTATTTAGTGGAGAGAAAAGATAAGTTTATTTTCATGCATAAAAAGATGATCAAAAATACATTCAACAGTATGAAAAAGATAGTATCTCAATAGATAGACACAACATTATAAATGAAAATAATCAGATTTACATATACTGTGCACTGTTATATGGTGCTGAAGCATAGACACAACACATGGAATTAGGACATCAAACAGAAGCCCTGCAAGGGTGTGTATTTATACGTGCGCGAGCATGTTGATTGAGAAGAATAGGTTGTATTTCATGGAAACAGGAACAAACACATGGAGATGCATTCATTGATAAGAGACCCTGATTAAAGTAATTTTAAAAAGTAATGAGTCAATTATTTTGGCCACATTAAAAGACAGAGTAGACCTATAAGAACCACACAAGAAGGAAAAGTTGAAGGCCTGTGAACAAGATGAGGACAATGGTACAAGTGATACAAGCGGAAAGATAACTTCGTGAGATTTGTTTGTTTTGGTTTTCTTGTTCATCGATAGATTTAAGTTGAATGTTTTGCCTGTATCTGTGTGTCTTTTTTCCTTTCATCGAGCATCCTAGTTATATTTTGTGTTAATATGGATTTCAGTATTAGCTCGACAGCAGTCACCCCTCCCCTTCTTAATACTAATGGTGGAACAGCAGTCTGTCATTGTATACAACCAAAGCGTGAGACATAAGGTAGAGCCAGCCTTCATTCTGGAGATGGCATCTGATTGATTCATAATGTGATAAAGGCATGATTACTTATTCTATGCAGGATTGCAACCAATCCTTCATCATATATCAGGTCATTTGCAGAACACTTCTCTCATCATGACTAACTCAAAAGTTTCTTGATCCTTTGAAAATTCTCATGCCTAAAGTGTCCGCAATGTCCTCTGTCCATCTTTGTGCTGGGCGACTCCTGCCACTTCTTCAGGAAACACGCCTTCCATCACTGTTCTTTGCAAAGTCACTGTGGCATTTAATTTGGCCAAAGTATGAGGGACGGTCAATAAGTAATGCCTCCTATTTTTTATAACTATGTAAATACTTTATCGGTGTGCAGTTTATTAATTTAGTGGAATTCCTCAAACACTCTTCTGCACTGTATATCCCTACCAATCTGTTTCAGTCACAGGCTGCGCAACAGTAATAATTTAAAAATGGCTACCAAAGAAGTTTGGTTAAAGCAACATAATGTCATAGAATTCTTCAATACTGAAGGCGAGACCTTGATTCGCATCCAGGAACGTTTGAGTATTGTTTATGGAGATTCAACAGTGGATGTTAGCACTGTCTGACGTTGGGTACATTGTTGTGACGAAGCTGAAGTAGGTCAATCCTCACTGGCTGATGCAAAGTGGACTGGCTGTCCATCAATCGCATTGACTCCACACAACATTCATTGAGTTGATTACATCATTTATGGTGACCGTCGGGTAACACTGGATGAACTGTGTTCCATGTTGTCCATTAGTAAAGGCAGTGTCCAGACCATCATTAAAGGCCTGCGTTATACAAAGGTTTGTGCATGGTGGATACCCAGAATGTTGACAGACAGACATAAAGAAGCAAGGAAAACCATAGCCATCAACCTCCTGCACCGTTACGGAACTGACGGAGAAGGGTTTTTATCGAATGTTGTGACAGGTGATGAGACTTGGGTCCATTTCTTTGAACCAGAATCCACTGAAAGAAGATCTTCGCGGACATCACTTTGAGGACACCAAGACCCTTAAACGCACTGTACACCAGTGGTTTAGGAAAAAAGAAACAAATTTTTACCATGCTGGGATATATGCCCTTGTGCGAAGATGGACAAAAAATATAACGAATAACGGAGACTACATTGAGAAATACATTTTTGAAGTACAGACTTATAGCTTCATTTCAATGTGAATTTTATCTGATTTTTTGCCTATTGAATAAAATTAAAAATTATGAGTCATTACTTATTGCCCGCCCCTCAAATTTTGTTAGCTTCTGAGACATGTTGCTGTTCACGAGCAGTTTGTTCGATGTTCAGATCTTGTAGAATGTCAATAGTTATCTTCATCTTGGTCCCTATATTGTAAGAATCTTTCTCTAACATTTAACTTCTATGTGTTATATTTTACATTACCATATCCAGATGCAGCCATTATATTCCCTTTTAGTTATATCTTCAATTGTTGGTCGTTATTCACATAACATGATGATTGCAGAGATCAGGGTAAATTCAAAGAGGCTGGTAACTTGCTACATGATGCTCTCATCATCAGAGAGAAGACTTTGGGCTATAGTCACCCTGCAGTGAGTGAGACTAGTTCAGTTATGCTTATAACATTTCCCCAATCATTGTGCACAGATAGACCTCATGGCAACTTGTCAAGCAGTTCAGGAAAATGGCAAGCCTCTATTATACTTGATACAGGACATTTTAATTTGACATCTTAAAAAGCATCATGTGAGTCAGAATGCACATAGTTTGCCTTGTTTGTCCATTTGTGCACGTTGATTGCTTTAATCTCTAACAATTTCATATATTTTTAACAAAGCTGTAAAAGTTCATAGGAGAAACTACCTTAGAAAATTGTATCTTATAGAGTAATTATGCCACATTTATCAGTTTGTCATTTAATCCTTGCTGCGTGTAAAGGGATCAAGGCAAATACAAAGAAGCAGCCAACTTACTTAATGATGCTCTTAACATACGCGAGAAGACTCTGGGGCCAGACCATCCAGCTGTGAGTTGACTTCTTGAATGGTCTGCTGACTACATTGCCTGCATGTGAAATTTGTGTTCAGGCTTGTTCATTACTGACCTTATTTTTTCTTGTTTGGAGTTCTGATTTGTGTTCTTTTGCTTTATTCAGTGTTGTAAACCCAGCAAATTAATCATGAGTATGATTTATTAAATGCTATGATCCCCAGCAAACTAATCACAAGTGTGATTTAACTAATGTTGTTGGTGTAGGCAGTTATGGTCAGGGCATGTGCAAATTTGTTTTATTTTTTTTTGGGGGGGGGGGGGGGGGGGGGTTGAAATTGTGTTTATTTTTATCTTTGCTTCCCATTATATCATTTATTTATTGTTAATGGGTATTGCCATGCATGCCTCTAGCATAAAATGGTCAATATTGTTGCGTTAAGTATTTGTAAATTAGACAGAAAGGGCTGGAAGATCAAGGGGTAATCTAAGGTGACAAGTGGTAAGAGTTAGTGTATGGAGATAAGTGGCAAGAGATGATTTAAGGACATAAATGACTGGATGGTTTAAATACATCCATTTAAAGAGATAAGTGACAAAAGAGGACTTTAGGACATACCTTTTAAGAGACGATTTCAAGATGCAAATAGCAAAATATATTAAGGCATGGATGTTGAGGTCATTAAGCTCATAATGTAGGTTTTATTGTGTAGTTATAATTTGAGGTTTTATTGTGTAGTTACAATGTTGGATTTTAATTGAGTAGTTATAATGCTGGTGTTTTATTGGGTAGTTATGTTGGTTTTTATTTTATTATTTATAATGTTGATTTTCATTTTATTATTCATAATGTTGATTTTTATTGGGTAGTTATAATGTTGGTTTTTATTGGGTAGCTATGATGTAGGGTTTTATTGGATAGTTATACAGATTTTTTGGGTATTTATAATGTAGGTCTTTGACTGCTTCAATTTAGGCTTTTATTGTATAGTTTTATAATGCAGGGTTTTATTGTTTAGCTATATTGTAAGTGGTAATTTGTTTGTTACAGTGTAGATCTTAATTTTGTAATTATAATGTAGACTTCTGTTGTGTAGTAATAAATTAAGATTATATTGGGCAGTTATATTGAAGATTTTCATTGGGTTTCTTATCTCAGTGGTCTTAAAATATTATTTTGGTTACTAGTTCCTGAGATTTTACTCAGTTTCCCCTTTTGTTTGACTCAATTAGTGTGTATATTTGCTGATATATATTGTTGTTGTGGGAACATTCATGTCACCAGCATTATGTCTCTTAAGTTCACTGTGTTCATAGCCTCCGTACAACGCTACTTCTAGGTTATCAGGGCAATTACTTGTTAGGTTATCTAGGAAAATATAATTAATCTTCTTCACAGAGTAGTTGAAAATACTTCATCTAGTTCACAGAGTAATTGAACATAATTCATCTAGTTCACAGAGTAGTTGCGCATAATTCGTCTGGTTCACAGAGTAGTTGAGCGTAATTCATCTGGCTCACAGAGTAATTGAACATAATTCATCTGGTTCACAGAGTAGTTGAGCATAATTCATCTGGTTCACAGAGTAGTTGAGCATAATTAATCTGGTTCACAGAGTAGTTGAACATAATTCATTTGGTTCACAGAGTGGTTGAACATAGTTTGTCTAGTTCACATAGTAGTCAGACACAATTAATCCTTTTCACAGAGTATTTTAAAATTCTTTTCTTGTATTTGAAAGATTATTTTATATCCATTAATATCTGTAATTAATTAGTTGTTAGTCTGTTCACATAACTTTCGTTTCATAGCAGGTAGGTAAAGTCATGTCTAGGCCTAAACTTTCACGGGGGTGTTGGTTGATTTGTTTTGAACTCACTTCAAATCTCACTACAAAACTCACTACAAAACTCTGATCTGGAGAGCTCGTGCATACTTAAAAATAAGTGCAGATGAGCAGCACTCTCTGCATGATGCTATATTCAGAGAAAAGGATGACAGGTTAAAGAGGGGCAAATCATGGATGGGTTGGGTGGAAGATGTCGTCAGACAGGTCTGCAGTCTTACCAGTATCAACCCCGGCAAGGAATGGGTGCCTGTGCCTCCGGCTTTTAAGTGCACTTTCTCCTGCATTATCACACTCGACAGACGGTGCAGAGAGCAGAACCCTGCCGCTGTCAATGCAGAGGTCAACGCGCTCATCTATGAACACTCAGATAGCCCCGAAGTGCTCATCTATACAGATGGATCTGTTGTAAAGCAGCAGAGAAGTGCGTGGGCATTTACAGCCCGTTCAGCGGGCCGTACCGTTCAAGAATCTAGTGGTGCCCACTTTATGTACCTAAGAGCAGCATGACGATGGAGGTGATGGCAGTTACACAGGCTTTCATATGGCTGGAATCACAGCATTATACCAACGTGTGTGTACTAAGTGACTCAATGAGCATGATTCAGAAGGTAAAAGCTGGAGCTGTACGCAGACAGTGGACTGGGTCGCTGCGGAAGTCTGTTGTCCGTAAAGTCACCTTCATCTTCGTCCCAGGACATGCGGGAGTCGAGGGAAATGAACGAGCTGATAAACTGGCTGGCTCTGCACCCCCTGTATATGGCCAGCCCATGGATCGTGCCGATGTTATTAATGCCCTTAAAGATATGGCGAGAACAGAGGACTTTGACGTCAGTGAATCCACATCGCTGTCCAGGATGAAAGACTTGGGAGTAAGAATCGGCATGGCCAAACGCGAGAAGTACATTGGGAAAACGAGGTGCCTCGTCAACCAACACAGAACTGGCACTATTAGCCACCGGACGCTGATGCATATGCTGGGGAGAGGACCTGAGCACCTATGGACCTGTCCGGAGTGCAATGAAGATACCCCAACTGATAACTGATAACTGATAACTGAACTCACTTGAAGACAGAGCTTTAACTCTTAAGTATGATGCATTGGCATTTAGGTCATCTAAGCCCTGAACAGGGCTTGTATCTTTTGGAGTGACATTGGTGTGGAGACTATCTCTGAACCCAGCACATAAAATCCATCCTCATAGGCATTGCGTTGCAGAACTGTCCTTCCTTTCCCCATGTCCATAAACCAACAGGGTGTGTGGACCTATACTAGAACTTCACATAATGGTTTATTAGCATGTTTAGACTAGGACTTCACATATGCATAGTGGTGTAATTATTACACATTTTACATACATTTAATTCTTTTTCTTCTGCGCTCTTCCGGAGTTTTTTTCCGGACGTGATTGCGTTGTGCCTGTTTACAGCAGAGCTGCTTTTAATTCTATTCAGGCAAATTACTATCACACTGGGTTCATATAGACCGTGTCACATTGTGTTGGTATGGGAGCCGGTCATTCAGAAAGCAATGGCAAACTACTGAACGTAAAACTTGCCTAGTACATCAACAGCAGCTGAAAAATGCTGGTGTTGACTGCAACATCCTGTAAGGGATATGCAACCTAAAAAAAAAAAAAACTATTGCATAATGTCATTTGTTTGCATGCTTTATTTTACCAGTGCCAAGTATGCTTGTATTTTGTTTGTAAATTTGCTAGACTGTAATACATACATGCACCCATGTAGTAGTAGTAGTAGTAGGTCTCTTTCAGTCCTGAAGGACTATAGAGTTGTGCCGCTTGGGAGGTGCCTGGCAGCACCGCTGGTGACTGTATAGTCCAATTCGAGAATGACAATCCCTGTTGCAGTTTCCACATCTGTAAGACGAGGCAAGTCCCGCAGTAAGTGACTGCTCTTTGAGCCTGTGCCATCTCTCCTCAGTTTTTTGGATCTGATTGCGCTGAAAGAGCACCAGTCCGTTTCGTACATCTCTTCTCCAGGAGCATCTGTCTGTTGAAACTCTCTCCCACGTGTCTGGATCTATTCCAATGGTTTTCATATCTTGTTTACACACATCCCTATATCGCATTTGGGGTCTTCCGGTTGGCCTCTTTCCTGTGGCTAGTTCTCCGTAAAGGAGATCTTTGGGAATACGTTCGTCCTCCATTCGAGATACATGGCCCAACCACCGGAGGCGTCTCTGCTTGAGGAGGGTGTGCACTGTGGTAATATCTGCTCTTTCAAGCACCTGTTTGTTTGTTATGTGGTCTTTCCATGTTATGCCCAGGATACGTCTCAGACATATCATGTGGAAGGAATTCAACTTCCTTTCCTGTCTTGAGTACAGGGTCCAGGATTCAGACCCGTAGAGTAGTGTGCTAACAACACAAGCTTTATATACTTGAGCTTTTGTACGCTCTGTTAGTCTATTATTCTCCCATGTACAGCTATGTTAAATGGGTGTGCTGTAATTGTATACTTCCAATAATATCTATCTACTTAGTAATTCTAGAATTGGTGTAAAATAGATTCTGTGTAAAATGTGTATTAAAGTCATGGACATTTAGGGCTTCATGGTTAAGATCTAAGGCTGGGCAGGATCTGAAGCTACAGTTAGGATCTGAGACTGTAGGTCTTCTTTTTTTCATCTCCCAGTGGAGCATAGGTCCTCTGTAGGTCTTCTTTTATTTCCCAGTGGAGCCTAGGTCCTATGTAGATCTTCTTCTTTCATCTCCCAATGGAGCATAGGTCCTCTGAAGGTCTTCTTCTTTCTTCTCCCAGAGGAACATAGGTCCTCTGTAGGTCTTTTTCTTTCATCTCAATGGAGCATAGGTCCTCTGTAGTTCTTTTTTCCCCCATCTCCCAGTGGAGCATAGGTCCTCTGTAGGTCTTCTTTCATCTCCCAGTGGAGCATAGGTCCTCTGTAGGTCTTCTTCTTTCATCTCCCAATGGAGCATAGGTCCTCTGTAGGTCTTCTTCTTTCATCTCCCAGTGGAGCATAGGTCCTCTGTAGGTCTTCTTCTTTCATCTCCCAGTGGAGCATAGGTCCTCTGTAGGTCTTCTTTCATCTCCCAGTGGAGCATAGGTCCTCTGTAGGTCTTCTTCTTTCATCTCCCAATGGAGCAGAGGTCCTCTGTAGGTCTTCTTTCATCTCCCAATGGAGCATATGTCCTCTGTAGGTCTTCTTCTTTCATCTCCCAGTGGAGCATATGTCCTCTGTAGGTCTTCTTTCATCTCCCAGTGGAGCATAGGTCCTCGGTCAACTTGTGTCAAGCCACTTGCTCATGATTGGTTGGATTTTGCAGCTAAAGATTTCCACAGAAGGAGGTAGCCAGTCAATGAGACTATACCTAATCCATGCTATTCCTAGTCTAGGTTAACACATATGAGATTTGGACATAGGTAGCCCAGATAATAATGTAAGTGTATTACTTCCCTGCCACCTAATTTTCATATATGTTTCTTAGTTGATTATTATTATTTCTAAACACAGAAGCCACAAACAATATGTTGCATGATTTGTTGCCTTGCATATTTTACTGCATCTCACCAGGTGCATACTGTAGAGTTATATATCACATGAAGTGAATAAATGATTAATACTTTTGTTGAAATAATTAATACGTATAGTCACATATATTATTAGAATGTGGACATACACACCAGGCAGTAAATTATGCAGCATATTGTTTGTGGCTTCTGTGTTTCAATTCACTAAGGGAATACATTGTTTAGTATTATTATTTAAACAAAGGACATATTGCACAGTTTATTTCCTGGCATATTTTGCTGTATTTCATCATACATATGCTCATCACCATAATGTGCCCTGGCAAATGTTTTAGCTGTTGGTGTCTCTCCACAGATCTCAGTCTTGGTGTTCTGGAGCAATTCTACTGATGATATTTCTCCATGCCACTGTTCTGTGCCATCCAGCACCATTTCTCTCAGACTGCCATGACTGATCTTTCCAGTAATCACAGTGTTTTCCAAAGGCCTCTCTTCTCCTCACATAGCCAAAGAACGGTGTTTAACTCTTTCTTATATTTGAATAACGTTCTACTTTCATTAACCTCTTCCAGGCACTTTGTTGGATGTCACTCTGGCAGTCCAAGGTATTTATAATATTCGTCTAAGAAACTACATCGCCATTGCTTTCAAGCTCTTCCTAATTTGTTTATTCACATTCGAAAATTCACTGCCATACAGCTGATCAGGTTCTGTATAACATATCCATACTCTCTTCCATACTCTCTTCCATACAGCTGATCAGGTTCTGTATAACATATCCATACTCTCTTCCTGACATTTAATGAGAGTGACCTATTAGATCAAAAAGAAAATCCTAATCTGCACAGTTCGCTGTGACTGCACTAGCCAGGCGGCCTTAATTTCTCAGGCTCAAGATTCTCCTGTCCTACACTGCAAGGTACTTCTTCTTCTTCTGCGTTCATCCGGACTTTTTTTTCCGGATGTGATTGCGCTGTGCCTGTTTACAGCAGAGCTGCGTTCTTGCGCCGTTAGGCCGACACATCCGACTTCTGCGGGCATTTGTTGACCGGGTTAACCTTCCCGGGGACTGCAAGGTACTATAGGCAGTAGATGACAGTTTTTTTTTTTTTTTTACAGACCTATTAGATAAAATACTTTTCAGGGGCATATGCTACAGCATTGAAGTGAACAAATGAAGTTGTTTGACTGAAGCAACCATGCACAAAGAAACTGATAATCAAATGTTATTAATTGTCTATGTTACCATGGTAGATTGAAACTACTGGAGAAACTTTGCTTTGATGTTTATTAGTATTGTTTGCTTACCATCAGGTGGCTGCCACACTGAACAACTTGGCTGTGTTATACGGGAAACGAGGCAAATACAAGGAAGCTGAGCCTCTGTGTAAACGTGCTCTTGAGATTAGAGAGAAGGTAGGACAAGACCATGAGCTTCATACTTTTACTGCTGCTGCTGATTTCTGTTTGTCTCTTTAGAATGTGTTGTGTTGTTTGTCCATCAAGAATGATGATGACCATTCATTTCATCCAGTGGGGTTGAAGGTATGGCTTTAGAATGTATTTAAAAGTGTACCCACAATGGTGGCTGTTAGCAGCTTTTTACCCCTTCAAAGTTTGTCTTATTTTTTTAGTCTTGTAAATAGAATACACAGTGAACTAAACCAGTCTTGTTTCTTCTTTAAATGCTCATAATATACTAGATATGGCATTAACTTGAGCCTGAGGAATTAAGGCCGCATGGCTGGTGCAGTTGCCGCAAACTTTGCAGGTTAGAGTTTTCTTTTTTGCCCTGAACAGAAAATAAAATAACACACCTTAATGAGGATTCAAACCCAGGTCTCCTGAAGGAGAGCCCGGCATTCTAGCCACTCGGCCAGCCGCTCTGACCAGACAACACAGTACACAAACCTGCTGCCTTGTAGGCAAACTGGGGACAATCAAAGGCTAAAGAAAGCACACCCCAAATAAATGCCTGTCAGTTATATGTAGAGAGCCACAGACTTGACGATACAATGCAATACATTTAATGATGTCAGTTTAGCTTTTCTTGTATTACATGATGGTTTGAGCTTGCCGGCATTCACACAAGATCCAGGTACTAATGCTTGAAATGTTTTGTTCTGTCTTTGTAGGTGCTAGGTAGGGATCACCCTGATGTGGCCAAGCAGTTGAACAACCTGGCTTTGCTTTGTCAGAACCAGGGCAAGTATGAGGAGGTAAATGCAGCAGAATTCACTGGTTTTTGGCAAATAGTTTGTTTCTGAGACATTTAAACTTACCTTACGTTGCTTTGTCAGAACCAGGGCAAGTATGAGGAGGTAAATGTGGCAGAGTTCACTGGTTTTTATCAAATAGTTCTGAGAAATTTAAGCTTACCTTACGTTGCTTTCTCAGAACCAGGGCAAGTATGAGGAGGTAAATACGGCAGAATTCACTGGTTTTTATCAAATAGTTCTGAGAAATTTAAACTTACCTTATGTTGCTTTCTCAGAACCAGGACAAGTATGAGGAGGTAAATGCGGCAGAGTTCACTGGTTTTTATCAAATAGTTCTGAGAAATTTAAACTTACCTTACGTTGCTTTCTCAGAACCAGGGCAAGTATGAGGAGGTAAATGCGGCAGAATTCACTGGTTTTTATCAAATAGTTCTGAGAAATTTAAACTTACCTTATGTTGCTTTCTCAGAACCAGGGCAAGTATGAGGAGGTAAATGCGGCAGAATTCACTGGTTTTTATCAAATAGTTCTGAGAAATTTAAACTTACCCTATGTTGCTTTGTCAGAAACAGGGCAAGCATGAGCAGGTAAATGCGGTAGAAGTCACAGGTTGCTATCAAATAGTTTGTTTCTAAGAAATTCAAGCTACAGCAACTCAGCCAACCCATTGATCTGTGAAGAATTGTTTGTTATATATTCTCATGTCCGTTGTCTTCATGTCTGCAGTAAAGATACATAACTAGTGCTAAAAAGAAACCACCTCTGCAAGTTGTATTCTGACTCAGCTTGCTACAGCTTGTGGCATAAATTTTGTCTCTGATGACTAAACCCTTTTGTTTTCTTTAGCCTAATACAGATCGTTCCATATTAATACCATCAAGCTTTCAGCCATCATCTCTACTACTCGTACTCGCTCTCACATCCTTCTGTTCTCAAGTTTGTGAAAATGATCTGTCTGGCCTGGAGAGCCAGACCATCCGATCTTAGTTTCTTTTTTAGCTTTTGGGATGAGTGTCTTAGGATGAATAACCTGATAGTTACACCTTGCTTTCCACACCCACATGACTTTGGACTACATCTTCAGCCTTCAGCAACCTTGTAAGTTGCCAAGGTCAGTTAAGTACCCTACTCTGTAGTTACTCAAGCTAAAAGTGAAGGGCACCTTGGAGGTGTCCACATATCCTGGTCATGGTCCATATAGAAATCACTCAAAAAGAAAATAGAGACTTTTGATGTTACAGAACAATTCCCCTTTTTTGCACCTTAGGCATATTGGGCATTGGTGCTAGATCCATATTTGTATAGACCGACCAGCACTCGGTGGCTGATGTGGTTGGTGTCGTGCTGGGCACCTTTACTTCTCAAGGCACTTTATGGCGCTCATATTAGGCCGGTCTGACCTGGGAGCCAAAGTCATTAAAAAAATGTGACTAAGCCCATATGCAAATCAAACCCATGACTACTGGGCCAGCAGACTAACGTCTAGCCACTATGATGTCTTGAACTCTTCTATAAAGTGATCACTTTTGTGATCGTAATGTTGATTGACAAGTCTACCATTTGAGCACTTCCAATTGATATTATCTATTTTATGAACATTAGTCATTCTTGCTTTTATATTTTTCCCCATTTAATATTTATAAAAAAAAATTCTAGCATGGCCCTGTTACAAACGTGTATGGTCTCCACAGCTGACCTGTACATTGTAATTTACCTCAGCAGTCATCTCTCATTTTCATTTTCATATAATGGTACTCCTGTTCACCATATTTTCTTGAAAAGTTATTGTAAAAACTATGTAGTTGACAATTGGTTGGTTATCTTGTGATTCTTCAGTGACCCCATCTTGTCTTGCAACACTTCTGTTAGCAGTTTTCTCAGTTTGCTTTTCCGAACAAAAATAAATGTAACGTTTTTAATATAAATTGAATATTTGTGAATATCATTTATTCTAGGATAGTGTCATTGTCAACATGAGAATGAATTAACTATTGTCTAATGTATTCTGTATTTTACTTGTGGGATCCATTATGCAATGTCGCTTGCACGTTATGATTGTTCAAATGTAATTAACTTTTTATCCATTGAAGTTTGGCTATAATATTCCGCAGCAAATGAACAAAAGGAAGTTGAAATTCATCACTTTATGTATGTTCTCAGTGGCCTGACTGCAAGGGTTTCACAGTCTATGAGTATTTACTTTCTTTCCTTTGATCATGTGTGTTTAAGCAGTGACTGTTGTTGTTGTTAGTTACTTTCCTTACTGTGTGTCCTAACCAGTATCAGTATCTTTTCTCGGAGAACCTAGGTACATTTTAAACACTAAAATCCACCCCAATGTGGACATGTATTGCATACCTTTGTTACTAAATGTATTAATTACAGGTTGAGCAATACTACCAGCGGGCTTTGGAAATTTATGAAGAAAAACTGGGTCCTGATGACCCTAATGTAGCAAAAACCAAGAATAATTTGGTAAGGGTTGTTCACTACCTAACCGTGGCAGTAGGACTCTTGATTTGATCGGTGGAACAGCTTTGGATGTACATTGATTAATTGTTTTATAATTCTTTAATGTGCTCTTTTATGTTAGTGGAAGGTAAGCTGTAGTGCTGGAGATTCCTGGCATGTAGTGGATAGTGCTAGGCTTATTGCTTGAAGGGAACACATCTTGTGTTGTAATGTTGATTTCTAAGTAAAATACATCAACAAGTCCCAAAGAAGGTCTCAAGTACTTTGATTGTGAAGTGCAAGGACTGTGAAGGGATAGGCTTATGAAGTGCTGGGACTCTGAAGTGCTAGGACTCAAAGTGCTAGGATTGTGAAGTGCTAGGCCTATCATATTTTGTAGGCTTGAATGCATGGAGGAATATGTGGCCAGTCTTTTCCTTTGTTAACCGATGGCCAACAAAGGTGCCAGACTTATGTCTGACCACAGTCATGATATTATCAACATACCATCTTAGCGATTACATTAAGGTGTCTATGAAAGTTTATTTCTGGAGATCACTGATTTCATGAAATATTTATGAAATTACATGTAATTAAACAAATTCAAATGTTCAGTCACAGCTTACCTTCTGACAAGTAACTTAAGCTTATTTTTGGTTTTTAAAATGTTGTTTGTTTCTTGTTGTATCGTGTAATTGTTGTAGGGAAAGTTGACACTGAATTGTTTATGTGTTGTTACACAACAAATGATGATAAAGTTAAACAGGTAACAAGAGAAAGATAAGAAAAGTAATGGGATAAACAGTTCATGGATGGTCCATGCAAGTATTAACTGTATCTTATTGTAGATAATAAGATATGCTAAACAATTAGTCAACAGAACACCATGTTGGTGGAACTATCCGGCATATTCTTGCAGTCAGTCTCAGACAGACAGGCAGAAGCTTAGCTGTCTGCAGTGCTACTACTTGCTTTTGTTTTGTATTGTATCCATTCTTTTCTATACTTGGCTTATTGTCCTTTCACCATTATCTCAGGTTATGTTATACAACACATTTATCTTAAACAACTGTTGTGCTTTGTTCCAAGCAGAATCTAATTAAGAAGTCACAGTTGTTGATTTTATTGTTGTTGTTTTGTTTAAATCAGTTTCAGACCTCATTATTTCTTTATTCAGACTTGGAACAGAAATCAGATTTCCATATAACCTCCTTCAACCATAGCTTTAGGCAGTATTATTGGATTGCTAATATACAGCCTTTACATTTCTCTGCTTGTAAAAATAATTGAAGGAAGTAAGGAAAGAGCTGAAAAGAGTAGTTAATAAACCAAATTTTCTGAAGCCATATCTCTAATAGCATGGCTTTGCTGAAAGCAATGACAATTTTTAGATTAATTAACTCCTAATTCTTTTTTTTTTTTTTTCCCTCGTAAAAAATGTCTTGCAAATGAAGGAAATCTGGCGTCACCCTTTTTCTTTATATAGCTGTCTGTGTGTAGCTTTTTCATTTATACTGTCAGTAAACTTGTATATGAGAATATTGTATTGTAAATTGTTGTAAGCCTTCCAGTTGTCTGTGATCACATTAAAGCTGGACATTGTTTTATGTTGGTATGTGGAGATAAGTTTGTTTATCCTACCCAGCTGTAGATGGGCGGCTTGATTTTGTTTCATGTGTAGTATTTTTTGTTTGATACCCCTTGCTTGTGTTTTTTTATTTCATGCCATGTTGTATTGGGTGTCTTATGGTTACAGGTGGAAAAATATTATCTGAGGGCTTTAGATATTTACAAGAGAAAGTTGGGACCTGATGATCCGAATGTTATAAAAACTCAGAACAATTTGGTAAGAATGTTGCACCAGGTTATTGTGTGTTCTGAAATGTTGCGGCTAATGGTTTAGTTTTTATTGAAATGGCATCTCTTAAGATGTATAGTTTATTGCAGAAAATAGGAGTATATAAGTTTAGGCATTTTAATCATTAGCTGGTAGTATTAAGTAGAATAAGGGATCCTTTTACATCTCATGAGGTGTATGGTGCCAGCATATATATATATATATATATATATATATATATATATATATATAAACAAATATTGGGTAACGTAGTCAGTCTCGACCCAGCTGCTTGTACTTCTCAGAACATTTATTTTATCCATCTTAGGCTGGACAACTAGCAAGCCCGGATCAGTTATATAAAAAAAAATTGCCTTCGTGGGGATATGAACACATGACCAGTGGGCTCCAGTAAGCAAACATTCTGTGCACTTCATGCCCCCCCCCCCCCCCCCCCCCCCCCTGTAGAATTAATGGTAATAAATAGCTTTTACCTTTTAGATACCTTTTTAATAAATGCAAATGGCTTTCATAATATCCTGTTAAGTAAGATGAAACCAGCCAGCAACTATAATTGCTAGTAGTGTTTTGTAGAGCTGCGAGAAACTCCTGCATTGCACGTTATCAGCAAATTTATCAGCTTAATTAAAATAGATGACGGAGTGTATCAGTGAGTCATCACGCACAATGTCTCCCTCAGACAAGGTACCTGAAAAAGAAGAAGAATCTGCTATGAGATTTGGCTTCTGCTGCTGTTTTGGCCAATTGGAAACCCAATTTCCAGAGTAAGTTAGTAGAAGGAAGTTGGTCACTCCATTTCATGAAGTTGTGACCTAATGTGTAACAACTCCCTAGCGTTTCACAACCTTCAAGCAGTATCTGGTATTACTTGGCCTTGCTTCCATACTGTACATAGAGTAAAATAATCTACATGCCAGTTGAGTGAGATCATGCATATTTTCTGAGGCACCATATTTTGGATATTTAACAAATCAGCTGGAAAACACATATTTGCCTTTGGATATACATGTTACTTCTGAGTATACAAAAATTCATTGCATAGAAAGAAGAATAAACAGTCCTATCCAACAATAAATCAATATTGAAATATTTTGGACATATGAAAAGACATGAAAGTCTATAAAAGATAATTATGGAGGGAAGTCTTCCAGGAAGTTGGAGAAGAGAAAGATCACAACATCGATGGATTCAAGATGTGATCGATAATGTTTACATGGCAGTAACAGAGGCGGGATATCTGGCTTATAATAAGAGATACATTTCGAAAGACTGTAATTAGGGCAAAGTTGTGCACCGGAGAGTCCTCTGGATGATGAAGAAGGTACATAGGAAGAATAGAGTTAGGATCACAAGTTTGATGTTCTGAACAAAACATGAGGGGTAAAATTGTTGGAATTAGACTGGCTGTAATCGTTTGAACTAGACAGATTTATGTTACACAATCTGTGAGGTTAGGGTAATCCTAGTCGGAAGAAATTCAACTCTGCCACTGAGTTGAATGGCAAATACACAAGCCAGGATATCACTTCAGCCATACAAATGAAAAAGTGTATCATGTTACATGATCAAATCTTTAAAAATTTTGTAAGAAAAGGAGAACTTTGTGACAACTGGCAAGATTGAAGGGAACAGACCAAGGGGAAGACCGAGAAGTAAATACCTGGGTGGCTTGACCACATGTCATGGTCGAGACAGGAACATTGAGCTGATCCATGACTCTGATGATCGAGTGAAATGACGAGTCATGACCGCCCACGCTTTCCAGCATGGCATATGATTGATTGATTGATTGATTGAAGAAAAGGAGCGAGAACAAGAAGGGGAAGAGGGGGGCGAGACACATTATCTGTAAGGCTGAGAGATAGTAAGTAATGACTGGCCACCTATTCCTCCGTACATTCAGGCCTAAAATATGTGATGGTCCTGTGACATCACAGACCCTGGCAGGTTCCTCCTGCTTTGGGAATTTATTTTTTATATTGCTAATTTAGGGTTTCCCTCTTTTTTTAAAATATTGCTAATTTTGGAGTTTCTCTGTTTTTTTCTTTCAGTGTTTTATTGAACTGTTGTCTGTGGAAATAAGAACCACCTTTCTGATTGTTGTCATTTAGTATGAGTGTTTTGTGTGTGTTTGTGTCTTTATGGTGTTCTGTGATTTTGCAGGAGGGTAAAATCAAATAGCTCTAAGTTGCAGTAGAGTTTTTTTTTTGCATTACTGCTAGTTTTGGCATGCTCACACTTTCAGTTCATTGTTGTCATTTTATTATCTATGATATTATTGTTTCTAATTACAGTGAGGCTTGCAGTATATCAGTGATATCTTTATTTATGAAATATATAAATTTATACGTAGTAAAACATGTGAAAGTTAAAGGTGGTTGCATATCCTTTACAGGATGTCCCAGTCAACCCCAGTATTTTTGGCTGTGATTTCTTGGCAAGTTTACGTTCAATAGTTTGCCATTGCTTTCTGAATGAACAGCACTCATACCATTTTATGAAAACCAGCGCAGGGGGTTTGCTGCCAAATCTCTCACAACTGTGTTTCGAACGTGGTACATGGGATTACAAATTGCGTCTGTAACTCCCTTCGCCACAGAGCCGGAAGTTAAAAGTTAGTTGCATATCCTTAAAGTATTTTTAACTGTTTATGATCCCTGGGCAAATTAACGTTCATTAGTTTGCCATTGCTTTCTGGCACCCATACCATTTCATAATATACCAACTCAGCTGTGTTTCGAACACAGTATGGGGGATTACGAACTGCATTCATAACCCCGACACCACAGAGCCGGCTCCTAGCTGGAAGTAGCAATAACAATACACCAACATATTTTTTTTTTTTTTTTTGCATATCTTTTACAGGACATTGCTGTCAACACCAGCATCTTTCAGCTGTATGTTGATCTCTTGGCAAGATTACGCTCAGTAGTTTGCCATTGCTTTCTGAGCGGCCGGCTCACATACCCCGTAGGTTACCGATGTGATTCGAACCACTGCTGATTCTCACCGTCATCACGTTACCGACGAGAGTATACGAGATTACGGAGAAAAGTCATAACATCTAAGCCACGAAGCCGGCACACCAACATATAGGTTTAACAATAAGGAGGATGCAGTGATATTTTGATGTTTAATATCTACTGTTAAGAATGTGATTAGGATGTAATAGTAATTGTTATGTTTAGCTAGTGTAGAAATTGTGAGGGCCGTTCTCTAGTAATGTGTTGGTTGCACAAAGTTGAAGAAACTGCTCTTTTATGACATTGGTGAGAAGGTTGCATCAATTTAAGAAACTGCTTTTTTCATAAAATGAACAAAATTATGTCCATTCCAACAAACGAGTTCTTGGCTTGTCCATTTAATGAACAGGGCAAAAGCTTATCCAGTTCATGACTTAGTTATCATTAAGGTTTGAAGTCATTCAATGCTACCCAAGTCATGTCCTGGATGCCATTTCAGATTTGTGAATAATTAATAAATAGTTTTGTCATCCTTTCAGTTCTCAGCATTCTTCTAAACAAACAAAAAACCACGTCTCAACTGCCTCCAGTTTCCCTGTCATTTGATTACTCGTTCTTCATGATTCGCTTCCACACAGAACAACAGCCCACACACAACCGCTCAGTGTGCAGGTTTGTTGTGCTTGCCATGATTTTTCGTATCAAGTGGTAGGGGAGTTTAAAGGAAGCATGTGAACTTAAATAAGGCACATAAATTAGAGTTAATTTGTATATGAGAATCAATTTGAAAAAAAAAAAAAAATAGTTCCGTAGGTTATCGTGAACAGACTTTTCACCATTAATGGACACTCCCCTCACTTTTAGCTCACAAATTTCAAGGTTTAATGTACTGATGTTGGTGTTGAGTGTGCTTGTTGATCATTTCTGACATCTTCCCACCAGGCTTCAGCGTATTTAAAACAAGGAAAATACAAACAGGCTGAAATATTGTATAAAGAAGTTTTAACAAGAGCACATGAAAAGGAGTTTGGGAAAGTGGAAGGTAGGTGAGATTTAATCATTTTTTTAATCATATAAATTGGTTAGAATACACCATAGAATACGTGTACTTGAAAAATTCAGCTGGATATCTCTTTCATTGTCATATTTATTTTCTCACTGAAAACTGTCTTGCCTTGTTAAAGTAGCAGTCTATCTTAAATGTCTTCTTTCACCATCCAGCCTCTCCTTTACCTGGCACAATAGCTTGCTCGCTAGCTCACTCACTCACTCACTCACTCACTCACTCACTCACTCACTTTGAAGAAAGAAACACTGATGAGAAAGGACTTTCGTCATGAAACCCCATAAAGCCTATTATTGTAAAATCCACTGAATATCTCTACAGTTTCAACCATATTATTGTTATATTTTACATGCATTTATGCCTGTTTGAGAAAGAGGATCCTATCTTGGCATTCAGGTCAACCATCAACATTTTTAATTTTTATTTCTTTGATTACCAAAGTACTTTAAATTTTCATATAAAATGTATTCTTAACAGATTCACTTTTGTGTGTGTGGCTCTAAATGTTGCTGTTGTTATTCTATAATTCCTCCAGTTTGTTTTGAATCAGCTCAAAATGCTAATCTTATGTAGTATTTTTTCATACAAGCAGGTTAATTCTTAAACAGATGTTTCAAATTATTTTAGCAGATCTGTCTTTCCAGTAATATTTCAGTAGATCTAGCTATCTAATGATATTTCAAAACATCTGCTTATCACATATTTAAGCTTATCTGTCTGAATAATTCCAGCGATCTGTCTATCATATAATATATGATACATCTGTCTATCTTATAATATATGATTCATCTATCTTATATATATATATATATGTGTGTGTGTGTGTGTGGTGCGTGTGCGCGCGAGAGAGAGAGACAGAGACAGAGAGAGAGAGACAGAGATATCTGTCCATCAAAAAATTTGTCAACAAACCTATTGAATATTTTCAACAAATAATATTTTAGAATATCACTCTATCAAATAATATTTCAACCGATCAGTCTTTTGGATATTTCAGGAGATTTTGCGTATGTATAAAAAACTGCTTCCTTGATGTGTCTTTCTAATACAGTGTAGAATTCTATCGAGGTCCCTCTTGCTTATTTTCGTGGAGTAGTTGCATTATCAATTCTGCTACATCATAGGGAACAATAGACAGTGGTAGCGAACGAAAGAAGAAGAAGAAGTAGACAGTGGTGTTACCTGTTTCTATGCCTTTTGTCATTCCTTCAGAAACATCAGTTGTTTTGTTTGTTTACAAGACATTGCTATCTTTACTAGCAAACAGTTTTAAATGTGTTTTATCTTCCTATAGGTGAAAACAAACCCATCTGGATGAGAGCTGAGGAAAGAGAGGAAAACAAGGTATGTTAATGTTATTTAACCCGGTATTTACAAATGAAGGAGAAGATTGTTTTAAAATTGACCTGGGCTGCCTTGTCAGCCAAACCTAAAATGGGTACTAGAAATTGTTTTTGGAAGTAGAGATGGCTAGGGTGATGTTGCCTACATCATCCACTGAGTGCTGATTGGTCTATACAAACTGGGGAAAGCAGCATGTACCCGAAATTCTTCAAGGCATGGAGAAGAGTCCTTTGTGCATTTTTTCTTTTGTATTTATAAATGTTTTTAAGGGAACAAGTAAACACATGGAAAACAACTTTTGTCCATAGTAGCTTGTTGAAAGCTTGCTTTGTTCACATAACTCCCAATAATTCACCTTTGAATGTTATACCCTGTTGTAATTATCTCTTCTAGAAGAAGTGTGACACACTGCAGAGAAAACTGCAAGGAATCTGGAACGCCATTTGACCTTCTTTCACATAGGAAAATCTCCAGATTTACACCTGAAATGTTAGAACCATGTGTGAATTGAGAAAGACAATTCAGGTGGTAGGAGAAATTAAATATAAATATATTATTCTAGAATAATAACTGCAACATTTAGAGCCACAAAAAATAGCGAATAAGTTAAGGACACATTTTATATAAAATTAAAAAGTACTTTAGGAATCAAAGAAATGACAATAACAACATTTTGATAATTGATCTGAATGCCAAGATAGGATCAAATAACACAAGGTTCAAAGGATCATGGGAAAGTACAGACTTCGCAAAATGAACTAAAATGAAGAATTATTCACCAATCTTTGAACATTGAATCCATATATCAAAGACGGAAGTGTTTTTCTACATACAAGAATACATAAGGCAACACTGGTATCACCAGACCACAGTACTGAAAATCACATTGACCATATCTGTATTAAGAAGAAATGTAGATCATCTCTGCATGATGTAAAGGTTCTAAAATTGCAGATGTAGGTTCAGATCACCATTCACCTATAAGTAAAATTAAGTTAAAGCTCAAGAGATGCATCACATCTTATAAACATGGAAATCGGTACAATGTGGGATATCTCAGAAACCATGCAACTATGGTCACAGTCTCTTAAGGTGAGTACTGAATACTCCTGGCAGCAGGTTAGAAGCATTTGGAACAAATCCTGTTTACAAGACCTTGGAAAAGGGAATGAAAACGTACAGCGTGGATAATACCAAATACCTTTTAAAATCTGTGTGCAGGTGAAGAGCCTCCTTTCATTTTGCTTGGCGGAGTTATTTTTCTATCCATTTCTTTAGACTTGCTTATGGTTGGTTGGTTGGTTATAGTTGCTAAAGATTTTTATTGGATGAGGTAACCAGTGCCATGCCAACCCTCCTTAGTTGCCTCTTGTGACACGCATGACAGGTTACAGTGTGGCTTGTTCTGCTTCCCTTGTGGGCCATGATGACAGACAGGCCAACCAAAAGTTACTAGTGTTAGTTAATTGTTGGTGGCTTGTTGCTTTACAGTAATAATGTACCAGTTTTGTTGAAGATGAGGACTGAGCACGTATGGGAACGTCCTAAGTTCCGTGATGTCTGTTCTTGACTCAACTCAACTCTGTTCTTTTGCAGGGGAAAAGTAAAGATGGAGGAGCTCCCATGCCAGAGTATGGGGGTTGGCACAAAAATGCTAAAGTTGACAGGTATGTTCAGAATGTTCATGTCGAAAAGCTAGCTCAGATATGAATGAACGACTTTGTACTTATTGTGGAGCGTGATGCTGCTGCAGCAGGGAAATGATGCATGATGGGGATTGCAGTAAACACCTATATATGATCATATCTGCAGTATGTAATTCACATCATCTGTATTGCTTTCTGCATACATGACATACATATTGGGCATGTGGGTGTAAGAGAAAATGAGTAAGCTGGTAGGCTTGCCGGCCAGGCTACTGTGGAAAGTGTATGAGTAGTGGACCGGCTGATATATTGACTGCCGTCAGAGAGGCAGGGTGATTAAACGAATCAAGAGACGATTGAAAATCTGTAGCCATGACCAGACTGCAAGAACATCGAGTGGAAAGGTATGAAGCCAGACAGGAGCACTTTGTAAGGGGGCTAACATTGAACTGGTGTTGATAACCACTAGACACTGAGGGGGTGATCTGAGCACTTATCGACTGAATTATCTGAGATACAGAGGAGGGGATCTAAGCTCTTATCAACTGAATTATCTGAGATACCGAGGAGGGGATTCGAGCACTTATCGACTGAATTATTTGAGATACTGAGGAGGGGATCCAAGCACTTATCAACTGAATTATCTGAGATACTGAGGAAGGGATCTGAGCACTTATTGGCTGAATTATCTGAGATACAGAGGAAGGGATCCAAGCACTTATCGACTGAATTATCTGATGAGCAGAGAAGATAATCTGATGACTAACTACAATGTGGAGTTAAGTGGCAAAGTGATTAGTAGGTTGCAGTGGCAAAGTGATTAGAAAGTTACAGTGGCAAAGTGATTATTATCTTGCCTGTCAAAAAAATGGTCTGGGCTCAATCCCCAGCAGAGGTGGATTATTTGTGTGACCAGCATGGCTTTGCGATCGACTCAGCCCCATAATAAGGGTACATGAGAATGTTCAGTATTTTCTGGGAATTGTCTGGGAAGGAAACGTGATGAGGAAGGGAACTACTCATATGTCTTGACCTAGTATATGTAGAGACCTAACACTTCACACCACAGTGGCAGTATCTGCTATTGGGCCACTTTTATCTTGTTCAATACATCATATACTTTCTTGTGTCCCCCCAGTTGTGACATTAAACCTGTGAACTCAGTTGTTACTTGAATTTTATCTATCCCATAGTACGAAGGTAAGCTAATAAGTAAGTCACAAATGGCCACAGAAAAGTAACTAAATATGATAACTTGAAACCAGTTTATTTGTATACATACATTGTCCCTTTATTTCTCAACATAATTTCCACCAACATTGATGCACTTATCCCATAGTTTTATCAGTTCTCCTAAACTGGCTGCATAGAACTGTGTGCTCTGTTTTCTAAACCACGTTTTCACTTCACATTCAACTTTGGCGTCATTCGCAAAATGTCTCCTGCCAAGGTGGGTCTTCAGTGGACTTAGCCCCTAGCAATTTTCAGTAAAGCGGTGCATAGTTGGGTAGAAAAAGTTACGAGGGCGAGTCAATAAGTAAGTTCTGTGGGATGGCAGGTAAATGAAAACAGGGCATGCAGATTTATGCAGTCGGTTTGGGAGAACTGATGAAACTATGGGATAAGTGCATCAACGTTGGTGGAAATTATGTTGAGAAATAAAGGGACAATGTATGAATACAAATAAACTGTTTCAAGTTGTTATCAAATTTAGTTATTTTTCTACAGCCATTTGTGACTTACTTATTAACTTACCCTTGTTTATTAACTTACCCTCGTATTTCCACACATTTCATGATCATCAAGTGCCATCTATACACTGAAGATTGGCTGTAAGGAGTCTCCAGCACCCTCTGTCCTGTGTCTTCATAGTGCATTCATACAGGCTTCTTCCAGTTCATCTTTTGATGTTGTCTCGTGTATACATTCTGTGAGGCTGGGTCTGACCCGCAGAGCCTTGCTGGTTTGGAACATCTTCAACCCTGACACTCTTGGGCAGTGAACCATCTAGCACTGCTAGTAGGCTCCTGATGTCTCTACAGACAGTTGCTGTATTGTCAGATTCCAGATGTTTAGCTTTGGAGCAGTTTAACTGAACAGATCATAGATTCTTGTTTATCAGATTTCATTTTATTTGTCTGCAGTCCAACAGTAACCACAACACTGAAAAATCTGGGTGCATTGTATCGAAGACAAGGCAAGTATGAAGCCGCGGAAACGCTAGAAGAGTGTGCTATGAAGTCCAAGAAAAACGTGAGTATTTGATTGTCATTTTGGGTAACCTGACTTCTTGCCACAGTGTCTCTGTACTGCATTTTAAGAATTCATACGTAATATTTTTGACCAGCCCTTCTGGTCTTGTTTAAAGTGTATATTTGTTTTGTGTGGTTTCAATTTATGTGTAATACTGCACGTTACATGATGACAGTTTATTGTATTAAGTAATTCTGGGTGTGTGCTGTATTATTAGATCCAATTATATATTTCAGGTTGCGTTAACTTTAATTAATTTATTTACCTCAAGTTTGTTAACTGCTTTGTCACTAATTAATTCAGATTGTGTGTGTTGTCTCATTATTTCAAATACTGTATTAACTGTTGTTTTCAAGTATTTCAGACTTCCTGTCAGTTTTAGTGTCTCATTGTTTCAGGTTGTGTGTTAATTCATCTCATTAATATTTCAGGTTGTGTGTTGATTCATGTCGAGAATATTTTAAGATGTGCCTTTAATTGTACCCCATGATTTTATTACTGTCCCACCACCTAAGATATAACAATCATTTATTTGTTCTAAACATCTGTTTGCTCACTTTGATCTCAAGCATAGTCTATGATTTTATTACTATCCCACCACCTAAGATATAACAATCATTTATTTGTACTAAAAATCTGTTTGATCACTTTGATCTCAAGCGTAGTCTATGATTTTATTACTGTCCCACCACCTAAGATATAACAATCATTTATTTGTACTAAAAATCTGTTTGCTCACTTTGATCTCAAGCGTAGTCTATGATTTTATTACAGTCCCACCACCTAAGATATAACAATCATTTATTTGTACTAAAAATCTGTTTGCTCACTTTGATCTCAAGCGTAGTCTATGATTTTATTACCGTCCCACCACCTAAGATATAACAATCATTTATTTGTACTAAAAATCTGTTTGCTCACTTTGATCTCAAGCGTAGTCTATGATTTTATTACTGTCCCACCACCTAAGATATAACAATCATTTATTTGTACTAAAAATCTGTTTGCTCACTTTGATCTCAAGCGTTAGTCTATGATTTTATTACTGTCCCACCACCTAAGATATAACAATCATTTATTTGTACTAAAAATCTGTTTGCTCACTTTGATCTCAAGCGTAGTCTATGATTTTATTACTGTCCCACCACCTAAGATATAACAATCATTTATTTGTACTAAAAATCTGTTTGCTCACTTTGATCTCAAGCGTAGTCTATGATTTTATTACTGTCCCACCACCTAAGATATAACAATCATTTATTTGTACTAAAAATCTGTTTGCTCACTTTGATCTCAAGCGTAGTCTATGATTTTATTACTGTCCCACCACCTAAGATATAACATTAATTTATTTGTACTAAAAATCTGTTTGCTCATTTTGATCTCAAGCGTAGTCTATGATTTTATTACTGTCCCACCACCTAAGATATAACAATCATTTATTTGTACTAAAAATCTGTTTGCTCACTTTGATCTCAAGCGTAGTCTATGATTTTATTACTGTCCCACCACCTAAGATATAACAATCATTTATTTGTACTAAAAATCTGTTTGCTCACTTTGATCTCAAGCGTAGTCTATGATTTTATTACTGTCCCACCACCTAAGATATAACAATCATTTATTTGTACTAAAAATCTGTTTGCTCACTTTGATCTCAAGCGTAGTCTATGATTTTATTACTGCTACCTCAGCATCAGCACACCAGAAGTTTAAGAGTGATCGCTCTTATGCATTCGGCAATGGAAATAAGAAACTTATTTAAACGGAAGTACTAATTTGTTGATGAAATAATAAGTATTTAAAAGGAAGTACTAATTTGTTGATGAAATAATAAGTATTTAAAAGGAAGTACTAATTTGTTGATGAAATAAGTATTTAGTAACTATCTGTATGCGCCTTTGCTCTATTGGGAGATAAAAGGAAGATGAAATATCTTTGTACATTTATTGGGCTGTTTATACGGGAGCTAGTTCGTCAGAAAGAGATTGAGTTGTGCTGAGTTATGGAATTGATTTGTTTGGAATTGGTTGTTTGTGCACATGACATGTTTTTCTTTATGTACCATAATTTAAAAACTGTTTGAAGGTCAGCAAAGCTTGAACAGAATCAAACTGTGAATGAATGAGTTTCACCTATTTTCTGGAGAAAAAAATGCAACTGCTGTAAACACCACTACTGCTTTCAGTGCTATGATGTTTCTATAGATATAAATAACACCTCTCTCTTCTGATTGGTTACAAGTGGGATTATTAAAATCTGTTATTAAAAATTCATAACATGCATTTAATAATTATCACAATTGAGATATTTTTTTTAATGGTGTGGAATTTACTGTTAGTACTTTATGTTGGGGGTTTTAAAACACATTTTTAGGGATGATCGAAAGCTGTTTGCTGAAACTCCATATTTAGGTTCTCCCGCTACTGCATCAATGTAAATAGCTTTTGACTATTGTACTGATGATATGAGTTCTCTTTCTCAATTGGGCACTGCAAAGGACTTGACTGCTGATAGCAATAGAAGCACAGAAGTAAGCGGTTCTAACATCCCACAAATTTATAATCGTGGACGCATGATTCCTTTGGGTATGTACCCTTACCCAGACATTAATGATGATGTGAACAATGGAGCCAGTTGGTTAGGAGATGGCGTGAGTATAAATCCTGAACCTCCAAACAAATATTTTCAATTCGGTCAGCATCATTTAAAAAATCTGGCATGTGCTGGCTTGCAGCCATTGATTATTTGCTTCCTTTGTTGATCATAAATCCCAGCTTTGTTTACCCACAGTGTTGAAAAAGGGACCTGCAAAAAGTTAAGAATGTGGATTATGAAAGCTTAGTGACAGTTCCATTATATTTGTTGGAGCTGAATATCTGCCCAGCATTGTTTATTGTTTGTATATCAGCTGACATAGAGGTTCCCAAATGGGGTTGAGTGGGACAGTGGCAAATGTAGTCAGTAGGTGTAAAGGACAATCAAGAAATATGTTATATGGTATAAATATAACTCTGATAGTTGATGTTTTTGTTTTCAAAAGTGTTTTATATCAATAAAAATGTAGTGTGTGGTACCAGAACATTTTCTTTTTTAAAATGAAGGCCGGAAAAATCAGATTTAGAAACAGCTGAAATGAAAGGATTTGCCTTTGAAAACAATTATTTGTGAGTGTTTGCATTTTTAGATGAATAATGTACCAGTTTTGTCATGTGATGTATTGCTGCTAGGAAAACTTAAGGCTTTGATTTGCTGATAGCATTGGTAATAAACAAAAATGGTAAGCATGCAAGATGTATTACATAAGTTTTGCTGTAAAATTATAGTTATGAAAACAAGTTATGTTATACAACGGAAAAGAGACATATTATGTTTCAAGGCTTTAATGTTTCTTAAGGCTGTAATACAGCAACTTTAAAAGAAAATCTCTGAAGAAATTGTTTTTCAAGTTAATTCTCATAGATTTTTTTTTAAGTTTAAAAGTCAGTTTTTAAATTGGGAAACAATACAAACACCCCACCACCCCCTTCCCCCCTCATCCTCCTCTCCCTGTTTTAATGATAAAACAAGCAACAATAGTAAGGACAAAGTGTGTGTGAAAACCTTAAAACCTTGCTTCTAATCAATTATTTAGTGTGGCTAAAGAATATTTCCTCAAAACTCCTTGTTTTCATCAGTCCTGGCTATTATTGTTGTTGTTGTTTTTCTGGTTGTTATCTCTTCTCTATTTCCCTAGAGTTTAGGGGGAAAATAAGACTACTGTGTCCTGAACATTTAGTATATACATGCACATGCATGCAAAGAGAGAGAGGGGGAGAGGTGAAAGGGGTGAGAGAGATTTGTGATTTGTAAGGCAGCCACTGGTTCAACAGCCCACAAAGAAACCCAACAAATAAGGCAGTTTGAGATCCAGGGGTACAAACATTCATTAACTGGTGCCTGTACAAAATAATGCGACTAAAATGGTAGAACAGAATCATCAACGTAGAGCTCATGGAGAGAACAAATTTCAGTGAATCAGGTGGTAAGAAAAAGATGCAGGCGCTGGATGGGACACATACTGAGAAGATCTTAAGGATAGTATAACTAGACACTCCCTTGTCTGGAGCCAACAAGGTGAATAAAATAGTGGGAGACTTAAAAACACATATAGAAGAAAGTTAAAGGCAGAGATGAACTGTATCTAGGGAGGACATAGAGGGAGCTGAAGGAGGCAACAACAAATAGGACTGTGTGGCATGAGTTATTTGAGAGCCTATGTCCCAATGGGGGATAACAGGGCAACAGAAGAGAATCCCTAGAGACCCGGTAAATACACTCTCTACATAAAAAAGTCGCTTAAAAGTCAACAGGGTTGACTTCATTGCACCTGTTTTTTCTAAATCCCAAATGGTACTCTGTAACTCTGCATAAAGAAGATATCTGCTTCATATCACAACACTTCTGTTTCATCTACCCTTATTGTATTTTCTGTCTGTTATCTCTTATTATTTGCTGTTTTGCAGCTTAATCGTATATTGTCTGAAGTTTATGTATCTACTGCCTTGTTATTTCCACATTAAGCATAGGTGCTCAGCTAATTCTTTCTATCCTGTCCTGTGACTTGTAGTTGATTTCCCTCTATGGGAAAAGCCTCTTTTCATGATAACCAGTTGTTTTGTGTTTGTATAATTATTCTAAGACTTGTTCATGACTGCTTGAATTTTCTAGCCAAGGGTTTCTCTAGGATGATGTGGCCAGCCTCGCCCTTCCAAGTCTTGTTAGTCATCTTTTACAGTGTGGAGCATTGGTAGGGGACGGAGTGGCTTAGAGTTAAACAGCTGCCTCTGACTTAAGTGGTCAGGCATAGCCTCTGATTGGTAGGGGACGGAGTGGCTTAGAGTTAAACAGCTGCCTCTGATTTAAGTGGTCAGGCATAGCCTCTGATTGGTAGGGGACGGAGTGGCTTAGAGTTAAACAGCTGCCTCTGATTTAAGTGGTCAGGCATAGCCTCTGATTGGTAGGGGACGGAGTGGCTTAGAGTTAAACAGCTGCCTCTGACTTAAGTGGTCAGGCATAGCCTCTGATTGGTAGGGGACGGAGTGGCTTAGAGTTAAACAGCTGCCTCTGATTAAGTGGTCAGGCATAGCCTCTGATTGGTAGGGGACGGAGTGGCTTAGAGTTAAACAGCTGCCTCTGACTTAAGTGGTCAGGCATAGCCTCTGATTGGTAGGGGACGGAGTGGCTTAGAGTTAAACAGCTGCCTCTGACTTAAGTGGTCAGGCATAGCCTCTGAATGGTAGGGGACGGAGTGGCTTAGAGTTAAACAGCTGCCTCTGACTTAAGTGGTCAGGCATAGCCTCTGATTGGTAGGGGACGGAGTGGCTTAGAGTTAAACAGCTGCCTCTGACTTAAGTGGTCAGACATAGCCTCTGATTCAAGTAGACAGGCTAGCCTATGACTCAAGTAGGCAATCTAGCCTATGACTCAAGTAGGCAATCTAGCATATGACTCAAGTAGGCAGTCTAGCCTATGACTCAAGTAGGCAGTCTAGCCTCTGGCTCAAGTAGCTAGTCTAGCCTATGGCTCAAGTAGGCAGCCCAGCTTATGGCTCAAGTAGGTAGTCTAGCCTATGGCTCAAGCAGACAATCTAGCCTATGGCTCAAGTAGGCAGGCTAGCCTATGGCTCAAGTAGGCAGTCTAGCCTATGGCTCAAGTAGGCAGTCCAGCCTATGACTCAAGTAGGCAGTCTAGCCTATGACTCAAGTAGGCAGTCCAGCCTATGACTCAAGTAGGCAGTCTAGCCTATGGCTCAAGTAGCCAGTCTAGCCTATGACTCAAGTAGGCAGTCTAGCTTGTGGCCCAAGTAGACAGGCTAGCCTATGGCTCAAGTAGGCAGTCTAGCCTATGGCTCAAGTAGGCAGTCTAGCCTATGGCTCAAGTAGGCAGTCTAGCCTATGGCTCAAGTAGGCAGTCTAGCCTATGGCTCAAGTAAACAGTCTAGCCTATGGCTCAAGTAGGCAGTCTAGCCTATGGCTCAAGTAGGCAGTCTAGCCTGTGGCTCAAGTAGGCAGGCTAGCCTCTGGCTCAAGTAAACAGGCTAGCCTCTGGCTCAAGTAAACAGGCTAGCCTCTGGCTCAAGTAGGCAGTCTAGCCTATGGCTTAAGTAGGCAGTCTAGCCTGTGGCTCAAGTAGGCAGTCTAGCCTATGGCTCAAGTAAACAGGCTAGCCTCTGGCTCAAGTAAGCAGTCTAGCCTATGGCTCAAGTAGGCAGGCTAGCCTCTGGCTGAAGTAGACAGGCAAACCTCCACCTCAAGTATACATACTATGAATAACATTAGAATTGCACAGTAATAAGGAACATGCATTTATTTTATATTAAAGTCAGCCTTTTGTTAATAACAGTCACTCGACCCTAAGACTGTTTTTCTCAATGTATTATTTATCTTGTTATTCTATAAAGATTTTGAAGTTAATATTGCCCAAAATGTTGGAAACCATGTAAATGAGACAATGTGTTCGCTTCATTTTCTTAAACAGTTCCTTCTTGCTTTCATAATTATTTTTTTCTGTGTGTGCTTTCAGACACCCAAAAATGTTTACCTGATTGGATAATTATTGATTAATATCAGATTTAGCAATCATGTTGTCCATCAGCTTTCATTCAGATTATGATAACTACACCCTAATGAAGTCAATTTATCGATGATTCATCACAAATATATTCATTCAAGCATTATGAATATAATTAAAACAGGAGAAGAATTCAACTTTTCATCAACAATGATGCCTTTACAAATGCAGTTTTGTTTTTCTTTTGAGTGCATATTTTTTTTACTGTCGGCTGAATAATAATTGTTATAGCTTATTATGTATTGGTTTTAGTTTCTGCCAATAAACCCAAAATGGTTGGAAAGTTTGACATGATGAATAATAGCAATGAGTTGTTAGTAAATGTTAGTTTATTGTTGATGTTTTAAAAATTATTTCTGTTTGTTAGCAGGAATAATATAGACATGACATCATGAAACAGTGTGTATTTATACATCAACACATTTGTATAGTGATAAATATAATAGTGTGTAACATCCACAAATTTTAACTATAAATGTGTTAATTTATTAGGTTAATCATTCTGAAGACTCATTTTGAAGCTATGTGATCTGATCATATCCCTCCACTGTCTCCTGATCTCACCAGTTATTCACTTGAGAATAAGTCTGTGCATGCTTGAGTGGTGTAGTTTTCCCTTTCTTCTACTCTTTTTCTCTTGCCCTCCAATGTTTTCGGTAATGGACATTTATGAATCATATTATGACCAAGTCAATGTACCTTTTTGTATGATGTTCATCAGTTGTCTTTTGGTCTAATGTCTTTAAGATTTGTTCAGTTGATTTCTTTTATGCCCAGACTATTACTTTGCATCCTGTGATAACACCACAGCTCACAAGCTTCCAAATTCTATTCATCTTTTGTTTAGCGTCTGTTTCAGAGCCAAATGTGTAATAATAGATACACCCAAGTGCAGTATTTCCTGGTTTTATGCTGCTGGTTTTTACTTGATACTTCTGATGAATGAGTTTCTCAATGTGATTGTTATACAATAAATATTGAAGTCCAGCTGGCGTATGTTTGATATTGATAGTTGTTGGTAATTTGTTAAATGTATAGTCATAAACTGAAATAAAAATGACAACTGTTTATGAAAAATTGGCAGGAATTTATCACTGTACATACTTTGACCCTTTGTGATTGAGCCCATGCAAAACTTAACCTGTTTTTATTTTATTGCTTTTTTAAAACTATCATGTTCATTATTATTAATTCCATTTTTGCACCTATACAATAGTTATTAATATAATTGTTGCACAAAGGTTATGTTAATGTTATGGCTCAAAATGGTATGGTTAAATTAGATTAGCAAAACTGGTGTTGTTAGCTAAGATGTAGTAGCTTGTTAGTAACATTATTTTTTTAAAGTATTTCAATGCATTGCACTTACTGATGCAGTATTGTCTTTAAATGAGTTAAAATACAAATAACAAAATAAATTCAGGTTTCTTTCTTCTTGTTTCTATCGCTATCTTGCTTTTCTGTGTGAGGTTAAGAAGAGTCATCTGGAATTAGCTTTTTTGTGTTCTTGTTTTATGGTGTCATCCAGCTTGTTTTATGGTGTCATCCAGCTTGTTTTATGGTGTCATCCAGCTTGTATATGGTGTCATCCAGCTTGTTATATGGTATCATCCAGCTTGTTATTTGGTGTCATGCAGCTTGTCATATGGTGTCATGCTGTCTTCTCCTTCTTCTTTGTTACTCTTTTGAGGGCAGTCCGTCACATCTAGTTATGCACCTCATATGTCAGCGTGTCCGACTCTGGCGTTCATTTGGGTAAAGTTTTCATCCTGTAAACAGATTCCATCCAAGGTAATGGACTCTCTCTACCCATGGGTAGGTTTACTTTTTCTAACAATTTTACCAGGGCAGGGGCCTTCTGGCCTACTCTTGGCAAGTTCCTAGTTGCACAAACTTGCACAAGGCATCTCCTGTTTCTTGCCCATATCCAAGAAGGCTAGGTATCTTATCTAACCACCCAAGAGACTAGGGCATGTGTGATATTAGATACCAGTGGTTGGAACAATTCCCAGCCGATGATGGGATCGAACTCAGCAGCTTCTAAGCCTGGGGTGAACACTATAATCTATTAGCTTGTCTGTCCCCATCCACTAGTCTTAGATAGTCCATCTAACCAATTTGTGCCCAGGAGGTGACCATTGCTCTGTTGTTTCTAAGTGCCAGAGCTGTTTTGTGGGGCATTGTCTTCTGATAATCTTGTTACATGGCCAAGCCATCTGACTTGTGTATCTTTAATTTTAGTCTATTGCTACTGCTGTCTCCACTTGCTTCATGTTAGTGGTATTTCTGATCTTGTTTTTCTCTCTGGTAGCAGCAATTCTGGTTTTCTTCCTAGCAGCAATGCTTCTGATCTTGTTTTATTCCAGATAACAGTGCTTCTGATCTTGTTTTCTTCCTGTAGCAATGTTTCTGATCTTGTTTTCTTCCTACTAGCAGTGTTTCTGATTTTATTTTCTTTCTACTAGCAGTGTTTCTGATCTTGTTTTCTTCCTGTAGCAATGTTTCTGATCTTGTTTTCTTCCTACTAGCAGTGCTTCTGATCTTGTTTTCTTCCTGTAGCAGTGTTTCTGATTTTATTTTCTTTCTACTAGCAGTGTTTACTAGCAGTGTTTCTGATCTTGTTTTCTTCCTGTAGCAGTGTTTCTGATTTTATTTTCTTTCTACTAGCAGTGTTTCTGATTTTATTTTCTTTCTACTAGCAGTGCTTCTGATCTTGTTTTCTTCCTGTAGCAGTGTTTCTGATTTTATTTTATTTCTACTAGCAGTGTTTCTGATCTTGTTTTCTTCCTGTAGCAGTGTTTCTGATTTTGTTTTCTTCCTGTAGCAATGTTTCTGATCTTGTTTTCTTCCTCTAATAGTGTTTCTGATCTTGTTTTCTTCCTGTAGTAGTGCTTCTGATCTTGTTTTCTTCCTGTAGCAGTGTTTCTGATCTTGTTTTCTTCCTACTAGCAGTGTTTCTGATCTTGTTTTCTTCCTGTAGCAATGTTTCTGATCTTGTTTTCTTCCTCTAATAGTGTTTCTGATCTTGTTTTCTTCCTGTAGCAGTGTTTCTGATCTTGTTTTCTTCCTGTAGCAGTGTTTCTGATCTTGTTTTCTTCCTGTAGCAGTGCTTCTGATTTTGTTTTCTTCCTGTAGCAATGTTTCTGATCTTGTTTTCTTCCTACTAGCAGTGCTTCTGATTTTGTTTTCTTCCTCTAGCAGTGCTTCTGATCTTGTTTTTTTCCTGGTAGCAATGTTTCTGATCTTGTTTTCTTCCTACTAGCAGTGCTTCTGATTTTGTTTTCTTCCTCCAGCAGTGCTTCTGATCTTGTTTTCTTCCTTTAGCAGTGCTTCTGATTTTGTTTTCTTCCTGTAGCAGTGCTTCTGATAATGTTTTCTTCCTGTAGCAGTGCTTCTGATCTTATTTTCTTCCAGTAGCAGTGCTTCTGATCTTGTTTTCTTCCTGTTCCTGTGCTTCTGATCTTGTTTTCTTCCAGTAGCAGTGCTTCTGATCTTGTTTTCTTCCTGTTCCTGTGCTTCTGATTTTGTTTCCTTCCTGTAACAGTGTTTCTGATCTTGTTTTCTTCCTGGTAGCAGTGTTTCTTATCTTTTTTCTTCCTGGTAGCAGTGCTTCTGATTTTGTTTTCTTTCTGTAGCAATGTTTCTGATCTTGTTTTCTTCCTGTAGCAGTGCTTCTGATATGGTTTTCTTCCTGTTCCTGTGCTTCTGATCTTGTTTTCTTCCTGGTAGCAATGTTTCTGATCTTGTTTTCTTCCTGTAGCAGTGCTTCTGATATTGGTTTCTTCCTGTAGCTGTGCTTCTGATATTGTTTTCTTCCTGTAGCAGTGCTTCTGATATTGTTTTCTTCCTGTAGCAGTGTTTCTGATCTTGTTTTCTTCCTACTAGCAGTGCTTCTGATCTTGTTTTCTTCCTGGTAGCAATGTTTCTGATACTGTTTTCTTCCTTGTAGGAATGTTTCTGATATTGTTTTCTTCCTGTAGCAGTGTTTCTGATCTTGTTTTCTTCCTGGTAGCAATGTTTTTTTCTCCATGTGTTACCTGGACCTCAAGTAGAAGCAAACTGCAAACTTCCTATGCATGTCATAAAAGGCTACTAATGAGGGTTGGTCTGAGACTGGCTACCTCACACCTTAGGAAAAACAATTGACCAATATCCAACTAACCACGAACTGGCTTATACAGTTCCAGGCATGCATGGTTGTGAGCCTATACTGCAATAGGAGCTTTAAGGGCAAAAGAAGAAGAAGAAAGAGCAGTGTTTCTGATCTTGTTTCTTCTTGTTACGTGTATTATTTGTTCCAGGCATTTGATTTCTCTTCAAGATGAACATTAAATGTAGGCATTCCATGGTAATTCAGTAGAAGCAACAAATTAATGGACTAAAAAATAGTTCCATTACAATATTAACTCCATCTGTCCCTCTCAGTTTTTGGTTTTTGTTTTTTCTATCCCAAAGAGTTATTTCTGAAAGTAATTATTTCATGTGTTCTTTTTTTTTTTTTTAGTGTTTAAGTTTGATATTTATATCATAATGGTGGTGGGAAGACAGTATCTGTTTCAGTTTTAGATCTTCAACACATGTGGATATAACTTGCTTATTTAAACACAAAGAAGAATTAATATATATACACAAGTAAAAATATTCATATGTATGTGATATTCTACAAACAATACTGTAACATTATGTGCAGTAATTATAATTTTATTTTATAAGAAATTATAAAGCAGATATGTTTGTGTAAAAAGTATGTTCATAACTGGTTTTTTTTTAAAATTTGTTATGTCAGGAAAATTGCTTGTAATTATTTATTTACAGCATGCGAACTACCAGTTTTAAAATGTAAAGAACACTGCTGAACAAACTTACCCTTTTTATTATTAAAAAGAACAAATGTAATAGTTTAGTCAGTTTAGTCATTAGAAAGGTTTAAGATCCCAGTGGTCGTATGAGCAAAACCCTCTTGAGGCTGAATTTTTTACAGTTGAACTGAGCTCCCAGAAAATTTATATCGGGAAATGTTCATGGAAGTAAAGGCAGCCTGGCATGAAATTGACCACAGAACTCATCTATTGCCAGTTAGTCTATAAAAATATCTAGCTAGCATCATGTACCCAAAACACTTCAAGATGCTGAAAAGGGTCCTGTTTTGTCCACTTACATCCAGCAATACTCTTACGTTCTTCAGATGTAAAAAAAGGTTTAAAAGTGAGAGCATTGATCTCATTATCTGGGACATCCCATATGGCTCGGCCTCTGTCCACAGGGTGGCCTGCCAGAAGTGTCTCACAAAGCACAAACTCTGTAGCTTCCGTGACAATCCCCAGGCTCGCGTGAATCTAATAACATAGCCTGGAATCAACACAATTCCATTAGAGCAAGAGGCAGGTAGCTTAACCACTTTTATCAGATCTGTCTTCCCACCAACATTATGATATCAATATCAAACTTCAACACTAACTACAATGTAGAAAAGATCTATTTAATGAAGAGAATTATAGAGACATTAACAGCGATTATATTTTTCCTCAGAATTGATTACCTTTGTTCATAATGCTGTCAAACATCATTACATATAGTCCTGCTCTGTTGTTCCAGTTATTTTGCAACAAATAATAACATAAGTATGGGAAAGATTTGTAAAACGCATATCTCAGATTGTTAAAGATGTTTTCTGTAGCATAAGATGTTAAGATTTTTGTTTTGGCAACATCACAATAAAGTTATTGTAAATTTTAAAACTGACGTACGAGTACTGGTATAAAATTTTTTAAAGACACATTATGAAAAAAAACCTATACTCTGTTTGTTTTAAGTTTGAATGTCAAAAGAAAACAGTAAAGTCAGTTTCTCCAGTGTGATAGTAAATATTTATTTAACTAAAAGGTATTTTAGCCAACTGTGATGTTTACTCCTGTTATTTTTTACCGTTCTACCATGTGTTATCACACGCAACACATCATTTGCATAATGAAAAACCTTGTCATCTCAATGACCAATCAGAGCTGGTCGGATGCAACGTAGTGGTTCATTCACCAAGTTGAAGGAGTCATGGAGACGCAACAGTGCTAAGCTGATACAGAAACTGACAGGGAAAGGCACAGAAGGGGATCCTGGAGCAAGGTATGCAGGGTGGCTTTCTTCTGTATTAGAATTACTACATACTTGTAGGTTTTGGAGGTAGAATTTCCCAATTACTGTATGCTTGATGGTTTTAGGAGGAAAATTACTACATACTTGATGGTTTTAGGCAAAACATCTTCCAATTAATACATACTGATGGTTTTAGGAGAAATATCTTCCAGTTACTACAGACTTGTAGGTTTTGAAGGTAGAATTTCCCAATTACTATATGCTTGATGGTTTTAAGAGGAAAATTTCTACATACTTGATGGTTTTAGGAGAAATATCTTCCAGTTACTAAATACTTTATAGTTTTAGGAGAAACATCTCGCAGTTACTGTATACTTGATGGTTTTATTTTTTGTTGTAGGAGTAGAATCTCCAAATTGCTACATACTTGATGGTCTCCCATCAGAGAGACAGAAGTTTCAGTGGGAGAAAGGAAACCTCAGAGACTTGTACACCACCACAAGGAAAATAGCAGGAAAATATAATGAACCAAATGGACTTATTTTACAAAATAATACAAGGGAATGTTCTAATCAACATTAAAGATCAAATGAGCAGACTGACTTAATACTTTGAGGAATTAAATTGAATTGAATTGAACTTTATTTTAAAAAGGTTACAAATTGGGCATGTCTTACATTCGGCCCTTCCAATCACTCATCTTTCTTTCATCAACAGTGCATGATACATTAACATAAGAAAAAAAAACATTGTCAAATGAATGTTGTAAGCATAAACAATGCATTTTATCATGTTATGTAACACATCCCCCCTCCCACACACATCCCACACCAACCCACACACACATCACTCACCCACTCACACATCACCCACCCACCTCACATCCCCCACCCACTGCAATCCCCCACCCACCGCACATCCCTCCACCCACACACACAACCCCCACCAACCCAGACATCTTGCACCTACCCACACACACATCTCGCACCAACCCACATACACATCCCTCACCCACATTCCCACCCACGCACATCTCCCCATCCCCACCCACTTACACATACCCCAACCCACACACACACATGCTAACACCCCCCCCCCAAACCACACACACATATCCCTCCCACACACACATCCTGCACCAACCCACACACCCATCCCTCACCCACCCATCCCTCACCCACTCACACATCACCGACCCATACACACATCTTCTCATCCACACACACACACACCCACACACACACACCCACACACATTTCCCCACCCACCCACATATTTCACATCCACCCACAAACCCCACCAACCACACATACATCCCCCACCCACACACACATACCCCACCCACACACATTCCCCCACTGACACACATTCCCCCACACATACACACATCCCCTACACATGCCCCAACACACCCATCCACACATCCCCCACCTACCAATACCCACACACCCCCACCCGCCAACACCCACACACCATTATTCACCAACACCCACACAAACACCATTCCAAACACACATCCCCCTCCAACACATCCCTCACCCACCCACATATTTCCCACCCACATATTCCCCACCCACACACGCCCCATCCATACACACATCCCTCACCGACCCACATATTCCTCACCCACACACACACCATCCATACACACATTCCTCCACCCACCCACAGACCTCCCCCACCCACCCACTCATCTCCACACCCACCCACTCATCTCCACACCCACCCACTCATCTCCACACCCACCCACACATCCCCCACCAACCCACACTCACCCCACCAACCCACCACTCACCCACCAACCCACACTCACCCATACCTCCCCCCACCACACACACATCCCCCACACATCTCCCCACCCACACACATACATCCCCCACCCACACACACATACCCCACCATACACATTCCCCCACTGACACACACATCCCCCACACATACACACATCCCCTACACATGCCCCAACACACCCATCCACACAACCCCCACCTACCAATATCCACATACCCCCACCCGCCAACACCCACAAACCATTATTCACCAACACCCACACAAACACCAACCCAAACACACATCCCCCTCCAACACATCCCTCACCCACCCACATATTCCCCACCCACATATTCCCCACCCACACATGCCCCATCCATACACACATCCTCACCGACCCACATATTCCTCACCCACACACACACCATCCATACACACATTCCTCCACCACCCACACACCTCCCCACCCACACACCTCACCACCCACCCACTCATCTCCACACCCACCCACTCATCTCCACACCCACCCACTCATTCTCCACACCCACCCACACATCCCCCACCAACCCACACTCACCCCACCAACCCACACTCACCCATACCTCCCCCCACCACACACACATCCCCCACCACACACATCTCCCCACCCACACACATATCCCCACACACACATCCCACACGCACACACAGTTCTCCCATACTCACACACACATCTCCCACCCATGCACACACACACACACATCTCCCACCCACACACACACCCCCACAATCCACACATACACCCCATCCACACACACATCCCCCATCCACACACACATCCCCCATCCACACACACATCCCCCATCCATACACGCATCAGCCACATCCATCCCCAACCCATACACACATCCCCACACCCCCAACTTTTGACTAGACCAGTCCCAATAGACACCCCATCCTAGTTTTACAAAGACTTCCAGCAGACGTGGGATCAAGTTTCTGGTAGTGTGTAGCTAGTCATAGTCATACGGTTCCAACTTCTTAGCCTCAGGTCATCCCATAATTGCTCCATTCCTGTGCCAACAAAAATCACACAAAATGCTTATCATTGTCCCTTACAAACTTGTGAAGGAAATGGTAGCTTCATTAAAACCAACATTAACAACATGAAGAACCCAGAAAACAAAATGGTCGAGTCATGGTGTGAATTCAAAATGCAGAACAGAACTTTAGTATCAGAATGTAACTTGAACAGCTTAGGAGACATTTTAGAGTTGGAATGTGACTTGAAGAACACAAATAGAAAACAGAATTGGGCTTTTGTAATTTGAAGATAACCTGTGCGAGAATCAGTAGCGGTTCTCGCAATGTTGGTAACTTAAGGGGTATGTGAGCCGGTCACTCAAAAAGCAATGGCAAACTACTGAGTGTAATCTTGCCTAGTACATCAACAAGCAGCTGAAAAATGCTGATATTGACTGCAATGTCCTGTAGGGGATATGCACACACAAAAAAATTTGAAGGAGCACAAATTATTTATTCATAAACTAAAGAAGACTATAAATACGGAGTGGGGAAAAAAACACAAAATATTGTGATTAATCCTGAGTCCTCTCAAAGCTGTCTAGATGTCGTACAGCTAATATAATTTGTTTCGTGAACAAGCTGTAGTCAATAAAAATAACATTTTTGTCGTAAGGTTTGTGTGTCATACAGCTAATATGATTTGTTTTGTGAATAGCTGTGATTAGTAAAATAACATTTTGTCATAAATATTGTGTGATGCAGTTTGGTTGAGATAAGATGCTTTGTTAGTGAGTGAAACATGTATTACTCTGTAAGATGTGTGACAGTAGCACAGTGTCTTGCACACTTGCCTGCGGGTCCAGTGGTCATGTGTTCAAATCTCCATCCTGATAGGTTCTTTTTCAACAGTGACAAGGGCTCCTAGTCCAGCCCAGCCTGAAATAGATACTGAGAACTGTTCTGAGAACCGTCAGGCGGCTGGCATGATAATGTTCACACCGCCCATTGAGTGTTGGTTGGTCTGTAAATATGAGACTGACACCTTATGGGAGATGCAGTAACATAGTGGCAAGGTGCTTGTCTACTGGCCTGGAGATCATAGGTTCAATCCGCATCAGGGTGGATTTGAATTTTTAAAAATTGACCTTGGCTCCGAAGCCAACCCAGCCTAAAATGGGTACCAGGAAATGGTTTGGGAAGTAAAGGCGACCAGCTAGGTACAGATTACGTCAGCACATGCCCAATGAGCCTTAAGTACAAGGGTCCTATACTTTTACTGACTATAGCATCATGTAGCTATTCTGTGTCAGGGTGTGGGAAAGCTTTCTTTTTGACTTTTTGTTGATGCTCGCATATCCTTTACAGGACATCGCTGTCAACATCAGCATCTTTCAGCTGATTGCTGATTTCTTGGCAAATTACGCTCAGTAGTTTGCCATTGCTTTCTGAGCGACCGGCTCACATACCCCATAAGTTACTGACGCGGAGAGAACCGCTACCGATTCTCGCACACGTCACATTACTCACGAGAGTATACGGGATTACGGAGAAAGTCGTGTAACTCCTAGACCAGGGAAACGGCTCTTTTTGACTTACTGTGTAATATTTTGGTGAATGTAACATTTTATATACACATTGTATAACAGGTTTAGTTGCGGTAAGATGTATGTTAGTGTATGTAATATTGTAAATGTATTACTGTTTGATATTTTAGTGAGTGCAACATTTTATGTATATTATTGTGTAACACGGTTTGGTTGTGGTAAGATGTATGTTAGTGAACGTAACATTTTACATGTATTACTGTATGATATTTTAGTGAGTAACATTTTATTATATTATTGTATAACACAGTTTGTTTGTGATAAGATGTATGTTAGTGAACATAACATTGTAAATATATTAGTGTATGATATTTTAGTGAGTGTAAAATTGTATGTATATTATTGTGTAACACAGTTAGTTTGTGGTAAGATGTATGTTAGTGAACGTAACATTGTAAATGTATTACTGTATGATATTTTAGTGAGTGTAAAATTTTATGTATATTATTGTGTAACACAGTTTGTTTGTGGTAAGATGTATGTTAGTGAACGTAACATTGTAATTATATTACTGTATGATATTTTAGTGAGTGTAAAATTTTATGTATATTATTGTGTAACACAGTTTGTTTGTGGTAAGATGTATGCTAGTGAACGTAACATTATATGTGTATAGCTATGTAATATTTTAGTGAGTGTAATATTTTATATCACCTGTGTGTCATTGAGACCCTTAAGGGAAGCAGAGAATAGTAAAACTGCAGGCCTTCATGCATGTTGTAAAGGATTGTTTTTATTTGGGTGTTCACTCACTTGAACTCAAGCGTAGTCCATACACGTGCTACTACTTTTAGTGCTCTGGACTGACTTTTACATGTGGATTAGCTTCCCCTATTATCAGTGCCCCTCACCATCAGGCCAACCCACTCCGACTTCTGCGGTACTTGTAATTTACGTCCTCGGGTCAAGAACGAAAAGTCAGTATTTTAGTCTAACTGACCGGTGTTGGAATTGAACCCACTACCTTGCCATCAGCACACTGAATGTTTAAGAGCAAGCAGTCTTATCCATTTGGCCAGGCTGGCCTCCGTTGTAAGCAATGAATAAGAAGAATTGGCGTGGGATTAGCTACTTCATCCCATAGAGAACTTTAGCTGCAAAATCCAACCAATCATTTGTAAGTATATAGAGGGCTTGGTGTGGGTTAAATTGAGAGCCTATGACCCATTGGTGGCATGAGAGACAGGAGAAGAAACAAGATTTTATATGTATTTCTGCATGATACATTTTGGGTGGTATTATAATCAGTGTAACATTGTATATGTATTACTGTGTGATATTTTTGTGAGTGTAACATTGTTATATGTATTACTGTGTGATATTTTAGTGGGTGTTACATTTGAATGTATTTTTATGTGATACAGTTTGATTGTGGTAAGATGTATATTAGTTGGTATAACATTTTATATGTATTTATCATCTTCACGTGCCGTTTTGATAAGCATGGGCTGTCATGGTTCACCAACTCACACAATAATTAACGTATTTTCATTTTTGTATGTATCACTGTGTAATATTTTAGTAAATGTAACATGTTATATTTATATACATGTTACAGTGCATGCATGTCATGTTTTAAAATTAACTATCCATATAGTATGTCTGGAATACTAGTTTAGTCTGTGCAGAGCTGATTTTACAATGTATTATGTAGTTATTTATTTTGTATCTTCTAATGATTTTCTTTCCATTAGCCTCAACTGGAATGCTAAAGACAATTTCAGTTCCCAGAGGTCTGTGAGAGTTGTTTTTTCCTGACCCTGTCATCCCTCTTTCCAAGTGCTCATTTGATAAGCTGTACCTGCTTAATTATCATTGTTCATTTTCTTTCTTTTCATAATTTTTCCCAGACAAAACTGATTTAGCTTTTCATGCAGTTTGATATTCCTTCTCAACAGTATAATTTTCCTGTAATGATAATTATACAGAATGATATTAAATCTGCATCTGTCATTTGTTGTCTTGGATGACTGCTTATGATGTACTCAGTAACTGGCCCTCCTGGCAAATGCAAGGAAGCTAGGCATTCGTTTTTCTTTAATGTCATCACATCTCATAACTGAGCGGGCGGTCTCGATCTATGTTGACCTTTTGCTGGATTAGATCATTTGTAGTGCAAGTGAATGTAGGTTTATGTGTAAGGAATGCTGGATCAGACTGAGTGTCAGCGAAACATGCAGGGATAGTTGGGACATAAGCTAGAATTAGACTGAGTGGCAGCTAAACATGCAGGGTTAGTTAGGACATAAGCTAGAATTAGACTGAGTGGCAGCTAAACATGCAGGGTTAGTTGGGACATAATCTAGAATTAGACTGAGTGGCAGCTAAACATACAGGGTTTGTTGGGACATAAGCTAGAATTAGACTGAGTGGCAGCTAAACATGCAGGGTTAGTTGGGGCATAAGCTAGAATTAGACTGAGTGGCAGCTAAACATACAGGGTTAGTTGGGACATAAGCTAGAATTAGACTGAGTGGCAGCTAAACATGCAGAGTTAGTTGGGACATAAACTAGAATTAGACTGAGTGAGCAGCTAAACATACAGGGTTAGTTGGGACATAAGCTAGAATTAGACTGAGTGGCAGCTAAACATGCAGGGTTAGTTGGGACATAAGCTAGAATTAGACTGAGTGAGCAGCTAAACATGCAGAGGTTAGTTGGGACATAAGCTAGAATTAGACTGAGTGGCAGCTAAACATGCAGGGTTAGTTGGGACATAAGCTAGAATTAGACTGAGTGGCAGCTAAACATGCAGGGTTAAATGGGACACAAGCTAGAATTATACCATTGGTAATGTGAATGATTATTGGTCTGAATGAAACATGAAGCCAGGCCTAGATCAATTATAATGAGTGATATCATGTCTGTGAGATCGCCCATGTATTAATGGGGTTCCAAGGGAGAAGTAAAGAATAGTAACTCTGTAGACCTCCTGTGCAAGTCGTAAACGATGACAGAAGAAGGTTGGTCTGGAATTGGCTTCCTCACACTGCAGAAAACAATCAGCCAACATCCAACCAACCATGAACTGGCAGACAATAGGCTCAGCATGTGTGGTTGTGGGTATATACTCCACTAGGACCATATTTACAATATTAAACAACACTGGAGTGTATCCTTCTTACTTTGGATATAGAGAAGACATTGTATTTGATTTCAGAAACTAGTGCCTGACATATGTTATTTCGTGCATCTTCTGAAATAGAAGACTAAGTTTTAACTCATAACTTCATAGGCGTCCGATCCCTGAACAGGGAAGTCAGGCTGGGGTAGAGGCTTTTCTGCCAACCTGGTACCAAAGTACCCTCTTCTTGGGGAGTTGCTAAGAGCGTGCCTTCCCCTGTAAAACTCAGAAATTAGCAGGATGTGCAGGGTGTGTAAGACTAGCACTGGAACTTTACATCTGCAGAGGCACATATTAGCATGTAACCAGGTCATGTTTCAGCACAGCACATACAGTCTGGCTGGGATCAGGGCTGGGTTGGTCATGTTTCAGCACAGCATATACAGTCTGGCTGGGATCAGGGCTGGGTTGGTCATGGTTCAGCATAGCACATACACACTTGCTGGGATCAGGGCTGAATTAGTCATGTTTCAGCACAGCATATACAGTCTGGCTGGGATCAGGGTTGGGTTGGTTATGGTTCATCACAGCAGGTACAGACTTGCTGGGACCAGTTGGTCATGTTTCAGCACATCACAGCAGGTACAGACTTGCTGGGACCAGTTGGTCATGTTTGCCCCGCAGGATTGAGCTCTATCATTGTCAACAGGCTCCAGCCCAGTGCCCAGAGAGAGACCTGAAATATTGGATAGTTTTACATTCATTTGTCCATTCTTGTGCTTGCCAGTCACTCAGCCAGTCTTCTCCTCCTCTCCCATCTACACATAACCACCCTCCCTCACGATCCCATTCCACCTCCCTGTGATTGTATGATGATTTTTAACCACAGAAAATGCATCCAAACAAACATGCATACATATGTGCTCATGCTTGTTTACATGCATGCATACTGGTTAAATTATAAAAACGTTGTGGATACAAAAATAAGTGCAAGGTTTACATTTCAGATATGTATTAAACTTGTTCCTGATATTTGTCACCAGTTTTTACTTTTGTGACATCTTGTCTTATTCTCCCTTATCTCCACCTCGCTTGTTTTGTGGTTTTGTTTTTTAATTTAGCTTAACCCCTTATTCCTAGAAAACTATCATTGCCTCACATATTTTCTTCCCTCATTTCTACAATGTTTGTTTTCTTGCCTCACGGGTGCGGTTTTTATCTGACATGCATCAGGATGTTCAATGTTATCCATCACTTCTTCATCTGTGTATCTCTAACCTCAATCATTATATCTAGTTTTATCATCACTGCCTCATCTGTGTATCTCTAACTTCACTCATTATATTTAGTTTTATTATCACTGCTTCATCTGTGTATCTCTAACCTCAATCATTATATCTAGTTTTATCATCACTGCTTCATCTGTATATCTTTGATATGCATCAGAATGTTGTTTTATCCATTACTAGCTGCCCGGCCCGGCTTCGCCCAGGCTCTGGCGGGGATCTATCTATCTATCTATGTATCTGTCTGTCTGCTTGTCTGTCTGTCTGTCTGTCTGTCTGACCCGGCCCGGTTTCGCCCAGCCCCTGGCGGGGAGTGTCTCATTAAATTCATATAAGTAGTCATTATACATTCAAATACATTCTCTAAACGTACAGAGTATGCGTTCGGCCCCTGGGCCCTCGCAGCTAATTTATTGGTTGCAGCTAGACAATTTCATTTAATGTTAGGATTATTTAGTTTTTTAAATGTTGACGTATAATTTTTAAGTTATGGTTGAATACCAAATTTGATGTCTAATGTAGTGCTTTTTGATAAACAATATTTTTTGTTTTTCTGTCTGGTGCGTACACAAATAAATCCGAAGGTTTTCCAACGTCAGGCCACATATAGCTGTCCATGTGTGAAGCACGGATTTTCCAAATTTAGTCCACACACTTGTAGCGATTGTCCCTGTGCTTTGTTGATCGTCATGGCAAATGCAAGTCGCACCGGAAACTGCAGGCGTTTGAATTCGAATGGCATGTCTGTTGGAATCATTGGGATGCGAGGCAACAGTACATCAAAGGATAGGCTTCTTCTTTTTTTAGACAAAAAAAAAACAACAACCTGCATTTTAACAGGCGTGCTGCGTGTAAGGTATGCATAAGGTATGCACACCCACAACATTGAATAAAAAATGTGATGTTGACACAGACGCGGCCAACTTTTTTTTAAAAACAAAAACATAATCAAGAATATACCCATTTAATTGTGTACTGACCTTCTCTCTGCCAAGCGAACGGAAAAAAACAAATGCTTCGATTACTTCAAAAGTTCCACTCCGAAAAAAGTACAGAAATAAAATTCTAACGTATCTAATCTAAAATAAATCCATTATTTTTAATGAATCACTGGTTTTAAAAACATAAAAAGATGTGTTAGAAAATTTTCACTATTTAAATAGATGCATTACTTTTATAAAAATTATGAAAATACCTTAAAGATTATATCATTATTTATTATAACTCATATGCCTGTAAATAACTATAGACAAAAAGTTTATAAATCTTTGAAAACAATGCAACAATCTATACATAAAATAATAGTGATGTTATTAAAAGTTATGACCCTTGAAATAACTTTTCTTATGTTAAGTCCCCTTGATGGAAACGATAAATATTAGCTGCCCGGCCCGGCTTCGCCGAGACTCTGGCGGGGATCTATCTATCTATCTATCTATGTATCTGTCTATGTATGTATGTATGTATGTATGTATGTATGTATCTATCTATCTATCTATCTATCTATCTATCTATCTATCTATCTATCTATCTATCTAGGTATGTTCGGCCCGTTCCCGTTAAAAATATAGATAGAATAGAATAGATAGAAAATATGATTGGAAGAGATCTATCTAAAGTAAACTTGGCTCCCGTTCCCGACTATCTGTCTGTCTGTCAGTCTGTCTATCTGTCTGTCTGACCTGGCCCGGCTGCACCTCATTTAATTCATATAGATTTCTATAGCCAGGGGACTTAACTTAAGATATAACAATGCTACTAAAAGTTATATCCCTTTTTGTCATATATTTTTATATTTTCTTATGTTCAGTCATGTAATTACAAAATTAAATTTTAGGAAGGTAATAGCTGATAGCTGATAGATAAAACTATCACAGTTGGTTGCACAGGAATGAAAGGAAAACGTGTAGAAAATTTCATCTCAATCGGTTGGACCGTTCGCGAACGCATAAAGGACGGACATACATACATACATACATACATACATACACACAACGATTTTTATATATATAGATTACTTCATCTGTGTATCTCTGGCATCAATCATTATATGATGGAAAGTCATAAGTAACAGGAATTTTATTATATTTATTATAAAGTGCATAGAAGAGTATGGACAAAGGAAAATCTTATTTCAGGACACAAGCTGGCTCTTAAACAATACCCCATGTAGGGGTAATGAGGATTGAGCAGTTTGCGCAGTAACGATTACAAAATGGCTTGCGCCGTTCAAGCAAAACAAGACGTTATTCATTTTGTGTGTTGTCAGGGGTTGTGAAATCCACAGAAGAATGGTTCAGTATGGAGACGGTTGTTTGAGTTAGAGGAGAATATAAATGGGTAGAAAATTTATTTTTATCCTTCGACTGTGTATCTCTGACATCAATCATTATATTTAGTTGTATCCATCACTGTTTCATCTGTGTATCTCCGACATGCATCATTATGTTAGGTTTATCTATTACTGCTTTATTTGTGATTCCAGAGATGCATTAAGGTGTTCAGTTTTATTCATCTCTACTTCATTTCACTGCTTCATCTGTATACATCTGAGATACATCACTATATTTAATTTTGTCCATCACTGCTTCATCTATATATCTGTGACCTCAGTCATTACATCTATTTTTATCCATCACTGCTTCATTTGTATATCTCTGAAATGCATCATTATATCTAGTTGTATCCATCACTGCTTCATTTGTGTATCTCTGAGATGCCTCATTATATCTAGTTGTATCCATCACTGCTTCATTTGTATATCTCTGAAATGCATCATTATATCTAGTTGTATCCATCACTGCTTCATTTGTATATCTCTGAAATGCATCATTATATCTAGTTGTGTCCATCACTGCTTCATTTGTGTATCTCTGAGATGCCTCATTATATCTAGTTGTATCCATCACTGCTTCATTTGTATATCTCTGAGATGCATCATTATATGTAGTTGTATCCATCACTGCTTCATTTGTATATCTCTTAAATGCATCATTATATCTAGTTGTATCCATCACTGCTTCATTTGTATATCTCTTAAATGCATCATTATATCTAGTTGTATCCATCACTGCTTCATTTGTATATCTCTGAGATGCCTCATTATATCTAGTTGTATCCATCACTGCTTCATTTGTATATCTCTGAAATGCATAATTATATCTAGCTGCATCCATCACTGCTTCATTTGTATATCTCTTAAATGCATCATTATATCTAGTTGTGTCCATCACTGCTTCATTTGTATATCTCTGAAATGCATCATTATATCTAGTTGTATCTATCACTGCTTCATTTGTGTATCTCTGAGATGCCTCATTATATCTAGTTGTGTCCTTCACTGCTTCATTTATGTATCTCCAAGATGCTTCATTACATTTTGTGCTATCCATCATTGCTTCATTTGTATATCTGTAAGATGCTTCATTATATTTTGTTTTATTCATCACTGCATTGACTCTCTAGCATGTCATCAGGATATTCAGTTTTATTTTCTTCTTCTTCTTTCCTGTTTGGAGGGACGTGTGTCACACTTAGTTACACACCTCAAAGGTCAGTGTGTCCATCTTGGGCATGCATTTGTGTCAGGTTTTTTGGCTGTGCCTACCTGTGGGTAGGTAGGCTTTCCTCCCTGAGTTTTATCTCAACCATGTCCCAGTAACTTAATCGGATGAAATGGTAGCAATGATGGTGAAGTAAGAAGTCATGGCCTTAACAGTTTTATCTCAACCATGTCCCAGTAACTTGTTCGGATGACATGGTAGCAATGATGGTGAAGTAAGAAATCATAGCCATAACAGTTTTATTGTTTTCCTCAACAGTATGAAAAGAGCAAGCTCCTTGTCGGTTCTCAACATAACCAGCAGTAGTGACGAATTGCTGCAAGTAAGTTTCCTGTCATTGTCAGGATTTTATTCTCAGCATTACAGCTGTTATCAAAGATTATCACTGAGTAAATCGTAATATAACACATATGTGGCTAGTGTTTGTGTCATACTGTATGCAATTATATTAGTGTCCTTTGTGGATGTTTTTGTTTGCTGATGAAGGCCTTGTAGCCACAATGCTCATGCTGTCACTGGTGATCATTTTTCTGCCAAGGAAAGTCTTGTTCCAAATACATTCTATTTTTTGGTGTTTGGAGGAGTTATGGAATGATTATCAATTCACTATTTTGGTGTGGGAATAATGGTGTTTTCAAAAAGAAGTTTGCATCCAAGTATGAACAGTGTGCTGCCAAGGACAATTACTACCACTCCTGGCCACTTAAGCCTGAATTTAAAAAAAAATATTGTGTGTCTGTGGACAATATAAATCTCTGCATTGTGGAGAGAGGGAGTATTGTGGTAGTAATCTCTGTATTGTGGAGAGATGGAGTATTGTGGTAGTAATCTCTGTATATTGTGGAGAGAGGGAGTATTGTGATAGTAATCACTGTATATTGTGGAGAAAGGGAGTATTGTGGGGAGAGAGAGTATTGTGACAGTAATCTGTATATTGTGGAGAAAGGGAGTATTGTGGTAGTAATCTGTATATTGTGGAGAGAGGGAATATTGTGATAGTAATCTGTGTGTTGTCGAGAGAGGGAGTATTGTGGTAGTAATCTGTATATTGTGAAGATAGGGAGTATTGTGGTAGTAATCTCTGTATTGTGGAGAGAGGGAGTATTGTGGTAGTAATCTGTGTATTGTGGAGAGAGGGAGTATTGTGGTAGTAATCTGTGTATTGTGAAGATAGAGAGTTTTGTGGTAGTAATTTGTGTATTGTGGAGAGAGGCAGTATTGTGATAGTAATCTGTGTATTGTGGAGAGAGGGAGTATTGTGATAGTAATCTGTGTATTGTGGAGAGAGGCAGTATTGTGATAGTAATTTGTGTATTGTGGAGAGAGGCAGTATTGTGATAGTAATCTGTATATTGTGGAGAGAGGGAGTATTGTGATAGTAATCTGTGTATTGTGGAGAGAGGGAGTATTGTCGTAGTAATCTGTATATTGTGGAGAGAGAGAGTATTGTGATAGTAATCTGTGTATTGTGGAGAGAGGGAGTATTGTGATAGTAATCTGTATATTGTGGGGAGAGAGAGTATTGTGGTAGTCATCTGTGTATTGTGGAGAGAAGGAGTATTGTGGTAGTAATCTCTGTATTGTGGAGAGAGTATTGTGGTAGTAATCTGTGTATTGTGGAGAGAGTATAGTGGTAGTAATGTCTGTATATTGTGGAGAGAGGGAGTATTGTGGTAGTAATCTGTGTATTGTGGAGAGAGTATAGTGGTAGTAATGTCTGTATATTGTGGAGAGAGGGAGTATTGTGGTAGTAATCAGTGTATTGTGGAGAGAGAGTATTGTGATAGTAATCAGTGTATTGTGGAGAGGGAGTATTGTGGTAGTAATCTGTGTATTGTGGACAGGGTTAGTTTTATTAAACATGCTTATTTTAAATTTGAAGTTTTGAAGTATTTGGGTATTTCTATGTCATCATCATCAGAATGATAACTTTTGGGGGTCTAGAAGTACATATTGCTTGACCGTCGTCTTCTGTGTTGAATATCTATGTTACTGGGCTGTAATGAGAGCCATCAAGGACTTGCTGCATCATGATGATTTCTTCTTTTTCTTCAAAGACCTTCTGACGTTTAAAAAAATAAAAGGCCCCAAAGCAGTTTTCTGCCATTGGTTTGTCATGTGATAGCCCCGTCACATTTTGTAGGCCTGAGAGCAGGGAGGCCAATCTTTCCTTCAATTTTCCAGGCATCGAACCCACGTCACTGCACTCATGACATTACCAGCGTGGTTCACTGTATAATTCGCTGGCATGCCTGCCTTCAGACATCAGCCAGAATAAATTTACATAAAAAGTGGTCAAGTTAGAGCTTGTTGATTTTTTATGTTTTTCTCTTATCTTGTTGTCTTCTTTAATGATAACATTGCAGAATTGTCACCAGTATCTGGGCATGGGATATTAAATATCTATTGCGAGCTTTTGAAACGTCGGTTTTGCGGCTAGAGTGTATAAACATAAACAAGAAGTAGAATCAATCAGTTTCACTAGAACAATCACAAGTGAAAAAAATTAGCACTGTGGCTAAAGAAGTCTTTGTCAGTACACAAACAATAAATACACACAAATACAACTGCATGAAAAACTATACATAAAAATATATATAAAGGTTACTCATCTGTTTCCTTATTATGAACTTGAAACGTGTGAAGCCTCATGTATAAGTGATGGAAGGGAGTGCTGAACCGGTGTTTTGTGGCCAGAATGGTCTGGCTTTTAGTAAAACAAATTGTTGGACCACACTTCATGACACTGTAAATACAGGTCACCAAAATAAAGAATACACATATTTGTTTATCATTTTTTCTCACAGGAAAGTCGACGTCCAGCTGGAGACCTTAACAGTGGAAACTTAAGTACGCGGGGACGGACATTTAGTACCGAACACTTGTCCGGAGGATTGTTTTAGTTTTCACTGGTGTTTTTAATTGCATAGTTTCCGCTTTATTTTTTTCTTTTGTTTACATTTTTGTTTGTTTGAAATGTGATAATGGCTTTGGACAGTGTATGTGCTCAGGGTTTTATGCCAGTCGTTTGTCTTTTTTTTTTTTAAATTACAGCCGCAAGGCAATATTTGTAGAATGAAAGGCTTATACACAATATAAAGGTGTTTGTTTTAAAAAAAGGCAAAGGCAAAGGGTTTTTTTTTTGTGTGTGTGTATGTCCTTGAAATAATTTAAAATTACCCCCCATTACCAAAAAAAAAAAAAAAATAGGAGGTGGTTTCTTAAAGTGAAATTAATGAATGGACTGTAATTTGTGACAATGCTCATTGAAATCTTTATTCTGAAATGTTACATTGCCACATGACATGAACTTAGTTTGTTTATGTGAGATTCAAATCTGCCACAAGCAAGTTGCATAAAAGTAGTCAGATTGTGCTTTTTCTGATCTCCTTCTTGTACAAGTGACAAATTTAGTATAACTCTCTGCATGTGATTAGATTGCGTTGCTTCTCCGCCATATATAAGCACCAACAAGTTCAGTTTGATGCATTTAACTTCAATGTAGTATTTTTGTTGTTATTTTTTTTTTTGGTATATGTGTTTATCTTTTCAGAGTAACATTTTCTGCCTTTGATGTGTTGTTGGTTAATGAATGTTTTATTTGGACGAAAGATCGTGAATTTATGTGATATGTAACAGTTGCCGTTGGAGTGTAAGAAGACTACCCCCCAAAACAGCATGCCACAAACAGCACTGACATTTTGGAACAGTTGTTTGAGTCATTGAGTTGTCAAATCATAGCGAACAGCAGTGGTTTCCCTTTGCCTTCTGTTTGTCTAGTTTTAACTCCGCTAGCCTTTGTGTATAGAACCATGCAAGGCAGCAGGGAGGAGATGTTTATATATGACACTTCTTATCCACCAGTTGTCCATTAACCTAGTTCTAAGGTATTTTATAGAGATAGCATGCTCCCAGTTAATTTATTTGAGTCATTGAGTTGTGGAATCATAATGCACTAGGGAATGTACAATTGTGGTTTCCCTTTGCCTTCTGTTTGTCTAGTCTTAACTCCGCTGGCCTTTGTCTAAACAGAAGAACTATACAAGGCAGCAGGGAGGAGAGGTTATATATGACACCTTTCATCCGCCAATTGTCAAGTCACATAGTTTTGAGGTATTTATAGAGATAGCTGCCCCACCAACTAACTAGCCTCCTCTCAGTGACCACTGCCCGTGTTGGTCCGTGGCCATCTCATGGCTAATCTCTACATACAGAGGCAGCTCTACCATTTGCCACCTGGTGGATGCTCACAGGAATAAAACAGATTCTTACTTAAAGATGAATGAAGTCATTCCAAGAAACCGATGAAAACCATAAATTGATGAAAGAAATAGATGTAGGCATTCAAGACTTGTCTGTACATGTTATGATGAGCTGTTAGGTCTTCCTCTGTTTCTATTGCCCTGTGGGATTACCTTTTAGTAGAGTGTAAAGTTTGTTTCCATTATTATTTTTGTGGTATAATGTAGTTCCTGGGGTGAATACCGTGAATCCCTTAGACTGCCAGGGTAATTAACAACAATTACCTGAAAAGGCTAATGAAGGTAGAACACTACATAAAACTATTTAAAAAAAAATACAAAACAGTGTTCTTCAGTCACATCATGAGAAGAGAGGTATTGGTAAACATCATGGGCACTAGAAAGATCAGTGGAGGAAGAAGCAGCAAACCAAGAAACATGATGTTGGATGGTCTAAGATGACGGCATGGAGGAATATTTTCAATAGAATTCATCCAGAACACTAAGAATCGAGATATGTGAAGATAGATGAATCCTTACGCCATTTGGTCTGGTCTCAACATGTTCCTCTTGTACCTTGCGGTGTCGAGGTGAAGTATAAACAGCAGGAGAGTGCCCACCTATGGGCATCATATATCGATATTCCCATGGACTCTGTTATTCCCTGCATCCATCATTTACGTGGTCGGCCTCTTCCACTGCTTCCCTCTGGTCTTTACATCATTGCTTGTTGTGGTATACTGTTTGTTGGTAACCTACTTGCATGGCCAAACCATTTGACTTGCTGCCTTCTAATAAAATCTAGTGCAGCTACAACCCCCACTTTAGTCCTGATTTCTTCATTTCTGATCTTATCTCTTCTTGATACATTGAGTATTTTTCTCAGGAATCTCATTTCTGTTGTTGTGATGTTTCTTTTCTCTTTTTCTGTCATTGTCCAGGTTTGGCATTGGTAACATAGAGTTGGTAGGAAGATTGTGTTGTAAAGTGCTTTCATAGTAGTTGTTCTTTAGTATTGGTGCCATTTGTCCAATGAGTTGGTTTGCCTTATTGCATCTATTTTCGATCATGTCTTCTGATTTGCCATTTGATATTATACTTCCTAGGTACTTGAAACTCTTTACTTGTTTCAAGGGATGATCGTTTAGGTGAATCGTTGTTGCTTTTTCTTCTTTAGTTATAGTCATTACCTCTGTTTTGCTTGTGCTAATTTTCATGTTATGTTCCCTACACATTTCATTTAGACTATTCATGTGGTCTTGTAATTCGGCTTCTGATTTTGCTATTAGTCAGTCTAGGCCAGTCGTAGGTTTAGGACAAAAATCTGACCATAGGGAGTCCATCCCCTATGGCAAGCCATAGCCCCGTTAGCCCATGACCTCGCGGTCATGGTTTCCCAGTCTACACCACGTGGAGGTGGGGTTGATTTGTGTAGTCCGTTGGTCATCGGTAGGCTACTAATTTTCACTTTCACCACTCCTGGGAGAAGCTAGCCGATCCTAACCCTGCTGGCTGCAGGGCCAGGTGCAGTCCACACCTTGTAGGCCTGGTAATGGTGATTATATAATATATAGTTATAAAGGAATCATTTTAAAAGTATAACCAGCAGAAAATGAAACTTTTTTAAATTACCAACTTGATTACTGGCTTTCCATAGTTAAAAAACAACTTATCATCTACTGCCTATAGTACCTTGCTGTGTAGGACGGGGGTCTTGAGTCTGAGGAATTAAGGCCACCTGGCTGGTGCTGTCACCGTGAATTGTGCAGATTAGGGTTTTCTTTTTACCCTCAATTAGAAATAATCCACACCTTACCAAGGATTCGAACGTGGGTCTCCCGAAGGAGAACCCGCCAATCTAGCCACTCGTCTAGCCGCTTGCCATTACTAGCCCCAGATACTGACTAAGCGGTCTTAAGAGTTAACTGTACAGAATGATGCTGCTGTTTGCATTTAATGGTGACATGCTTCAGTTGGACATATTTCACGTGTATCTAGTAGATGTACATGTTGTCTTATAATTTCAAGTTGAACGAGTGAAATGTCATGACAGAAAAACATAATGTGATAACAGTATATTGATCATGTTTTTGCTTGCTATACGTTTACATTTTTGTCATTGGCACAGCTTATTTACATCTGCTCATCTTTGCCCTAGTGTCGTACATACTTCATTGCTGCTCTTTAGGGTTTCTTCCACATTTAAATCACTTTCTTACTTGGTGCAGGTTTGTTGACAATATATATTGCTGTTAACCTCATTTCCTGATGGTATTTACTGCAATTCATTATTTCTATGTAAATTTATGTTATGGTATTCATTATTGTTGGTATAAATATATCTTTCTATCATCAGACTGGTATGTTCCTAAAGAACACCAAGGTTGTAAAATCCTTCTCTGTCAGTGTTTGCCCTGGGTTATTTTCAGATATGTGTTCTTGAAGTCTAGACAAAATAAGGACGTGACTAAGCCCTAAACAAAGGAGGAATGACAAGATAATTCTAAGTAGATCAAGGTTGAAGGAGTAAAACATTTAGCGGAAAGTTAATTATTAAGTTAGGTCAAGGTTGGAGAAGTAAAACATTTAATGAAAAGTTAATTATTAAATGAGATCGGGTGGAGGAAGTGACACATTTAACGGACAGTTAATTCTTAAGTGAGATAAAGATTGGAGTTCTGCACACCCAAAATAGTCCCCAAACAGGACCTGCTATGCTATGGGTCTGTGTTGTGCTGGTACCATCATATTTTGTTTAGGAATAGGTGGCCTGTCTTTCTCTGACATAAGCGGATGACAAACGCAGGTGTGGAACATTCGTCTGACCTCGATCATGACATTTTCAGCATAGACCCACAGTGACTGCATGAACATGTCCGATGAAGTCAAACATTTCATGAAAAGATCATTACTATGTGAGAACAAGGTTGAAGAGGTAAAACAGTTCGTGAAAAGATTATTACTAAGTGAGATAAAGGTTGTAGAAGTAAAACATTCCATGAAAAAATGATTACTAATTATAATCATGGTTGAAGAAGTTAAATATTGTAGGCACATCAACAGATTAATACCGTTAAAAGCCATGCTGGGGGAAAAAGGGGACAGCAGACGTGCAAGAGGAAGACAACAGTGTAAATGGGAGGACAACATCAAAATATGAGCTAGAAAGGGGACTACCATCATGGCAATAAATAAAAGAGACTGGAGATCTACTGCGACCAACCTTTGATGTGAAGATGGCAAATGATCTGATCTATTGAAATGTAAACTGTAAACTTATTCTGGATCCATGTCACAAATAAGATAGTTATATTTCACCGGGATCACGTGGTGGCTATATCGACCTCATGGTCTTGGATTTTATCTGCATCGAGATGGATTTAAATTGTTAAAATTAACCAAGGCTCGACCCAGCCCAAACTGGGTACCAAGAAATGTCTAGGGAAGTAGAGATAGTCGACAAGATACTGCGTGCTGATTGGTCTATACATATTTGGGTCTAGCACTATTATATGCCCACTGAGCCTTAAAGCGTGTAAACCAGTCCTACTTATTTCACACATCTGTAAACTGTCTAGTTCAAGTGTTCAGTGCCAGAATCTTTAACAGTTCGTTGCGTTTATAATTCTGTGGAAACAACTGGCAATTCAAAATATTTCCCAATTACCAGTTGTACTATGGTTTTGCTAGGAATGGATTCTGTTTTGTCATGTTTTCTGTAAACAACTGGGTAATTTACTCAACAAAATTTGATGTCTCAGAGGGTATATACTTGTTTGTTAAGTAGTTGGTCAGCTGTTGCTACTTGTTTCCTGTGAATAAGACAATTGTTGTCACTTTGAATCTATATATGCTGGACATACTGTATACTCCAGATCACTGTATTTACTAGCTGGCACTCTTCGGTTCCCCCATAAGAAAACAAATATTGTATAAATGTATCACTAGACATGTTTGAAATGAAACAAACATTCTCCAAGATTTGCATAAACCTCCGATGCTCTTTATTCTCTCTTGCTTATTTCGAACTATTTCTATGAGAATAAGAAGAAGCAAGTTTACTGTTCGTCTCTGTTGGATTTAATGTCGCTGTTACCTCAAACATGTCTAGTGTTGCTTCCATTTCATCTAGTTTCTTTAATATATCCTACCATGCACAACCCGTTTCATTTGGCTTTTTTATAGAAAAATATTTCAGTTATACATTTTTCTGAACTAAAGAACCTGAATTTTATTTACTGTGGGCATTATTATAATTTGCCTGCTATCATGAGTTGTGTGTCGTATCTGCAACAGCAGTGGTTGCATTAACTTGGTGCTTTGGTTGATTCTAGCTTGGTGTGGGGGTTATTATGTATTTGCTGTTCAGTTTTCTGTAATCAATGAAATGTTTATTGTCCAGCACAAAACTAAGAAACTGTCTTCAATGTTGTTCATTAGACAGAGAATAAAGACTCGCCATTTGCTTTGCAAAGAAATGCAATCGTGAGAATGAGCCATTTGTCACAGAAAAACTGGGGATTGTCGCAAAAGTAGACAGCGTATTTATGATTATGTATTTGTTCAAGGCTGTGATTTATTATCATGACAAAGTCTGCTTTATTATAGTGTTTTATTCCTTTTACTGTTCTTAGATATTGTCAATGTTTTGTGTAAACATGAATTTATACATGAGAATCAGGGTGATGACATTCATTCCTTTATTTACTGTCAGTGTGAACACAGTTCATGCTTCAATGTTAACTAAGTTGACCTGGCATTATTGTGATAAATGTAGCTGTCATAAACAGTTCAGGCAGTTCCAGATCTGTCATGTGAATCCTGAATGTCACATAATCACAGTTCAAGCAGTAACAAATCTTTCATGTGAATCCTGAATGTTATTTAATGACAGTTCAAGCAGTAACAAATCTTTCATGTGAATCTTGAATGTTACATAATCACGATCCACATCCCAGCACATTGGGTATTCCCAGGAGTGCTCAGTCCTCCGATGCAGCAGACATCTCACAGTATCTCTACTCACTGCTCCCATGAGAAGTTGGTTGTAATATCTCCTCTCTCACCCTCAAAGACAGCATTGGCGTGCTTGGCCAGGCTTCACTGACAATTTGTGTAATCGAACTAGTGTTAGAGACTCATCAGTATCGGCCAGCATGTCCATACTTCATTGACGATATCAACCCTGTCCGTGCTTCTTAGCGCTTGTATTGGTGCATTGCTTACATTGTTTGAATTCTAAATACATGTAAAGTTGTCTCATCATGGAATTCATCAGTTAATACTGCAGCTGTATAATCAGTCTGTGACTATCTTTCCCCAAATACCTACCATGTTCATTCAAATGCTTGTGCTTTTACTTGAAGCTTTGATGGTGTACATAAAGCTAATTACTAAGTCTTGCAGGCATGCTTTAACCAAAACCAAACCCTTAAACACGATTAGCCTTGGCAAACATTACTTCACTGCCAGTGCACACTGATGCAAGTTTACTCAGCAACACATGTATCTGTTTCTGCTGCCTTATTTTCTCACATTTGCCCATCATTTGTGAATCATAAAGAACACTAAATACCAAGAGACAGGTTATCTTGCGTCTGGTTTAACTGGCACATTTATCACGTGATATGTTGGAGATTTTCCATTTAAAGTTTTCAGGACTGAAATAGACTGCAAATTGTCAGGACAGTCAAATAGATTTAGTTTTTCAGTGAAGCATTCATATGTTTATCAATGAATTAAAGTGTGGATAAAAAGTTAGTTGTACGTCCTTTAAAAGACATCACAATCAACTCCAGCATTTATTGACTTTTTTGAGTTAATAGACAATTGTACTTTCAGTAGTTTGCCATTGCATTCTGTATGACCGATGCTAATACCACCGTGAAAATCAACGCAAAGATCTGCTCCTGAATCGTCTGTGGCTAACTCGGAACCTGGTAGGTTGGGATTGTGAATCTGCATACACTGCCCCTGAGCCACATACTAAAGTGGGATGCTTGCCCACAAACAAATCAACCAGGTAAATTCCAGTTTCTGCCATGGTGCAGTCCTGGTTGTTTAGTTAAAATGTCAATTATTGAAACTTGATTGTCCCTGCCATAAATTTTTTTATTAAATAGAGAAGCATGTAATGGATTCATCAATTTCTAGCGTATGCTGTTTTTATTTTGGTGTGAGTGGCTGTTTCCCTCCATTCTTGTGAACAGGCAGAAAAATTTGCTGTAAACCTGGCAATGTTGGACTAACTTTCTACTGTTGGAGCTGTATTTACACTGAAAGATTGGCTTATGAGTTTTGTAAACCTAACAACGTTGGACTAATGTCTTGTTATAAACCTGGCAATGTGGGATGTAACATCTTGTAAATCTGGCAATGTTTAACTGTAATTTCCCACTGTTGGAGCTGTAATAACACTAAAAGATTGGCTTATGATTGTCTTGCTGTAAACCTGGCAAATGTTGGATTGTAACTTCTTGTAAATCTGGCAGTGTTTGACCTTAACTTCCTGCTGTTGGAGCTGTATTTACATTAAAAGTGGCCTTTGTTTGTCACCATGACTCATTCTCAGTTCGGTCTTTAGGACATACGTGACCTTGTAATTGTTGCACTTTCAATATTGAGCCAGTGTACTCTTGTCATCTTTCTATATTGGTATATGTGTGCAGAAGACTTGCAGTTCTGATCTCATCTATATGTACTATGTTAAGCGAGCGTGGTCATGTTTTGCCATCTCAATCGATCACCAGTCCTCAGATTAGGTCCGTGTTCTTGTTCAAGTCATATGGGATCAAACCTGGCGCAATGATGTCAACCCTTGCTGTTAAACCCCCTTTCCGTATGCAAATTTTACTTTCTTTCTTGATTCATCAGGTGCATGATGATAATGGTGCTTATCTGTTTACCTTTTGGGCGATGCATCCTGGCATGTGTTATCTGGGATCACGACCTTAGACATTTGGTTCTATTAGACCGTGACAGAGCTGCTGCAGTAGCTAGATGCCCGCCTGGTGGTCATGGGTCTGAATCTGCATCGAGGCAGATTTTTAAAACTGACAGGTTGACCCAGCCTAAACTCGTCTTCTTCATCATGTGCCATGCCGATAAGCGTGGGCGGTCATGTTTCGCCATCTCACACGATCACCAGAGTTGTGGATCAGCTCTGTTCTTGTCTCGACCATACCACATGGCCAAGTCATCCAGGTATTTACTTTTCTGCCTTTCCATTGTTCTCTTCCTTTCAATCTTGCTAGTCTTCACCAAATTCTCCAATTTATTTCTTCTCATGTGTCCAAAGAATTTTGACTATGCCTAATTTATCCAATCAATTTATGGTCATTTGTTTCTTGTAGGACTTGGTCATTGGTTTGTCTGTCTGTCCATGGTTTTCTTTTTATTTTCCTCAGAAACCACATTTTTACAGCCATTAGATGTTTTTCAGCTTGTCTGCTCATTGTCCATGCTTCACATCCATACAAATGTACAGGTTCTATGTAGCACATTAACATTCTTTTTCTTGTTGCAAATGACATCTTTTTATTGGTCAGAATGCTATTTATCTTGTAAAAGGCTACCTTTGCCATGGCAATTCTTGTTCTTAATCTCTTCAAGGCATCTCCCATCAGATGTTATGACTGTTCCGAGATAATTGTACGGATTCACTTGTTTAAGAATATTCCTATTTATGTGTATATTCTTCTTCTTCTTCTGCGTTCATCCGGATTTTTTTTTTCGGATGTGACTGCGTTGTGCCTGTTTACAGCAGAGCTCCGTTCTTGCGCCGTTAGGCCGACACAGCCGACTTCTGCGGTTATGTGTATATTACATTGTGGTATTTCATTCTTCCTAGTGATGACCATATTCTTGTCTTCTAACAATTTAATTCTAACCCGTCTTCTTCTTCTTAAGCGTTCCGAGCCATTGAGGTTCTTTGCTGCAAATACAATCCATCTCCATTCGCCTCTCTGGTGGACCTTCTCTTGCCAGTCATTGATTCCAAGTGCTTGTAGGTCTGTACATGTATTATCTCTCCGTCTTCTTGGTCTACCTTGGGGTCTACGGTCATTTATTTCCTGAGTGTAAGCGAGTTTTGTTTCCCTATTATCTTCCATTCTTTCTATATGCCCCAACCATTGTAGTCTATTAGCCTTCATAATACCAGTGATTAGCGGGGACTTAAACAGATCATAAATGTCTTTGTTACCCAAGTCGTTCAGCCTTAAATGGGTACCAGGACATGTCTTGGGAAGTAAAGGTGGCCAGAGTTATATAGGTTGTATCTTTAATGACTGTGCAGTGTTTGAAAATATTGCCGGTCCAAGTTTTGTATTCACCCTCTGTAAAGTTCATGCACCATAATAGGTAAATATAAAACTTGGACCGGCAATATTTTCAAACACTGCATAGTCATTACAAATACACCCTATACTAACCACATCACCCGCTTACTACCGTTTGGTCTAAGAAGTAATAATGTTAAACTTGTCTGATGTGCTTTAAGGCACGTAAAATTGTTCTTTGCTTTTACTTACACTGTAACAGTTTAAGCTGCATTTCGTATATGTAAATATTTGAAGTCTTGAAGCTTTAGTCATCAGCTGTGCAGTCATCTAACTGACCCTTTGTTTTAAGCTTGTCTTATCCAGGCTGTGTGGTTAGTTAAGTCTTCAAGGATATGAGATTTTGTCCATGTTTAGTGCATAATGTTTGTCTCAGTTTTCTTATACTGTTAAAATGTCATACTAAGTTATTTCCAAGGTTTCTTAAAACTATATTGATGTTATTACATAATTGTATACAGAGTATTTACAAATTATAACCTAAACAAAACTAAAACCAAAAGTTTGGTGTAAAAATTATAGGCGATATTTGCTGGCTTTTTGTCACAAATGATTGGAATTGTCAACCTCTCACTTTGTGTCATTCAAGAGTTATTTTATTACCCTTTCCTCTCAACATTTCCAATCACTCAGTGTCCATTTTATATAAAGTGATGCTTCGTAGAAACAACTTCCATATTCTAGAAATATTGACTGTTCTTAGACTTAGAAGACTATTCATTAATACCTATGCTGTTCACAACGGTGATTCTACATTATTGTGTTTTCCCTGTCTTTAAGTGTGTCAGACTGATAGTAGTTTTGTTCTATAATCAGTGGATCCGATTGCATAGCTCATTCCTGAAGGAATTATGTATCTAAACCCACAATTCTGCCAGCTGACTTGTCTTGTGTCAATTAATGGAAATGTATGTTATGCTGGAACATTACAATTTTGGCAGCCATCACTAGGGCCATGAAAACTCATTATAAAATTATTTTTTTCCCCCGCGTTTCCCTCCTGTTTCAGGATATTGCGGTCAACACCAGCATCTTTCAGCTGTATGTTGATTCCTAGACTAGATTACGCTCATCAGCACGCCACAACTTTCTGAGCGACCAGCTCCATACTCTCATAAGTCACTGGCGCGACTCGAACCACTTCTAATTCTCGTGTGCTCACGTCAACCACGAGAGTATTCGGGGTTAACGGAGAAAGCTGCTAACCCCTCAGCCAGGGAGCCAGCCGGCTTCATAATAAAATATTTGTTTACATATTAAACAGACAGGTAGATAGATACCATATGAACAGATACTAAGTTTTTGTTGACATATTAAACTGCAAATAATTTGTTGTCATCTTACTAGTTCCACGAAAGCTTAGGCTCTCAAGCAACTCATACCCAGTCCACTTATTTCTTGTAGAAGGTTGTGGGTTCAATTCTGGGCCGCGTCCTTCGGTTCATGAGTGCATATTTTTGGAGATTCCTGGGGGTCCTCGCTTGAGTTACGGAATTTGTGCTTTGTGCCACGCTTTTGGCAGCCAGTGCTGTAGAAAGAGACCGAGCCATATGGGATAAAAACTAAGTGCAATGAAATAGACCCTGTGGACTTGTAAGCGACTCTCACCCTGTGGGTTCCAGGTATGGTCATTAACTGGTTTCCTAATGTGTGTCACTTTCAAGGCCAGTGTCTTTTCATCAGCTAGTGATTCACTAATCTTCTGTGTTAAGTATATTGATTCTATTTACTAATAATGTATCGTTTCGTTGTCCTGCTTTCTACATGAAAAGCCCATTGGTACAGAAAGGAATTTCATATGCATTATAATTCTCTCTATACCAGGCAATGTATAAGTTCACTAGCTACTCTGGACATCACGTACTGTACTGTAACCGACTCTCTCAGCCACAAGCAATTGCAACTTTAAAAGCCATAAATGTCTGGGTCTGAAGTTCACATAACAACTGTCACAGAGAGAAGGGAATTTATTGAAAATTGTCTGAATCAGAAGTTAAATTAATAACCAGAAGAGAGTAGGTTAATAAAACAGCTGTCTGTGACAAAAAGAGAAAGGCCTTCAGGAACGAGCTATGCTGTGAATTCATTACACCATGGTGTTCTATTTTGTTTATTTGAGCGAGTGATGTCATACATTTACTGCAGTGGTTACAAAAATTACTGATTACCTGGATCTTGTTTAAATTTACTTGAAAAACTTCACATGCAAGTTTGCTGTTCAGACACTTATTCCTGAAACTTATAACAAATTAATGACTTGTAAAAACATTTGGGAGCAGGGAAAGTCCATCTACCATAAATAATAAAGGAAAATGAAACAACAACCAGCTGGAGTCCTGATTATTTGTTTATTTAGTCTTCCATGATTATTGGTGCATTGCCGAGCTATGCATGTCTGCTACTGGCGTCTGCTACATTCTGCTGGTGGTTATGCAACTTTAGAAATGCAATCAACTTTTGACAAAAATAATGATTATTAGATTATTAGGTCACATAACTTTTTTTTTTTTTTTGAAAAGCAGAGTGTATACCTCACATAATTGATGGTGCTGCCGGGAATTCTTTCTTGCAAGGAATCCTATTTAACCAATTGGTGGGAGTATACAGAGGATTGGTGTAAGGCACTCAGTTCAAATCGTATTCCTAGGCATCTAGCCTATTGTACAAACAGCTTCCATAAACTTATGGACAGTGCTCAGATACTGAAACCTAACAAACCTGAAAGATAACGGATACATGTTTTTTTTAGTGCAGATAAATTGTAAAAACATTTGGATTGCAATGTCAAAAATTCATAACATCTGTAAAGGGGAAAAAAGAACTTCAATTTGCCATACACAATCTTGTATCCTTGCCTGTTAATGCCTTCAGGTACCTTGGGCATTATTTGTAAAAGGCCATTGGCACTCGCTGGGTGATGTGGTCAGTATCACACTGGTCACCTTCACCTCCCAAGCCATTTCCCGGTACCCAGTTTAGCTTGGGTCGGCCAGGGAGTCCGTCCCGCTTCATTCAAAATAATTCTAATCTGCCCTGATTCGGATCGTGGAGCCCATGACTACCGGTCAGGCAGGTGTGAGTCTAGTACAGTGGTTCTCAACCGGTGGGGAATTCCCCCCCAGGGGGGAATTTCAGGGTTTCCAGGGGGGGAATGAAGACCATTTCAAGATCGTGTTAATACAAGAACCGATTACTTGACATAGTTTTTCCCTTCATACTTTACAGTTATGTATGTCTCGTCCTTCTAAACCTCATTTTATAAAGTAAGTAGAACCACAAATCATGTTTTATGTGGATGTCTAGACTTGTTTTAGTATATGCGGTACTACACTTCCGTGGCTCCCACAGTAATTGATCCTGGAATCAGTGTGACAACAGTGATCACGCAAATTTGGTTCCCGCTGGTACTACAGAGTTTGTGCACTGTTCTCAGATTTTCTTTGTGTGATCTATGAGAAGAGAATAAAGCCTTTATGGAGACATCTGTGTGCAATAAATGTGATCTAACCAACACCAGACTATTAAAAGGAATATTCTTAACCGTTTTTGTTTTGAAATCCCAAATAAACTAAAGCTATGCAGATTGCAAGCATACTTATCAGGCAGCAGCCTATAATTCTTGCACAAAGGCCAGTATTCGTGCAAACTTGAAATTTGTATCCGGTGTTTTCATAGCAGACTCCAAATCATCAATCCTATCACCATTTTGAAAACAATTTTGCCTTTCAACTACCACTGGCATTTGTTTAGAGTGGCGAACATACAGCAAGAACCACTGCAGACAGAAATATGTAGCACAGCAAGAACTGCACAAAGTCAAACCAACACACCGTTTATCAAGTGACACACACAATTGCTCAATGGTCAGAACATTAACCAGTATGTCTGAAAAGACCAGGCTTATAAAATACACACACAGAGCTGTCCAACTCAAAGAACATCCCATGAATTGTACATATGTTGTGCTGTATGTTTCCAATACAATTCTAATACATTACAGGCATCCTGACTTATTCCAAAAAGTAATCTTATTCAAATAAAGGCTATATATCAACATCAAAACGCACAAAATGTACCTTGGCTTACCTAACTTTATTGTTTCTAAAATGACCTCCCTTTAACAATTGACAGCATAAAAATTCATTTTAAACGTCTTGTAGAGAGTGTATATATATATATATATAGTTCTAAAAACTATGAGAGACTACATTACATATCAAGAAAACAAGAATATTAAAACAAAGATGTGCCTGATGTTTCGCCATGAAGGTAACAAAATATAGCTGTTAATGACTCGATGAGACTGATGCTCACACACAGAGTTCTAATGCGCACACAATCAGATTTGCTCATGAGTCTAACTTGAGATGCTGTGGTTCAGATGCCAGCAGAAACAACAATATCAAAACACCAACACCTGGGCCTTTCTTACAAAAAATCAATTTGAGGAACAAAAGAAACCAAGTTCAGTATTTATCTCTGATTAGTTAACACGAACTATCTACTCAAGAAAACAATGCATATTTGCTGAAATTATTTCACAAAGAAATAGAACTCTGCTTTTAAAACAAAAACTGTCACAGAACAATGTCTATACAAAAATATTTAGGCAGCTTCAGAATTAAATTTACTTTGAAGGTTAAAATACAAACAATATTTCATTTGCACATTTTATAATTGGAGGGAAAATTCTAAACTTGGTGAAAATAACGAAATCAAAGGAGCTGCCATTTTGTTCCATCTGCAAATGAAGAGTTACACACGTACGTAAACCTGATGAACAGAAGGATGAAGATTCTTTCCTACTTCAACTTAACCTGCCACTTTCAGACCTAAGCCATTTCTAGCAGTGACTACAGAATTTGCTACTCTGCATCAAGCCACAATTTCAACAATCCCACACAAAGACAACAACTATCATACTCACACATTTCCCTACACAATCTCATTACCCTTGAAATGCTACTTAAAACTGCCATATTTCAGCCACAAAAGATCATCACAATGAGTACAGAATATTAATGGTCAACTCTTCTGCCAGGAACAAAGCCTTGCATCAAGGTTTCGTCTATGACATGCTACTGTTTATGAGCTGGATTTCTTCATGTTCAGATCTTTTAGAATTTCAGCTTTTTCTTCTTGGGCCACGATATTTTAAGAACGTTTCTGTAACATTTAATCTCAATAGCCCCAATTTTCTTTAGTAATTGTGAGATGGTCCATGCCTTGCATCTGTATACTGCCACAAGAACTGTGTGTGTTCTCAAAGTGTCTACTTTTATATTGCTGCATGGGTTTCTAACACTGTTTGACCACTGCATTGTTATGGCCAGCCTGCTTGTAACATCTTTTGGATGGTTCCCAATATTGTAGTCGATCATGGAGCCAATATATTCAAAGTTTGTGACATTTCAATTCCTTCATTCTTGACTGTGGTCTTTAGTTGGCATATAGTTTTTTTTTTCTATGGACATTATTTTTGGTTTCCATTATGAGAATAGTATACACATTTTTTTTTTTACATAAACACTAATGTATATAAGGGCAAAACACATGATCTTATTGTGTGATCTTATTTGTGCAATTTTGGTTTTCCAGTAAGAAAAACATTTTTACAAATCCTAACAGTAACATATTTGCCCAGAATTCACACAGTAACCAACTACTGAACCCTCATAAAAATCACACAGCGGCTAACAAACCTCTTTTATTCCATCTGCCCACCCCATGACACAGTGACTATTAAAAAGCCCTCTTTTATTTTCTCTTCTCACCCCATCAGACAGTCACTACTAAAACCCCCTTTTATTCCTTTCTTCCCACCCCATCACACAGTGACTACTAAACCCCTTCCCACCCCACAACCACTAACAACAGCTACACAAGTGCATATATCCTTAGGCATCATCTCCCTCCTCGTCTTCGCCTTCTTCTTCCTCCTCCTCATCGCCCTCCTCCTCTTCATCCTCATCTTGCTCGCCATTGTCACCAGCAAAGCGCTTGATCTCATCCTCATCGTACTCCTCGCCATATAACTCATCAAATCTCTCGATGCAGGCAAAATTCTGCAGGTGCTCGTCTGTTAATTCTGCATTGCCAGGTCGGATAACCAGGGCGCTGCGCAGTCCAGCGGCAACAGCTGCTTCGGCCTCTGTGTGAGATGGAAAAATAAAAGTGATTATTTACGTATCATCACCAGTGCCTTTTTCTTTTGTCCTTTCTTTCACTGGAGAACATCCCCCCTCCCCCAAACTAACTAAGATCAAGCTGTCCTATCGTTTGCTATCTCCTGAACCTTCTTCTTTCATTCGCTTGAGATTTGTCTATATCTGCAGTGTTGTCTCTTGGATGAATTTCACTGTCTTGTTTAGTTCACTCAGTAGTCCATAGAGTTTATCTTCCCCTATTGTTTCTCTAAGCCAGATATGTTGTATTTTGGGCAGTCTTGGAGTATGTGATCTGCTGTCTGCGGTTCAATCCACATGTGCATGCACATGGCTGATTCACCAATCTGGAATTTTGTATATGAGTGTTCTGCAACTATGCTCTGCCCATTTTATTAATTAATCTCTGCCTTTAATGCTCTACTCCAAGTATTGTGGCCTCCCACTATTTCATTAGCCCTGTGGGTTGCAGACAAGAGAGTGTCTAGTTATAATAACCTCAGGTTTTCTTCACGTATGTCCTATCCCTCGCCAGTGACTTTTTCACACCTCTTGATTCACTGGCATATGTTCAGTTGTCTCCATGAGCTCCACATCAGTGATTCTGTCACACGATTTTAGTCGCATTATTCTGTGTAGGTATTAATTAGTAAACGTGATTCCTAGAGCATAAACAATCTGAAACCAAAACACTCTGTTTGCTGTAACTGAACACTGACAATCTTCAGGTTACAACGTTCGCCTCTGGCTCATACAAACCCAGATCTATTTATAAAGTGGGCTTTGATGTTTACAAAAATGAAAACAATGGTATATTTCCTCTGTGAAAGTAGGAAACGATTCACCTACATGACAATAAATGCTTCACAAAAAATGCTTCACCCACTTGGCAAGACATGCTGCACAAGAAATGCTTCACCCATACGACAAGAACGAATGTATCAAACACAACAAGAAATGCTTCATCCACAGGACAAGAAAGAATGGACCAACATAACAAGAAATGCTTCACCCACATAACAAGAAAGAATGCACCAACATAATAAGAAATGCTTCACTCACACAACAAGAAAGAATGCACCAACATAATAAATGCTTCACCCACATGACAAGGAAGAATGCACCAACATAATAAATGCTTCACCCACACAACAAGAAAGAATGCACCAACATAATAAATGCTTCACCCACATGACAAGAAAGAATGCACCAACATAATAAGAAATGCTTCACCCACACAACAAGAAAGAATGCACCAACATAACAAGAAATGCTTCATCCACAGGGCAAGAAATAATGGACCAACATAACAAGAAATGCTTCACCCACATGACAAGGAAGAATGCACCAACATAATAAATGCTTCACCCACACAACAAGATAGAATGCACCAACATAATAAGAAATTCTTCACTCACACAACAAGAAAGAATGCACCAACATAATAAATGCTTCCCCCACATGACAAGAAAGAATGCACCAACATAATAAGAAATTCTTCACTCACACAACAAGAAAGAATGCACCAACATAATAAATGCTTCACCCACATGACAAGAAAGAATGCACCAACATAATAAGAAATGCTTCACTCACACAACAAGAAAGAATGCACCAACATAATAAATGCTTCACCCACATGACAAGAAAGAATGCACCAACATAATAAGAAATTCTTCACTCACACAACAAGAAAGAATGCCACAACATAATAAATGCTTCACCCACATGACAAGAAAGAATGCACCAACATAATAAATGCTTCACCCACATGACAAGGAAGAATGCACCAACATAATAAATGCTTCACCCACACAACAAGATAGAATGCACCAACATAATAAGAAATTCTTCACTCACACAACAAGAAAGAATGCACCAACATAATAAATGCTTCACCCACATGACAAGAAAGAATGCACCAACATAATAAGAAATGCTTCACTCACACAACAAGAAAGAATGCACCAACATAATAAATGCTTCACCCACATGACGAATATTTTCATCCTTCACACTAGAAAGAATTGCACCAACATAACAAAAGTGCTTCACCCACACAATAAGACAAGAATGCACCAACATAACAAGAAATGCTTCATCCACAGGGCAAGAAATAATGGACCAACATAACAAGAAATGCTTCACCCACATAACAAGAAATAATGCACCAACATAATAAGAAATGCTTCACCCACACAACAAGAAAGAATGCACCAACATAATAAATGCTTCACCCACATGACAAGAAATAATGCACCAACATAATAAGAAATGCTTCACCCACACAACAAGAAAGAATGCACCAACATAGTAAGAAATGCTTCACCCACACAACAAGAAAGAATGCACCAACATAATAAGAAATTCTTCACTCACACAACAAGAAAGAATGCACCAACATAATAAATGCTTCACCCACATGACAAGAAAGAATGCACCAACATAATAAGAAATGCTTCACCCACACAACAAGAAGAATGCACCAAATGCTTCACCCACACAACAAGAAAGAATGCACCAACATAATAAGAAATGCTTCACCCACACAACAAGAAAGAATGCACCAACATAATAAATGCTTCACCCACACAACAAGAAAGAATGCACCAACATAAGAAATGCTTCACCCACATGACAAGAAAGAATGCACCAACATAACAAAAAGTGCTTCACCCACACAATAAGAAAGAATGCACCAAACAACAAGAAATGCTTCACCTACAGGACAAAATAAACAGTTCACTGTTCTGTGCTTGGTACGTTTGTTTTGCTTTCTAAAGGATCATCTTCAATGAACACAGGTACCCCAAATATGTCTTCCCATACATCATGCTAGTAGGGTCTTAGCACATGCATGAACTCTAGCACCGGCAGTTGAAACTGACGCCAAATATGAATATCTACACTCAAGTCTGTTTAGGTTCTCTATGTTTTTTTTAAAAAATCCTTAAATGTAGTAGTAAATAAATTGTGGAGGCAATACAGATGTCATTTATAAGACGAATGTTGTGAATACCAGAGTAATTAACAACAATTGCTTGGAAAAGGCTAATGAAAGTCGAACATTACATACAAATATTAAGAAAGTGACAAACAGTGTTCTTTCTGTCTTAATATACCATCAGAGAGAAAGAGAGATTCACTGCGACTAAATTTCACTATGGAAATGGAACTTCATTGATTATCATAACCATTTTTAATGTATAATGACTGGTTTTGTATAAAACAAGCTAGATGAATGATATAAACTTACCTTGGGGAATATCTGTAAGAAATAAGATATGTTTTGGTTCCGTTTTAATTTCTGCAGCAATTTTCTTGTAGCTTGCACTGTCTGTTTTACTGCCTGTTGTAGTATCAAAGTAACCAGAAAACACCTGAAATACAAACCAAAAAACATTTATTTCAAGCAGTATATAATAAACAGATGAAATAGGCAACATGTATATGTGATGTTTATCAACAAAGACATCATCATCAAGTGCCATACCATTGGGGCTGGGGATTATAGGAGGCTTAGCATGCATGTTGTACAAGCTAGAAGTTTTTTGGCTATTGGAAATCATAAATAAAAACTAGGCCGTATACTCAGCTGCCCTTGCAAATGTCCACAATTATGAAACCTGCCCATAAGATAAAATGTATAGTATGTGTTGAATAGTTAGTCCTTTACAGGATGTTGCAATAAACCTCAGCATTTACTGGCTGTGAATGAGAGACTTGGGAATAAGAACTGGCACGGCCAGACACGAGAGGCACATTTGGATAATTAAGGGTCACGTTACCCAACACAGAACTGGAACTATTAGCCACCGGGCGCAGATAGATATGTTGGGGGAAGGAATATGAGCACCTAAGGACTTGTCCAGAGTGCAAGGATGATACCCCAACAGATAACTGATAAAAGATTTATTGACTGTTTGTCATTTACTAGACAATGTTAGTTCAGCAGTTTGCCAAATGTTAGTTCAGCAGTTTGCCATTGCTTTCTGAATGACCACCGCTTCATACCATTGAAATCAACATAAAAGTGGTCTGCTTCCAAATTACCCACAGTTGGTTTCAAACCCCTGACTCAGTATGACAGGGAATTATTCAACTGAACCTCGCAACCCCCTAAACCACAGTGCCGGTTATGCGTCGAAAAGGTCAGGCAAATATGGTTACTTAAACAACAACCAAACACTGTTGCACTTGGATATGTCTACCAAAGTTTGCAAACACAGGCTTTCCTGTACAATACAAGGCAACCAGCATGCTTTTCAGGATAAATATGGAGAAAAATGTTTTCCATTTCTACGAAGCTTCTATACATGGTCTTAAAATGGCTAAATACAAATCATGGCACACAGTTTGTGGTACTGACAGATGCACATTCAGTACTTTAAGGCACTTTGAGTCTGGAAAATTGCCAGTACTGTGGACACTACTATATGAACTAGGCAGCCAGCATAAGGTAACCATAAAGTGGATATCGTCCCAATACGGAATGCCTGGAATTAAGAGAGCAATCAACTAGCAAAAGAAAGTGCAACAAAAGAGCAAACTGATATACCAGTCACACATACCACCAAAAGAAAATCATAAAAACAATCAGTAAGCCACCACACAGCACAAGACAATTACCATTTTATGGACAGACCAGAAAAATAATTATTCTGCACCTCAGAACAAGACAATCGATTGCACAGCTTCATGCAAACAAAATTTAAGATTGGCAAATTAGCCATGTGCACAAGCAGCCCTGACGGCAGATCACATACTTCAAGACTGTCACAAATATGACATATTTAGGCAAAACCAAGGAATAGAAGCACTATACTTCCATTTAATGTAACCATGGAACTGAAGCCCTACACTTACATCCAATGTAACCGAGGAATGGAAGCCCCAAATTACATCTAATCTAACCTAGGAATAGAAGCCCTACACTTAATCCAATGTAATCAACAGAAAGAAGCTACACACTTATTTAAAAAAAAGAGTGTGGAGCTTCGTTTTGTTGGTTACATTGGATTAAGAGTAATGCTTGGTTACATTGGATGTAAGTGTAGTGCTTGGTTACATTGGATGTAAGTGTAGTGCTTGGTTACATTGGATGTAAGTAGTTCTTGGTTACATTGGATGTAAGTGTAGCTCCACACTTATGCCAACATCCAATGTAATTGAGGAACAGAAACCCCACATGTACCTACATTCAATGTAGCAAACTGAGGAACAACCAATGTAACCATGGAACAGAAGTTCACTTATCCCACATCCAATGTAACTGAGGACCAGAAGCCCCACACTTATACCAACATCCAATGTAGTAACCTAGGAAAAGAAACCCCACACTTATACCAACATCCAATGTAACAGAGGAACAAACGCCCCACACTTATACCAACATCCAATGTAACCATGGAAGACAAGCCCCACACTTAACCAACATCTAATGTAACCATGGAACAGAAGCCCCACACTTATACCAACATCTAATGTAGTAACCTAGGAACAGAAACCCCACACTTATACCAACATCCAATGTAACAGAGGAACAGAAGCCCCACACTTATACCAACATCCAATGTAACCATGGAAGACAAGCCCCACACTAAACCAACATCCAATGTAACCGTGGAACAGAAGCCCCACACTTATACCAACATCCAATGTAACTGAGGAACAGAAGCCCCACACTTATACCAACATCCAATGTAACCATGGAAGACAAGCCCCACACTTATACCAACATCCAATGTAACCATGGAACAGAAGCCCCACACTTATACCAACATCTAATGTAGTAACCTAGGAAAAGAAACCCCACACTTATACCAACATCCAATGTAACAGAGGAACAGAAGCCCCACACTTATACCAACATCCAATGTAACCATGAAGACAAGCCCCACACTTAACCAACATCCAATGTAACCATGGAACAGAAGCCCCACAGTTATACCAACATCCAATGTAACCATGGAACACAAGCCCCACACTTATACCAACATCCAATGTAACAGAGAAACAGAAGCCCCACACTTATACCAACATCCAATGTAACAGAGAAACAGAAGCCCCACACTTATACCAACATCCAATGTAACTGAGGAACACAAGCCCCACACTTATACCAACATCCAATGTAACAGAGGAACAGAAGCCCCACACTTATACCAACATCCAATGTAACTGAGGAACAGAAGCCTCACACTTATACCAACATCCAATGTAACCATGGAAGACAAGCCCCACACTTAACCAACATCCAATGTAACCGTGGAACAGAAGCCCCACACTTATACCAACATCCAATGTAACTGAGGAACAGAAGCCCCACACTAATACCAACATCTAATGTAGTAACCTAGGAACAGAAACCCCACACTTATACCAACATCCAATGTAACAGAGGAACAGAAGCCCCACACTTATACCAACATCCAATGTAACCTTGGAAGACAAGCCCCACACTTAACCAACATCCAATGTAACCGTGGAACAGAAGCCCCACACTTATACCAACATCTAATGTAGTAACCTAGGAACAGAAACCCCACACTTATACCAACATCCAATGTAACAGAGGAACAGAAGCCCCACACTTATACCAACATCCAATGTAACCATGGAAGACAAGCCCCACACTTAACCAACATCCAATGTAACCGTGGAACAGAAGCCCCACACTTATACCAACATCCAATGTAACTGAGGAACAGAAGCCCCACACTTATACCAACATCCAATGTAACCATGGAAGACAAGCCCCACACTTAACCAACATCCAATGTAACCGTGGAACAGAAGCCCCACACTTATACCAACATCTAATGTAGTAACCTAGGAAAAGAAACCCCACACTTATACCAACATCCAATGTAACAGAGGAACAGAAGCCCCACACTTATACCAACATCCAATGTAACCATGGAAGACAAGCCCCACACTTAACCAACATCCAATGTAACCATGGAACAGAAGCCCCACACTTATACCAACATCCAATGTAACCATGGAACACAAGCCCCACACTTATACCAACATCCAATGTAACAGAGAAACAGAAGCCCCACACTTATACCAACATCCAATGTAACTGAGGAACACAAGCCCCACACTTATACCAACATCCAATGTAACAGAGGAACAGAAGCCCCACACTTATACCAACATCCAGTGTAACCTAGGAACAGAAGCTCCACACTTATACCAACATCCAGTGTAATCTAGGAACAGAAGCTCCACACTTACACCAACATCCAATGTAACAGAGGAACACAAGCCCCACACTTATACCAACATCCAATGTAACTGAGGAACACAAACCCCACACTTATACCAACATCCAATGTAAACTAGGAACACAAGCCCCACACTTATACCAACATCCAATGTAACTGAGGAACACAAGCCCCACACTTATACCAACATTCAATGTAACAGAGGAACACAAGCCCCACACTTATACCAACATCCAATGTAAATGAGGAACAAAGCCTCACACTTATACCAACATCCAATGTAACCTAGGAACACAAGCCCCACACTTATACCAACATCTAATGTAACAGAGGAACACAAGCCCCACACTTATACCAACATCCAATGTAACTGAGGAACACAAGCCCCACACTTATACCAACATCCAATATAACCTAGGAACAGAAGCCTCACACTTATACGAACATCCAATGTAATCTAGGAACACAAGCCCCACGCTTATACCAACATCCAATGTAATCTAGGAATAGAAGCCCCACACTTATACCAACATCCAATATAACCTAGGAACAGAAGCCCCACACTTATTACGAACATCCAATGTAACCTAGGAACACAAGCCCCACACTTATAAGAACATCCAATGTAATCTAGGAACAGAAGCCCCACACTTATACCAACATCCAATATAACCTAGGAACAGAAGCCCCACACTTATACGAACATTCAATGTAACCTAGGAACACAAGCCCCACACTTATACCAACATCCAATGTAATCTAGGAACAGAAGCCCCACACTTATACCAACATCCAATGTAACCTAGGAACAGAAGCCCCACACTTATACGAACATCCAATGTAACCTAGGAACAGAAGCCCCACACTTATACCAACATCCAATGTAACCTAGGAACAGAAGCCTCACACTTATACCAACATCCAATGTAATCTAGGAACAGAAGCCTCACACTTATACGAACATCCAATGTAACCTAGGAACAGAAGCCCCACACTTATACCAACATCCAATGTAACCTAGGAACACAAGCCCCACACTTATACCAACATCCAATGTAATCTAGGAACAGAAGCCCCACACATATACCAACATCCAATGTAACCTAGGAACAGAAGCCCCATACTTATACCAGCATCCAATGTAACCTAGGAACAGAAGCCTAACACTTATACCAACATCCAATGTAACAGAGGAACAGAAGCCCCATACTTATACCAACATCCAATGTAACAGAGGAACACAAGCCCCACACTTATACCAACATCCAATGTAACAGAGGAACAGAAGCCCCACACTTATAACAACATGCAATGTAACCTAGGAACAGAAGCCCCCAGACTTATACCAACATCCAATATAACCTAGGAACAGAAGCCCCACACTTATACCAACATCCAATGTAACCCTAGGAACAGAAGCTCCACACTTATACCAACATCCAATGTAACAGAGGAACACAAGCCCCACACTTATACCAACATCCAATGTAACCATGGAAGACAAGCCCCACACTTAACCAACATCCAATGTAACCGTGGAACAGAAGCCCCACACTTATACCAACATCTAATGTAGTAACCTAGGAACAGAAACCCCACACTTATACCAACATCCAATGTAACAGAGGAACAGAAGCCCCAAACTTATACCAACATCCAATGTAACCATGGAAGACAAGCCCCACACTAAACCAACATCCAATGTAACCGTGGAACAGAAGCCCCACACTTATACCAACATCCAATGTAACTGAGGAACAGAAGCCCCACACTTATACCAACATCCAATGTAACCATGGAAGACAAGCCCCACACTTATACCAACATCCAATGTAACCATGGAACAGAAGCCCCACACTTATACCAACATCTAATGTAGTAACCTAGGAAAAGAAACCCCACACTTATACCAACATCCAATGTAACAGAGGAACAGAAGCCCCACACTTATACCAACATCCAATGTAACCATGGAAGACAAGCCCCACACTTAACCAACATCCAATGTAACCATGGAACAGAAGCCCCACACTTATACCAACATCCAATGTAACCATGGAACACAAGCCCCACACTTATACCAACATCCAATGTAACTGAGGAACACAAGCCCCACACTTATACCAACATCCAATGTAACAGAGGAACAGAAGCCCCACACTTATACCAACATCCAATGTAACTGAGGAACAGAAGCCCCACACTTATACCAACATCCAATGTAACCATGGAAGACAAGCCCCACACTTAACCAACATCCAATGTAACCGTGGAACAGAAGCCCCACACTTATACCAACATCCAATGTAACTGAGGAACAGAAGCCCCACACTTATACCAACATCTAATGTAGTAACCTAGGAACAGAAACCCCACACTTATACCAACATCCAATGTAACAGAGGAACAGAAGCCCCACACTTATACCAACATCCAATGTAACCATGGAAGACAAGCCCCACACTTAACCAACATCCAATGTAACCGTGGAACAGAAGCCCCACACTTATACCAACATCTAATGTAGTAACCTAGGAACAGAAACCCCACACTTATACCAACATCCAATGTAACAGAGGAACAGAAGCCCCACACTTATACCAACATCCAATGTAGCCATGGAAGACAAGCCCCACACTTAACCAACATCCAATGTAACCGTGGAACAGAAGCCCCACACTTATACCAACATCCAATGTAACTGAGGAACAGAAGCCCCACACTTATACCAACATCCAATGTAACCATGGAAGACAAGCCCCACACTTAACCAACATCCAATGTAACCATGGAACAGAAGCCCCACACTTATACCAACATCTAATGTAGCAACCTAGGAAAAGAAACCCCACACTTATACCAACATCCAATGTAACAGAGGAACAGAAGCCCCACACTTATACCAACATCCAATGTAACCATGGATGACAAGCCCCACACTTAACCAACACCCAATGTAACCATGGAACAGAAGCCCCACACTTATACCAACATCCAATGTAATCTAGGAACAGAAGCCCCACACTTATACCAACATCCAATGTAACAGAGAAACAGAAGCCCCACACCTATACCAACATCCAATGTAACAGAGAAACAGAAGCCCCACACTTATACCAACATCCAATGTAACTGAGGAACACAAGCCCCACACTTATACCAACATCCAATGTAACAGAGGAACAGAAGCCCCACACTTATACCAACATCCAGTGTAACCTAGGAAAAGAAGCTCCACACTTATACCAACATCCAGTGTAATCTAGGAACAGAAGCTCCACACTTATACCAACATCCAATGTAACAGAGGAACACAAGCCCCACACTTATACCAACATCCAATGTAACTGAGGAACACAAGCCCCACACTTATACCAACATTCCAATGTAACAGAGGAACACAAGCCCCACACTTATACCAACATCCAATGTAAATGAGGAACAAAGCCCCACACTTATACCAACATCCAATGTAACCTAGGAACACAAGCCCCACACTTATACCAACATCTAATGTAACAGAGGAACACAAGCCCCACACTTATACCAACATCCAATGTAACTGAGGAACACAAGCCCCACACTTATACCAACATCCAATATAACCTAGGAACAGAAGCCTCACACTTATACGAACATCCAATGTAATCTAGGAACACAAGCCCCACACTTATACCAACATCCAATGTAATCTAGGAATAGAAGCCCCACACTTATTACGAACATCCAATGTAACCTAGGAACACAAGCCCCACACTTATACCAACATCCAATGTAATCTAGGAACAGAAGCCCCACACTTATACCAACATCCAATATAACCTAGGAACAGAAGCCCCACACTTATACGAACATCCAATGTAAACTAGGAACAGAAGCCCCACACTTATACCAACATCCAATGTAACCTAGGAACAGAAGCCTCACACTTATACCAACATCCAATGTAATCTAGGAACAGAAGCCTCACACTTATACAAACATCCAATGTAACCTAGGAACAGAAGCCCCACACTTATACCAACATCCAATGTAACCTAGGAACACAAGCAACACACTTATACCAACATCCAATGTAATCTAGGAACAGAAGCCCCACACTTATACCAACATCCAATGTAACCTAGGAACAGAAGCCCCACACTTATACCAACATCCAATGTAACCTAGGAACAGAAGCCTAACACTTATACCAACATCCAATGTAACAGAGGAACAGAAGCCCCATACTTATACCAACATCCAATGTAACAGAGGAACACAAGCCCCACACTTATACCAACATCCAATGTAACAGAGGAACAGAAGCCCCACACTTATAACAACATCCAATGTAACCTAGGAACAGAAGCCCCCAGACTTATACCAACATCCAATATAACCTAGGAACAGAAGCCCCACACTTATACCAACATCCAATGTAACCTAGGAACAGAAGCTCCACACTTATACCAACATCCAATGTAACAGAGGAACACAAGCCCCACACTTATACCAACATCCAATGTAACTGAGGAACAGAAGTCCCCACACTTATACTTACATCTGTGAGATCGCCATGAGTGGAATTTGCAAATAAAAGCTTCTGACTGTCAACACTGCCAGAGGAGTAGACATACAGCTGCATTCCCTCTTCTTGCAACATTTTCAGCATTGGAGCTACATCATCAAACAGCCTGTGATCAGTACATTAACATGTTGAAACCCATCAAAATTATACAAGATCAAATTATAATTAATTTAAGTGGGTGCCATGGATATCGTTTCAATCAACCTCAATATTTTCTAGTCAAGTTTACATTAAGTAGTGTGCCACTGCTTTCTAAACAAGAAGCCAATGTTTAATTCCAAATTACGAGTAGGGAACGAACCCACCATCCCCCCATCAGCGCATCGGAAGTTTAAGAGCGAGTGCTCTTATCCATCAGCATTTTTGGCAGCCAATAGTCTGGCATGCCAACTAAATGACTGTTGCAATCAATCTGTCACTGCAATATAATGTTGGCAAGAATGACGCTATTTGGATTTGTCTTGCCATTTGTTGCTCATGATCAAAAGCTCAGATCTCACATTTTGCCCGACTAATAAGGGAAGCAAAGAACAGTAACTCTGTAACCTATTAATTAAAACAAATGTTGCTTCTCCTTTGCAGGATGTTGCAATTAAACTCAACCCCAAGTTGATTTTATGGGCAAGTTTACGTTCAGTAGTCTGCCATTGCTTTCTGAATGGGGTGTCAACATTGAAATCCAACTGACCGGTGTAGGAAACAATCCCCCTACCCCAACATCAACACACCAGAAGTTCATGTGCAAGCACAGTAAGCCCTGTGGCCACAACTATGCAGGTAATTCATTGCGATAAGAAGGGTTGGCGTGGGATTGCCTTACCCATACCATAAGAAACTGTAGCTGCAAAATCCAACCAACCATGACTACAAAAGGCTTGCTAGGAGTTGACTGAGGGCCTATGCTCTACTGAGTGATGAAAGACAGAAGATGAACTCACATTTCCTGATGTGAATTACCAGTATCCTAACCACTTAGCCAGCCAGTCCTCAAAGATAACTTAGCACAGTCTCTATCCTTAGGGTATGGTTGTCACTCTTGGGTAAGTACTTCTGAGACTTGACAAAGTGAATGTACCAAATAAATCTGTGCTAACAAAGTTGACATAATCTTACAGAAGAAGAAAACATGGGTACAAGATCGCTCATCAAAACTAACAGGAAAAGACTATTGAAATTTATGAGGTAAATCAATAGAAGTGATGGAATAGAGTAAGAAAATAATAGTCATGGAAGTAGAAGAAAACAGAGGTACATGGAAGCTGATACTGCTGGGCAAGAAATACTTTAAGCCACACCAACTTCATCAAATTATCACAGAGAGGAGGAGTGTGATGAAAAGGAGGTGAGTATGAGGTGATGAATGATGCGGAAGAGAAGAGGAAGATGAAGGAGGAGGAGAAGGAGAAGGGGAAAGAGAAGAAGAGTATGAAAAGAATGAAGGAGGAGGAGAAAAAGAAGAAGAATTTACTTACACTCCCTTAAGTTCCTCGGATTCATATGCATTCTTCCATATCAACCCCTGCAAGTTCTTGAGCTCTGTTGTTTTTCTGTCTGCATCCATCTGCCACTTAACATTCCCAACAACTGCCTTGATCACATCCTCTTTCTTTGCATCATTACTGGGGATTTCTACAACACCTTCAACATTCTCGCTCTTTTCTTTGGCAGCCTAGACAGGGAATATTTTACCAGCAGACATTAAGATTAAAGGATTGGTAATGCAGCAGCAACAATGAACAGGTTAACAAAAAGAGTCTGGGAGGAAACTTACTGCCAAATCAAAAGTCCTGGTCTATCAAGCCTGTGTCCTTAATACTCTTCTTTATAGCAGTGAAGCCTGGTCAACTTACACTTAGAGAAACATTTAAACAGCTTTTATATGTGTTGTCTGCGAAGAATACTTGGTATTAAGTGGCAAGACAAAATCACAAATACTGAAATGCTGGAAAGATCAGCTTGTGTGACGGTTTGTTCCATGCTCAGTTTTCAGAGACTTAGAGTTAGGACAGATTTGGAGGATGGATGATGGTAGACTACAAAAGGACATCTTTTTTGGTGAATTACAGATGGGTAAAAGATCTCTGGATTGGCCAGATACAAAGATGTGTGTAAGAAAAACATGATTGATAGAGGCATTGATACTGCACCTTGGGAGCAAGTCGCCACTGATTGCCATGCATTGCAGGGCAAAGATCAGAAATGGAATAAAGACAAAGGAGAACATTATTGCAGATAGGTTACACACTGAGCGTGTGAGACATCAGATGATGGAAATGACCACGTGTTCAGATGCATCCATTGTGGACAGAACATTTATGGCGTGAAGTGGGTCGTAGTTATTATGCCTTTATTTTAAGCAGAATGCAACAAACTATCGTCTGTCAAGACAACAAGGTGCCAGTTAGTTAGACATTATAATGAAACAATAACAACTGTATGTATGTGCATGCTGGACAATGAGTAATCACATGGTCAAGAAACCTGAGACAATGGAAATGTGGTTTTGTTTAAAAGAATGTTATCCCATATTATTCATTTATGTCTTTAATTCTTTTATGAATGTCATTCTAGGTCTTACTCTGTTTTTTTTTTAAATCTGCTTTGTGGGTTCCAGACAAGAGATTCTAGGTAAACTATTAACAGGTTTTCTCAATATACATCATATCCAATGCCACCATCTTTGCCTCAACTTTTGATTTCCTAGGAATTGTTTACTTCTCTCCATAATCTACGCAATAGCACTTCTGTCATACAATTTTAGTCTTATTTACGCAGGCACCAGTTTACAAATGATTGTAGTTTATTAGTAACTGCTTTGGTCATTCTCCATATTTCTGATCAATACAGCAGTAATGATTTGTCATTACAAATAGATATTCTAAGCTTGGTACTAGATTTGATTTCTTTTATCTTCCACAAATTACCTATTGCTATAAAAGCCTTTTGTGTTCTTATTTTAATACCTTTATCTTTTCCCCCATTTTTGTCTACATCATATTTGTATGATTCTACCTTTTGAAGTGGAGTTTCACCTAGGGAGATTGGGTTATTATTTCCTTTAATCATTCTCATTATCCTTGTCTTTCTGCTATGAATTTTTAGACATAATTGTTGTGACCACTCATCAAGTGTTTTTTAATCATGTTATGCTCTAGTACAGTGGTTCTCAACCTTTTTGGCCCGTGCCCCCCTTCACCATATTTTCAGAACGTCATTCCCCCCCCCCCCCTCCTATCAAAAATTTGGCCCGTGCCCCCCTTCACATTTTTAGAGCGTCATTCCCCCCCCCCCCCTTTCATATTTCCGACCTAAAAATCCCCCACCCCTACACAGTATACGTAAAAATGGAAGGTAAATATGTTAAAACAGGTCTAGACATCCACATAAAACGTGATTTGTGGGTCTACTTACTTTATCAAATGAATTTTATATTTAGAAGGATGAGACGTGCATAACTGTAAAGTATGAAGGGAAAAGCAATATCAAGTAATTGGTTCTTGTATTAACGCGATCTTGAAATGATCTTCATTCCCCCCTGGAAACCCTAAAAATCTCCCCCCCCCCCCCCCCCCCCCCACCCCCCCCCCCCCCCGAGGGGATTCCCCACCGGTTGAGAACCACTGCTCTAGTACATGTGAAAGCCTACTACTCCGCACCCCTTTGGCAGCATCTGCCATGGGATGATGTTTAGCTTCAGTACTAGCAACAGCCAAACATCTGAGTCACCATAAATTTGCTTGAACAGCACATTCTTCTACTACTGTGTATGTCTGGAGTCTGATCTCCTGTAAGGCCTCTCATTGGTCTCTGTCTGATCTCCTGTAAGGCCTCTCATTGGTCTCTGTCTGATCTCCTGTAAGGCCTCTCATTGGTCTCTGTCTGATCTCCTGTAAGGCCTCTCATTGGTCTCTGTCTGATCTCCTGTAAGGCCTCTCATTGGTCTCTGTCTGATCTCCTGTAAGGCCTCTCATTGGTCTCTGTCTGATCTCCTGTAAGGCCTCTCATTGGTCTCTGTCTGATCTCCTGTAAGGCCTCTCATTGGTCTCTGTCTGATCTCCTGTAAGGCCTCTCATTGGTCTCTGTCTGATCAACAAGACAATGGCATGTGTATAACCATGTGAACATAAGACCACAAGGTACCAGTACACCCCAAGTAGACCTGTATGCCCATTGTAAATTAGCAAGTAGGACAGTACATCTTAGGGTAGACTAGTACAACTTCGTAGACTCTAGAGTGGACCAGTATGCTCAGGTAGGACAGTATACCACAAAGTAGACCAGGCCAGTACACCCTAGAGTAGACCAGAATACTCATGTATCTGAGGGTAGACCAGTAACCATACAGGTTGAGGAGTACACATCAGGGTAGAAAACAAACTCAGCAAGGAAGTTTTACTTTTAAATGTCAGCACTCAGTGTGAAAGAAAACTCATGACGGCCAGAACTTGAAACACCACTACTGCAATTTTTCTCACAAGTCCCTCAAATAAACTATAACAATTTGTTCTTCAGGATAACAAAAGAATTAACAGGAGTTACAAGAGCTTATGAAGCAAGTAAATAAGCAATGCACAGTGCAGAACGTGGATTAGAAACTAAAACTATGATAATTAGAAATGGAAAGGAGAGAACAACAATGAACATCACAGTAGCTGAAGAAATACTAAAACAGATAACATGTTTCTCCTGTCTCAGATATGTAATAACAGATGATGGCAGAAGTGAAATAGAGTTCAAGAAAAAAATATAAATGGCCAAAAATATTTTCAACACAAAAAAATATTGATATCTATAGAGATAAATTGCACGTTTGTCAAATGTTATATATATTCAACTACAATTGTGGTGCAGAAACCTGAATAATGGACAAACAATTGGAAAGTTAAATTGAAGCCCTGCAGGTGTGGATAAAAAGAAGAATAGGCTGTACTTCACAAGAGATACAAAAGTGAGACTGAGAGTGTTGGAGATCCATTGCAGCAAACTTTCCCTGTGGTGATGGCACCTGATTGACTGACCATGACTGAGAGAACATGAAACAACAATGCTCATTTTTACTCACCTGTTCCCGGAGAGCACTTACAGCCTTCTGTACTTCTGGATTATCAAAGTTTTTATTCAAGTAGCTCTCAATATGACTTCTCACATAAGGAAACAGTGTGTCCTGAAAAATAAACATCATCATCTTAGCAGTGTCTAAATTCTAGACCACTTGATCTGTGTGTTCTGAAGAAGAATATCATCTTAACAAAGTAATGAATTCTATATCCATTGATCTGTGTGTCCCAAAATAGAATATCATCTTAACAAAGTGTCATGTGTCATAAATTCTAAATCACTTGATCATTGCTCTCTGAAGATGAATATCACCTTAAGCAAAGTGTCAAATTCTATTTCATTCAATCTAAAATATGTACTGATGCCGATATAATACTTTATGCTGTCAGTGGCTATGGTTTTGTCCAATGGTGTGTTTGTCTTGGTTGTTTAGCTACTGCGGAAGAGTGTCCAATGGTATGTCTGCATTGGTTGTTGTAAACAGCTGTAACTAATATCAACAGCAAAGGATACACAGAACTGATGACAAAATCTCGCCACTTGAGCATAAATCATCAAGTGCATCCTACTGGCATTCATGTTTCTGTGTATCTCATAAATTCACTGGCAGATATTTTGCTATGCTATGATGAAAGGCTGTCAAGAATCCTCTCTTGTTGTCTTTCCTCACCTCTTTTTCCCACAGATCTCGCCAGTTGCTACAATATGCTAGCACTCACATGCATATATTTATTACATCAGTTAAGAATATTGATGATGATACAAATTTTCCAAGAAACATCAATCATTACTCAACAGGTTTACACTACCATATACAAGTAAAACTATCTTTACTAATTAAACTAACAGTAGGCATGTTACGCAGGACTCTCTAGTCTGAAATAACTACAGGGACTAACCTGGTGTTCCCTGTTTACATTGAATATTGCCAAATCTTCCTCCTCTGGCCTAACTCCTCTATCTGACTCTTCCTCTTTTGAATTCAAATATTTCAATTGATACTCATTCATAAACCCGCACAACTATGTCCTGATCTTGCAAGGAACACTGGCTATAATCTGACATACAATATAGCTTCTGTAGCTCACTGACATAACTCTTATATAACTTACATAACTCTTACATAACTCTTACCCTCCTATCAACACAACACCTGTGTATACTGAAATTGGGATTATTTACCAAACATATCACGCACACATTAGAATACACTCATATATCATCCACTTTATTTACATGGCATAAAATAACCAACCAAATCTATCTCTCTAATATAGACATATGTCTGTCTTTGTGTTCTCTGATTCATAAAAAGTGTTTCACTCAGCTGGTTCTGAGAATGTCATGTCATTTATGCTCTTCCCATAAAGAACGAGTCCCACTGTTTTGTCCTCAATACTCTTTGTCCTAAAACACTTGTCAGAATCTCGAATGTCGCCAACCGAGATGCAGGAACATTGTTACGCCCGCCAGGCGAATAGTCCCCAACCGGGACAATGTGTCACTTAGAAATGTGACACATTGTTTGTGCGGGGGGAGAGTGTCAGGGTCTTATATGTAAGTAATAGTGTAAGTGCGGGTATGTAACTAGTACTCGCCTGGCGGGCGTAATGATGTTACTGCATCCCGGTTGGGGACTATTCGCCTGGCGGGCGTAACGATGTTCCTGCATCTCGGTTGGAGACATTCGAGATTCTGACAACACTCTTTGTTTGTCCTAAATATACTTTGTTTCCATTCTTCTCCCAAGTTCCTGTCAACTGATATTCTATTTAAACAAAGTTTACTTCTTCTAGTGAGCACGAGAGCAATGACCCAGCCTAAAACGAGCACCAGGAGACATCTTGGGAAGTAAAAGTTGACAGGCATGGTACTAACCACATCACCTCTCAAGTGCTGCTTGGTTTATACAAATATGGGGTTGGAACCATTTGCTCAACCTGCCCCATCATGTGCAAAATGAGTCCTTTACTATTGACTTAATGACTGCATGATGATTAGTGCACCATTTTACCAACTCTGGAGTCTGGATCGGGTAGAATTTTTTCTAGACCTGTTTATCTCTGTGGCTAACCATAAAATGGGTGTCAATGATTTATCTAAGAATGTCACGGCAGCCAGCATAAAATGTCAACATGACACCCCCGCGAGTCTCTCGTATTAACTGACGTAGCCGATTGGCACCAACAGCTGTGAGAGTTTTTACGTTCATTCTCCTTTTTCTGTAACACCACTTGAAACAGTCTGTTTATAGCACCCTTACCTTCCCTCCTGCTAAATTTATATAGATACTGACTGTGAAATTACCTCATCCACTAAACTCTTCAAATGTTTCCACTTATTATGCTTTTAACTCATTGTTGCTTTGGACCCATGTCTAGTATAATTTATGCCCTGGTATTTAGAGTGTGACAATCATAGACATCTCAAACCACATACAGAAATACAGATTTTAGACATGAATAGTACTGCAGCAAAATTTATCATGTGCTAAATAAAAAAAAAAGGATAACCAATCATAGGACCCCGTAGTTGAGTTAAGAACTGACATCACTGCACTCAGGACATTCCCATACGTGCTCTGTCCCCTAGTTCAACAGCCAGCGAAGAGTCATACTACTAATCATTCCCACTGCTGTCTGATTAAAAGTTCTCCTGGTCTTCCCTCTCAGTTTTGAGATTCTTTCAAACCTCTTGCCAATCCCCCGCTATCTCATTCTTTCCACATATGGGTTCTCAATCTGTTCCTCCGCCTTCTCCACCTGGTCCCACAAGCGCACGACCACCTCCCCCTTGTCCATAGGCAAAATACCGCCAAGAGATGCTTCCTCTGCTAGCAAGGACCCCGTAATGCCCATTGGGCATGAATGTGTCAGGCATCTGTAATGCTGTCAGGCAAATGTGCTGAATTTTTGCCCCATTCATTAATATACATCCTTAGTGTTGTGTGACCTATTCATCACCATTGTGTGCTCTACCAACTGGTGTACCTGCTCGTGATCTCAGTCCTGGGTATTCTGGATCAATTCTGTTGACCCTACCACATCTTAGTCCATCCTGCATCATTTCTTTCAGCCTGCCTCTTCTACAATTGATTTATCCAGTTGTCACAATGTTATCTAATGTCTTTCTTCTCATTATATGACCAAGGAACATTGTGTCTTCCTTAAAGTTGTAAATAATTTCTACTTTCATTAGAAACTTCCAGGCAATCAGTGTTAATTACTCTGGCAATCCAAGATATCAGTTATATTCCTCTCAGGAACGAATAATCTGTTGCCTCCCAAGTTCTTCCTAATTCGTTTGCATTCATGATTCACTCATCACTGCCATATGGTGTGGTCTAATACTATTACTGTAGTCTATACTGCTATGATTAAGCAGCATACAGACTGCCGTGGGAATGATGACAAATATAACAAATATATAATCGACTACCCTATAATAAAAAGACAAGGAAATTTAAAACCATGGAGGAAATCTCTGTTATTGTTTTTAATGGAGGGCATGATTGAGGGCAAGCAAGTATGAAAGTAACACCAAGAGATGGACGAACAAGCAAGTCAGGACAGTGTTGGAGATCCATTGCGGTCAACCTTCATTGTGGAGACGGTACCTGACTGATTGATTAATGGTATTTCAAATATGCGTTAGAATTTATTATTTATAATCACCTACTGATTTGTGTGTGTGTGTGGGGGGGGGGGTGGGGAATGGCCAAGGAAGAAGCTGGCTTCCCATGGAGGGATGGCTTGAGAGCAGAGTTTTCGCAGGTATAACACACAAGAGCGAACACAAAGACCGAACATCTCGCAGGGTAGGGGAAAAACGCCCGGAGTCATGACTCCGGGCGGGTCCGCCCCCCAGAGACTGAGAGTGCCCAGAAGAATGTAAAAGGGCCGAAGCATTCGGGGAAGGGGGACTTTTTTCTGACGACCAGAAGACCTTTCACGCTTGCTCCCTGGCAGAGTTTTTATCACCAACTGGAGAAAAGTATATTTTCGCATTAGCGGCCATAAAGATTATACATAATACACCGCAAACAGTAATAAAAGGCACGTAGCAGATTTTATTTATCACTAACTGCTAAGTAATGGTATGTTATTTGTCTGGTGCCTATTTTATGTGTTGTGGTAGCACGGGGTTTCCCCAGTTCCCACATAATAAACTGTGGTCTCGCGTCAGACAACAAAACCTGACACCCCTATTTTGGTGCAAAATAGATTCTCCCAAACCAGATTGATCTAGTTATCCGGCCTTTGGAGATCACGTGATCGAAACCAACACAGGCGGCTTCCTTCAAAATGGTGCCAAGCCAATAGAGCAAATAGCAATCATTAATGACAAATTGGTACCGCTTAGGGTTTTATAACAGCAACACACGGTGTATCTTTAGCTACTTTTGCTAAATATGCATGAAATTACACTGTAAAATATTAGGTAAAAAATATGTACCCACTTAAAAATACTGGAAGAGTTTTTAAAAAAAAATCACTTACGTAAGTAAGTTCTGAAGAAGTGTCCAGTTACCGGAATGAAAACACTTAGAAAGTTATGCAACATTACAAAGAGACATACATATCTAATGTATCGTGAAATCAACATTGCCAATAACAATGATTACAATAAAAAGTGTCAATGCAAGATCCGGTTGTTGAAGTGGTAAACTATATAGTATATTCCTGACTGAAACCAACAGAAACGAAACTGCGATGGTCATCTGTGAACGACGCCCAACATAAAACACCATCATACAACTGACAATACTGTTAACATTGACATACAACATACAAGTTACTACTCAATAATGCACACAATTTAGTATAAAAGAGTACTTGAATTAAATATGCACATAACCTTGAAACGACTAAAGCAACGAAATTGGGACAGTGTACTTATAACTTAGGGAATGGAGTCTGCAATCTAGAAAACTCAAGACGCTTACCTTCACGAAGGAAATTGGCGTAGTTGTTCCTTCTATGTCGAATACAATACTTCGTACGCCGACCAAAAGAGAATCTGCTTCTTCAGCAGATCGTTTATTTGGTGCCATCATTTATATAACTTACAAAATTTATAACAATCTTCGCGATCAAAGAACAAAGACGCCGGCGTTATCCGAAACACAGGCAGGTACGCTCTCCATTGATTGGGCACGAGAGGGCGCTGCCAAATTAGCGTTCGCTGTTCTCTCAATGATTTTTCGCCCTCGTTTATTTGTAAAATGTCCAAATATTCTACAAATTGTAGCTTGCAATATATTTATTGCTGTATGTTTTCAATTATGAAATTATATATTTATTTGATAATTGATGCATATAATGTGAAGACGCGTATGTTTTTCTCACAGTTATAACTACCAAAGCTGTAACGTTACTTTGATTCTTGTCGTCTGCTGTATTACTACTACTAGTAGTAAGTTTGTCATCATCATCATGTGTTTGTCCATCAAAAATGATGATGACCATTCATTTCATCCAGTGAGGTTGAAGTATGGAGCCGTGAGTTCTAAGATGGCCGATAAGGCCTATTTTGGCCATCATCATATTATAGGTCTTTATAGATCGTCGCTCTTATCACGGCATACCAAAAATATGTATCGATCTCTTGCCATTTCTCCCTGCTTTGTGCACTCTCATGATGAAAGTGTCTGCGTTGTCCCGTGTCCCTCGTCGTGGCGGATGATCCCTGCCACTTCTTCCTGCGTACAGGAATCATTTGGCGAAGTGGTCGCCGCGCCCTTCGGTTTACGAGTCAAATGTTTCGGAGACTCCTGTGGGTCGTTGCTAAAAGCTACGGAGTTCGTGCTGCGGAAAGAGACTGAGCCATATGGAATAAAACCCGGTGCGATGAAGTCGACCTTGTCGACTTTTAAGCGACTTTTTTTTTTAATGCATAACGGTCCACACACCCAATGAGAAGTTTAATATGGCTTCCTAAGTATTTCATTTTTAGAAACTTGATACTGTTTATTGGTATTCATTGTGCAGATCTGGTAGAATGTCAGTATGAGTATGCTTCTTACTTTTAATCCACGATATTCCAAGAATTTTTTCTGTAATATTTAAGTTGAAAAGCCCTAATTGTTTTTTTTTTTCTTTAGTGAATACGAAATGAACCATGACTCAGCTCCATAAGTTAACATATGAACGATGCACGTTCTCAAATATCTTACTTTAACTTGTTTGCGGTTGTTGTGCCATATTGTCTCTTGGTAAACAGGATCAAGTCTTCTAATCTTTAGCACTATCTGAGAGGTGGACCGTGGCATCTGCCTTTCTAAGTTCTTGGATTAGATTTCCACCCATTATTAATGAATGAAAATTTCCTCTGATCTCACCATTTTTGACGTATCTCAATAGATTTTCCGCATATATATTGACAGAAATAAATTGCTCTATAATAATTAGAGTCCAAGTTCTGTGATGTTTGAGAAAGATGGAGCAATGCCTCGGCCGTTTGCTACCTTCTTATTCTTCTTTTTAATCTGTCCTTTATCATCCGTTTGAGCATCCATCCATCATGTGCCATGCCGGTAAGCGTGAGCGGTCATGACACGCCATCTCACTCGAACACCAAAGTCGTGGAGCATAGTCCCTCAACTAACTTCAAGATGTCCTTTCGTTTTCAATCTATTGCAGTTCTTCCATGACCTCCCCATATTATTCATCTCTATCTCTGATTCTTTTTTCTACCTGTCTTAGGTCTACCTCAATTTCGTTTGCCCTGTGGATTTCTGAGAGGGTCTTTCTAGTTATATTATTCTCACGTTGTCTTAACGTATCCCATCCAGCGCCATGTCCTACTCCTCTAGATTCACTGGAAACAGTCTATTTCTCTTTTTAATTAAAAAAAAGTCAACATGGTCGACTTCATTGCACCGGGTTTTATCCCACATGACTCGGTCTCGCGGAAAGCGTTGCTGCAAAGCATGAACTCCGTAGCTCTAGCGAGAGAGCCCACAGGGGTCTCCGAAAAATCTCACTCGTGAGCCGAAGGACGAGGCCCGGAATTGAACCCACAACCTTTGGAGCCCGAGTCAAACGGCTTGACCACTTCGCCACGGAGCTTTCCTGTTTTACTCTTTTTTATGTTTCTTAGTAGTGATTCTGTCATACCATTTTAGTTCTTCTGTTCTGCATAGACACGAGTTAATTAATTATTGTAGTTTATTGTACCTGATTTACTCATTCTCCGTGTTTATGATCCACACAGTAGTACTAATAAAACGTTAAAGTTAAATATTCTAAACGTGGTACAAGGTTTAGTTTCTGCTGACTTTACAAATTTACTAGCGGTATGAAAACGTCACTTGCCTCTTGTTTTCTTATCTTAACACCTGTATTTGTTCTCTATGTTTTAATGAATTGCTACCTGAATAAATGTATAATTCCTCCTCTAGGAGTGATTTTTCATCCAGGGGCCAGATAATCAATTGCTTAACTTATTTGTCTTTCCCCTAAAAATGTTTAGACCTAATTGTTGTAACCTCCCTTAAATACTACTCCTGTCTTCCTATTTTTCATTCCGAGGTCCATTTTTTTCACTTTCTACGAACACTATTTATCATTTCCTATAGTTCTTCTCACTTCTTGCTACCAAGAAGGTGCCATCGACATAAATTAACTACCGATCACCAAAAGCGACTATCCATGCAGGCGACCAGTGGAAGTGACATGGTGGTTAGTAGCAAATATACATGGGTTAAGTAGGTAAGGAACCTACGTCTGGTCTAGCAAACCGGTAGGGAATTTACTTGATCCTAAAATTCTGCTCAAGACTTATGGAGAAAATTGGAGGAAAGGTGCTAGTCACGGCGCTGGAACTCCAATTAACCCTCCCCACGACGCCTAACGGCATAAGTGGAAGAAACAACAAAAACAACAACAACACCAAAAGCGATCCCAGCATACTTTCTATGGATCTCATTATATGCTTACTTGTATCATGAGAATAAACCAGGAGAAAATAGACACCATTGTCTAATGACATTCCACATGTACTGAAATGTTCCCAATTGGTTATCAATTCTTATGGTTGTGGTTTGCTTCCAATATGTGCTTGCGTTCGCTGGATGTGAACTCCAGCGTGAAGTCCTGTATGTCGGATGACGACATCATGTTGTCCAACATCAGTGTGATGTCATACAGGACCTGAGGTTTGCGTGAGTATCCGTTGTCCATGTCTGGCTTATTGGTGTGCAGACTGGTGCTCCCTCGCCGTGCAGGCAGATACTCTCCGACTTCGGAAGAATCAGCGATCCTACTATGTTAGCCAGGACCCCGAAGGGACTGTTGCCCAGGACGCACGACTAGGACTTGTTTGTAGGTCTTGGCCAGTATAAAACCTGGCCCTGGTGCCTTGGAAACATCTCTGAGTCCCGCTTCCAATATCATATGTGTTCTTGATTATCTGTCGACCTTTGCCATGAATATTTAATTATTCTAGAAGTGTGATGATTTTCTCATGTTTCACACTGTCAAACGCTTTTGTGTTGCCTTTTTTTGTTGTTGTTCGCTCTCGTTGATCTCGAGTGTAGCCTATAAACGTTACTTCTAGTAGCACTGAACTAAACTTTGCGCGTGGATTAGCTTTCCCTATCACCGGTGTCCCTCGCCATCAGGCGATCCACTCCGACTTCAGAGGTACTTGTAATTTACGTCCCCAAGTCAAGGACGAGAGGTCAACATTTAAGTCCAACTGACCGTTGTAGGGAACTTGTAGTCGGAACCCCCAACTCAGCATCAGCACACCGGATGTTTAAGAAAGTACGCTCTTATCCAGTTGGTTATGCTGACTTCCTTGTCGAGTTTGATTACGACGTTATCGTGTTTCACACTGTCAAACGCTTTTATGTAGTCTGCGAAGCATATTTAAACATCTGTTTTTACTTCTATACTGTCTATAGCTCCTCTCTCAAGCGAACGAAAGAAGAAAAACTTCTAATGCTCTTTCTAATAGCGACCTGAGAATGTATAAGGTTAAAGCATTCTTTGTGCCCTTTCCCTCTAAAATCCACATTTTTCATCACTACATTTTGGTGTATTCTTAGGATGTTATTAATATTACAAGCAAAACAGTGTAAATTGGCTATTCCTACAGACATACAACACACATATACCACAGTGATGATGTCATAGAAGAAAAACTATGAATACCTTCAGGAATGCAAGACAATGCTCAGGAATTCAAAACAATGTATTCCGTTTGTGTTTTAAATCCAGAAGCCACAAACAACAGGTTGCAGAATTTATTGTCTGGAATATTTCTCTGCATCTCATCAGGTGCATACTGCAGAATATTGTATCATATGAAGTTAATACATTAATTATACTTTGGCTGAAATAGTAAAAACACAGTCATTGATATTGTTCTACATAAATAGGGGGAATTTTTTAATGACTGTGCAGTGTTTGAAAATATTGCCGGTCCAAGTTTTGTATTTACACTCTGTAAAGTTCATGCAATGTAACAGGTAAATACAAAACTTGGACCGGCAATATTTTTAAACACTGCACAGTCATTAAAAATACACCCTATAAGTAGTATACAATGCTTGTATTTACTTAGCATTTATGGTGCAATACGTCATCGATGACGTCATTTTTTTTACTATATGCAGGGTATAGCACCAGATTGAAAATGGCCCGCAAATGACCCAGATATTTGAAAATGGCGGTTATTTTCTTGGGTTTGGGTGACTACTTCCGGTTGTCTTGGTGACTACTTCCGGTCCACGGGTACCCCCTACCCAAGTCCCCCGTACCCGTCCCGACGCGAACCCGCACGAACCGGACGTCGGCGCGATCCGACGCGGTCCGGCCCGATCGGGTGTGCACTCCGGTCCGAGGCGGTCCGACCGGGCGGGTGTGGGGGCACCGCGGCGGTGGTCACGTGGTGTGATCGAACCCCAGTCAACCCCCTTCGATGAGGAGACAGAAGTCAATATGACAATGATTTAGTCCATCTCTCGAGGTAAACCCGAGAATCCCTTTTTGGATTGCATGAATAAACTTTTGCACGCTTCAGCAGAAGTCCCGACCCCATGTATATCCTTTACGCGTTTGGTGAAAATCTGCTTTATGAATATACCAGACAAAGAAATTTTATTAAAAATTAACCCTTACACAGTGTAATAACGCCAAAATTTCTTGTATGTATACTAGAGAATAGGTACATTAATATATAACTCTAATCCCGTTTAAAATAAGCCATAATATTCCTAGATATACATTAAAATATGTAATATTATTAAACATCAAAGTTATACCCCTTAATTATAAAAATATTCCAAGGGAAGTAAATCGGAGCCCTTGGCTCAAACCAGAATTGTTTCCCATTTTAAGTGCTGACCTCCCTTGAATGTCTGTATACCTACGCGACCAGGTAAAGAAACCTGCACCACTAGGTAAAGAGCACACACAATAGACAGCGACCACGAGATTTTTCGATACCAGTCAAGCATATCGCTTCACCGAGCACACACCCGCGAGAAAAATACAATGACCAGCGACGACCGTACAAGATTAAACGATACCAGTCAATCGGAACGCTTTACCGACCACAGCCGAGGGGTATCACAATAGCCGCGGCCAGTGGTTACTGATAACCGCTAGATAAGAACCTGAAGGAAATTACCATTGACGACTAGGCGAGCTATGGTCAAATATTCAGTGCAAATATGTATTTTCTATTTGCTGTAAATCTCTCTCTCTCTCTCTCTCTCTCTCTCTCTCTCTCTCTCTCTCTCTCTCTCTCTCTCTCTCTCTCTCTCTCTCTCTCTCTCTCTCTCTCTCTCATGAAATAATAGCGTGGGTGTGCTATCAATTGCAGGACATCGCAGTCAACCTCAGTATTCTACGGAGTGTCTGACTTTCTGAGGCAAGTTTTGAAATTGTCATTATGGACGACCGACAGTCATGGGGTGTGCGCTAACGCGCGTGTGTGTATATACATGCGTGTGTGCATGCGCGCGCGCGCGTGTGCTATCAATTACAGGACATCACAGTCAACCTCAACATTCTTTAGAGTTTCGTGTGTGCTGGGCAAGTTTGCAATTGTCATTATATACGAACGACAGACAGGGCGTGTGCGCTAGCACGCGTGTGTGTGCGTGCGTGCGCGCGGGTGTGCTATCAATTACACGACACCACAGGCAGACCCAACATTCTATGGAGTGGTGTGCTTGCTGGGTAAGATTACTGCTGTCTTATTGAACAAGCGGCAGTCATGTCACATGCGTAACCGTTCGTGTATGTACATGCATGTGTGTTCGCTATCAATTACAGGACGTCGCATGCAACCCCAACATTGATTGATTGCTCGTGTACCTCCATGCTTTACCGTGTCATCGCATGGCCAAAGCTAGGTATTGTACTATACCTGTGTGTCTATCTTTTACATAGCACAGTTAAGCTGTAAGGCAAGCCATTTACAGGACGTTGCACTCAGCCCTAACATTGATTGGTTGATCGTGTGCTATCATGATTCACCGTGTCACGTCACGACCAAAACTATGCCTTGTACTATAGTTGTGTCTGACTATTACATACTGCAGTCAAGTTGTAACGCATTGCATTTACACGACGTCGCAGTCAGCCCCAGCATTCATGCTTCTTGGACAAGCTTGCCGTTGTCTTTCTGAACGACCGACAACCATGATCTTCTGCGGTCTCTGTCAGCAGGATTACCATCATCATCATCAGCCACCACCACCAACAAAATCATTATCATCATCATTATCAACAGCAGCATCGTCATCAGCTGAAGGTGACCGATCGGGTGACTCACCACAGGCTATGTCGGCGAGTGAACGTACGTGAACGTGTTCAGACATGTCTTTGGGGAAAACTGGAGGTTGACTCAGAGCGTACTGACAACATAACGATACAACCGATCAAATATGGTGATGCTTCCGATCATATGTCTAAGGTATACAATCGAAACACGTGACTAAAACCAGTTAAAGATGGCGTCGCATTCGATGACATGTGTAAGTCTACAACCGCGTGACTAAAACCGATCAAAGATGGCGCTGTAGCCGGTCTCATGCCTTATGGGATACATCCGAAACACGTGACTAATGGTCAAAGATGGAGTCGCATCCGGTCACATGATCAGACAATATTCTGATGAGTCATTCTACGTAAGCAAATACCGTGTATAAGACGACTAGCATTCGTCGAATAGAAGTACCGGGCTCAGTGATCAGCAAAGTAGCACATCTTCTATGTTGCCTGGTGTGAAGACTGGTGATTCTTGGTTCTTCATCCCAGCTCTGTCATTAGACATGTTGTTCTGCAAGAAACCTACTTCTTGTAGTCAGACAACCATAGACCCATATGAGACAACATTTGATCTGCTTGACGACTCTTCTTCAGATGAAAATAGTGACCATCTGTCTAGCGGTCATGAATCAGCCTCTGAGTTTCTCAAGAAAATCAATGCTTTATGGAATGAAAACTATCCTACCGCTGGTTTCCGAAGTTGCTCCGCTGTCGCAGCAGATGAAATACAACACCCATCGAGAAAGGTATGTATAAATAGTAACGGTCATGATCATAGTTTCCAAGAACAGGTGTGCTAGCTCCGATGTCTAATGATACATTCTATTATATGGTACTCTTTATTTCACTATGAATTACTAGACGCTGAAGCCTTATAAGTTTCAATGTGATTTTTTTCTCCTCTACCAGGTTAATTTCGCAACAGATCCTCACTTCTTGACAGTTCATAGCGTTGGCACCGAAGAACGCAATGGCAACTGGCACCATGTAATCAGAGAACGAGAGAATTTTGAGCGACGTATACTAGAGATGGACCAAATGCTAATCCCAGTCCTGGGGACCAGTCACAGAATCAAAGTCCTGGAGCAGAGAAAAAACTCAAGAACAACAGTGAAAGAGGCCGAGATAGTCTAACCCTCCGTATGGTAACTGGTAATTAAAATTAAAAAATATCAATCCACACTAGCGGACGATGTATTAAAACACCTACATAAAAACAAGATGGCTGTAATATACTTACAACCATGTCTTTAATAGCTGACCAGGCCTCAATACGAAGAAAACTACAAAGGGTGTGAGGAGACTGTATATGTATATCACGGGTATTCTGACTATGCAGAATATAGCTCACAACGACTACAACACAAGTAACTTGGCGCCCTCTACACTATCTATTTCATCATGGTTAGAGGTCATGTGGCGATCATGACCCGCATTCTCCAACCCAGCTCAAACATACAACAGGTCGACGAGCGGGTAGTAGAACGCTTAGTCGCGCCATACAGACAGCCACGTCAGCGTAATCTGAACCGCTTGACCTATGAAACTGGCTGAAACCGGTTTTACGCGTCGCTCAAAGACGTATATAAACCCGAGACTGGTAACACTCAACCATCGTGATCAGAAGATGACTACAGACCTCAAGACTGTGCCTGCTAACTGGGTCTACATGACTCGTAGTGGTGAGACTATTAGACCAGTGGGCGGTGGTGATAAGGCCGTGTTTGTCTCATCCTACAGAGGAACGAGTACGTTACACATCCGAAGATTTTACGGTGAATCCGACAAGAAGTTCCCGACTAAGAATGGAATGACACTTACTCGGCAAGAATATGAACAGATGATCGCCATGCATCGCGAGATCCTAGCTGACTTTGACAGACTCAACCAAGTTAACCAAGCCAGTAACGAAGTCAAACAAGGTACTAACAGAGACAAGCAAGTCAGTAACCAAAACATTCAAGTCAGTGCTCATGTCAAACAAGGACACTACCAGAACCAATCAAGTCCAAAACACGCAAGTCAGCGCTCAAGTTAAACAAGCAACTAACCGAAACCACCAAGTAGACGCATACTATACCACCAGTTTTCAACCCAGCTGCAGTCAGATGTGTGATGACCCCAGCAACCAGATGTGTGATGAACCCAATAGCCAGCTGTTTGACGTGCAACAAGACATCAACCGAAGCAAGCAAGTCCAACACACTCAAGACAGTACTCAAGTCAAACAGGGTACTAAACGAAACCACCAAGTAGACGCATACTATACAGCCAGTTATCAACCCAGCTACAGTCAGATGTGTGATGACCCCAGCAACCAGATAGATGAAGAGCCCAATAGCCAGCTGTTTGATATGCCCAACACTCAGATGATTGATGGCCCGATTGTATACAATACTCAGATGTCAGCCCACCAATCAGGAGACCAGTCTTATGACTACATACCAAGTGACCTATACATACCAGACTACCAGCCGGAAAAACCAACCTACTCAGACAGTGGTGTGAAGAAACCCAGAAACAACATACAATTTGTATAGCTCTGTATGTGAAAATAAAATGATGTGATGATACTATGTATACCGGATCATATCACATCATCCATTTCGTATAATGACATTATGCATGTAAAATGTACTGAAATACTGTAAATAAACAGGTATATAGATTATAATTACGTCTTGTTTGTTGAATATTTAGTGTTTACGGTGTATATACTTGTCATATGGTGAGAGAATGAAGAGTAAAAAAACCTTGGTCAAGTAATAAAATTTGTTAGCCAAATGGGAAAAATTGTGGCGAAATTTCATCCAGACTTATAAAAAAACTCAGTCAAACATATGAAAAGTAGGAAAATTTGTTAACCAAAGTGAAAAAATGGTGGTCACGTTTCAACCAAACTTATAAAAATCTCAGTCAAACTTATGAAAAGTAGGAACATTTGTTAACCAAATGTGAAAAGGTTAACCACATTTCAAACCAAACTTATAAAAATCTCAGTCAAACATATGAAAAGTAAGAAAATTTGTTAACCAAACGTGAAAAGTTTGGCCAACTTTCATCCAAACTTATGAAAAGTGAACAATTTTGTTGTCCAGATGTGAAAAGTTTGACAAAATTTCACCCAAACTTATGAAAAGTAGGAAACTTTGTTAACCAAAGGGCAAAAAGCTTGGCCAAGTAAGAAAATGTGTTAACCAAATGTGAAAAGGTTAGCGAAATTTCAAACCAAACTTATAAAAATCTCAGTCAAACATATGAAAAGTAGGAAAATTTGTTAACCAAATGTGAAAATATTGGCCAACTTTCACCCAAACTTATGAAAAGTGGGAAATTTTGTTGCCCATCTGTGAAAAGTTTGACCAAATCTCACCCAAACTTATGAAAAGTAGGAATCATTGTTAACCAAATGTGAAAATGTTAGCTGAATTTCAATCAAAACTTATATAAATCTCACTCAAACATATGAAAAGTAGGAAAATTTGTTAACCAATCGTGAAAAGTTTGGCCAACTTTCACCCAAACTTATGAAAAGTCGGAAATTTTGTTGTCCAGATGTGAAAAGTTTGACCAAATTTTCACCCAAACTTATGAAAATTAGGAAACTCTGTTAACTAAAGGGTAAATTTCTTGGCCAAGTAAGAAAATGTGTTAACCAAATGTGAAAAGTTTAGCCAAATTTCAAACCAAACTTATAAAAATCTCAGTCAAACACATGAAAAGTAGGAAAATTTGTTAACTAAACGTGACAAGTTTGACCATGAACAGTTTGGCCAACTGTCACCCAAACTTATGAAAAGAGGGAGATTTTATTGTCCAGCGGTGAAAAGTTTGACCATATTTCACCCAGTAGGAAACTTTGTTAACCAAACGGTAAAAATCTAGGCCAATTAAGAAAAATTGTTAACCAACCATAGGAAAATTTTGGTTACATTTCATTCAGACTTATAAAAATCTCAGTCAAACATATGAAAAGTAGGAACAATTTGTTAACCAAACGTGAAAAGTTTGGCCAACCGTCACCCAAACTTATGAAATGTAGGAAACTTTGTTAACCAAAGGGTAAAAACCTTGACCAAGTAAGAAAAGGTGTTAACTAAAGGTGAAAAGTTTTGACCAAATTTCAAACAAAACTCATAAAAACAAGGAAACTTTGTTAACCAAATGTGAAAAGTTTGACCAAAGTTCAGCGAGGAGTGGGTACAAGTGCCAGCAGATTTCTGCACATCTAACTAGACAGAAAATGGAGGCTGAAGTACAAGCGTTGATTTTCGAGAATTCACTAGACGGTGATGCTGTCATCTACACAGATGGGTCGGTTGTCCGACATGTGAGAAGCTCATGGGCCTTTACGGCTCGGGCCGGATGGAGAATTGTGAAAGAGGACTCTGGTGCTTTCACTGAAACCACAAGTAGCCTGACTATGGAAGGCATGGCAGTAAGTAAAGCAATTACATGGCTCGAGACACAGACATTCACTAGGGCATGTTTCCTTAGCGACTCAATGAACATGATCAAGAAGGTAGAGGCGGGATTGATCCGAAGAGAATGGTTGCTGCCTCTGGAGCGGTCTCGGCTGGCAAAGATAAGTTTCATCTTCGTGCCAGGGAATGCGGGAGTACAAGGAAATGAGCGGGCTGACAAGCTCGCAGGTGAGGCTACCGTGGAGGGCGGACTCGCCATGGACCAGGCTGACATTCTGAATGCTCTACGAGAAATAAGACTTTTGCGTGAACCAAGTGATGACTGTGAATCTACAACCATGGCCAGACTGCGAGAACAGCAAATTAAAAGAGAGGTGGCCAAACAATAACACTACGCAGGAAGCCAAAGAAGATTGATAATGATAAACCAACACAGAACTGGTGTCGTTAGCCACTACACGCTGCGGGATTTGCTGAGGAGGGGATCCGAGCACTTATGGACTGAATGGCTCGATGTGCAATGAGGATGATCTGTCGACTAACTAACTAACTAACCTCCCACATAATTTCCAGATAATTCTAAATAATGTTGCTACTTATTTTAATTAGGCTGGATCGGCCACAGAATTGTCCTGGTCGATGAACCTGCGAAAACCGGACCGATGTCTTGGTAGACAAGCGTACTAACAACGATGTGATTTACTCCAAGGGAGGCAACCTTCTCTTTTATAGATGTTTGCTTCTATAGAGCCTAAATATTTCATTTTCAAAGCATCATTTTATAATTAAAAATACTTTAACTTCGTAAAATCTGCGATCAGAATCTAGATAACACTCTTTGAATATAAGTAAAACTTATAGAAAGCTGCACATCTGCTTGTAACGTATGGTTCAAATATTAACGAGCTTACATCAAGTTTCCTGTAGTTGAAACTGTAATGTTTACGTTTATTATGTTGCTAGACTTCTTTAACTTTCCAAGTTTCTCTAGAAGGGGATTTGGTATGGCCACCATGGCCCGCCAAACCCTATAATGTTCTGAATATATTGTATGAGTCGGAATGTCACAAACTTTGCACTTAACAGATTATGTATTTTCCCCCCCCTAACTACGTAGAAGTTAGATGACACATTAGGCAATACAAAAGCTGAAAGTCATAATGCGATGCCAGAGACACCGACTTTTTAAACACTTTAATTGTGCCCCAAACTACAACAGATGGCAACAGTTTGTACATACACGACTGTTGTTTGTCGAGGCTCCTGTCTTTTCCACTTTTCACCTTGGGCAGTGGGGAGCGTTTTGTGTTATATTCACTGGCACAGGAACGGAGCATAATGGGGATAACCCGTTGCTGTGAAGTTGGAACTGCGACTAACTAACTAACATACACGATTTCCAGTGAACAAGTTTGTTCTTCTTATAGTCACTGCTGTTTGGCGTTGGTGATCATGTCTGTCCACATTCTTCTGTCTCTCGTGCTTCCAATCATTTCTGATACCGACTTTCCTCATTGCCACGATCTCAAACTGTTCGGCATTTTCTCTCTGTCTCCCCCTGCCTCTCTTCCCCTCCAGCCTTCTTGTTGTGACGACATATTCCTCCAGCTTTCCCCTTCTCACCGCATGCCCCAAAAATGTGGACTGTCTTCTTCTGATGCGAGTAACCAGTTCTCTTTGTGATTGATAGTTCCGTGTGCCAATGGGGATGATACGGGAACTAACTAACTAACTAACTAACTAACTAACTAACTAACTAACTAACTAACTAACTATTTAACTAACTAACTAACTAACTAACTAACTGACTAACTAACTAACTAACTAACTAACTAACTAACTAACTATTAACTAACTAACTAACTATTAACTAACTAACTAACTAACTAACTATTAACTAACTAACTAACTAACTAACTGACTAACTGACTGACTTACTGACTGACTGACTGACTGACTAGCCAACCAACCACACAACCAGCAAACCAACCCACCAGCTATCTAACGCGTGTCCATGTATAATGGCTCAGATTGGTTCGCCGATGAATTTCTATAGGTTTCACCCCAAAGCTAACCAAAACACGGATAACAAAATGCTGTTCCCTTTGGTGAATGTCACAAGATGGGCGACCATCTTTAAACTGTCGTTATGTCACAGTGTTCGCCTGACATCCTTAACAACAATATTGACAGGTTACAAGACAATGGCATGGTTATTGTCATGTCTATCACACTTTTAAGGTGTTCATTTCAACTCACTGGTAATACCTACCAATCGGCTTATTTGCTTGTCTGTCCTATGGTGTTCATACCTACATGCATACTTACCTAGTTGTCTGAATATTTAACTACTTACCTACCTGTCTACGTATGTACCTACCTACATTCCTACTTACATTCCTATCCATCCATCCATCCATCCATCCATCCATCCATCCATCCATCCATCCACCCACCCACCCATCATCCATCCATCGATCCATCCATCTATCTATCCATCCATCCATCTATCTATCTATCTATCTATCTATCTATCTATCTATCTATCTATCTATCTATCTATCTATCTATCTATCTATCTATCTATCTATCTATCTATCTATCTATCTATCTACTGTCTGTCTGTCTGTCTGCCTGCCTGCCTGCCTGCCTGCCTGTCTGTCTGTCTGTCTGTCTGTCTGTATACGGTGGAGATGGTCCCACAGCATATACTACCGACGGAGTGTGAAGTGTTAGGCCTTCACAATTTCTAGGCCACGATATGCTGAATATAGTTGGAAGGTAAGAGGGATGATTTCATTGCAACTGGTTGTATCCCAGATGGCTGGATCCCCTTCCACAGAGGGAACTGTCAAAAGCGTCGCACAGAGCACACACACTACGGCCCCACAGGAGTCTCCCAGAAAATGACACCCATGAACCGGATCACTGTGTCCCATAACAAGCCCATTTCTTTCGGAGCGCGAGGCCAGCGGTTTAACCACTACACCACGGAGATCATCTCGGTCCACAAGCAGATGTGGTGGCCAGTTTACTTTCCTCATCACATTTCATATCCCACATCATGTCTTTATTCACAGCTCTACCATTTATTGTGAGGCTTGGGAGGTCAGCTTTGACAATCCTATTCTCCAGAGAGCACCACAAGACAGACGCTTTTTCTGGGTTAATGACGGCATTCATCTCCGTACACCACGCCATCACTTTGTCCAGTGTCGCCTGCATCTCCTGAGCTGTTTGATTTCTGTCTCTCCCCTGCCTGTATGCAAGAACATCATCTTCAAATGTTAGTATCCTTCCAGCCCCTGGAGCTTCGAGGCTTGCAATCGTGCTCGTATACACATTGAAATGCACAGGGGAAACTGCTGACCCCTGTGGTAGTCCGGGGGCTATGATTCATGGCTCAGAGGTCCATGTACCCAGCCGGAGAACCACGCTATGAGAATACAGAACAGCTGCAATTAAATTCACCAACCAAGGAATACTCTCTTCTTCATAAGAGCGTACATCAAAATATCATATCTGACTGCTGTACGCGTCCTGGAAATCGAGTGCTGCCACCGTCGTCTCCTGTCTGTTTTTGAACCCTTCATAAACATCGTAGGCAAAAGTGGCTGCATTTGACCAAGTATCTTTCCCTGGCCGGTAACCTCCCAAACCTTACGGGGAAAGGGGGGGGGGGGGGGAGCTTTTCCCTTTCTAAATTTTCCTGAAGCTTAACAGCAACGATCTTCTCCAGCACCTTGTCAAAAGTATTATGTAGGGTAATAATCCTAAATCCATTTAGCTTTGAATGATCTTTGCCTGGTTTAGGAAATGGTGTTAAATAGCTATGCACCCAAACCTGGGGTACTGATGTCACCCTGATGGTCAGGCTAAAGCAAGCAGCCATCTCCATAAGTTCTCCATCACTCATATCCATCATGTGGGCACACCTAACCCCATCGGGCCCTGGTGAGGTGTCATTTGCTTTTTCTTCAATACATCTTTGACATCGTCTAGCTCAGGGGTCACCAAACTACGGCCCGCGGGCCGGATCGGCCCCCGACGTCATTTCATCCGGCCCGCCGACGGTACTCGAAAATGCTTGATATAACGTATGGAACTCGAGGCGTTGTGATACAATTTAAATGTCAATATTATATTTAGAATAATAGGTGATCTCCACACAAAATCAGTATTAACATCTAGAGAAATTAACAGCGCATTAATAATGATAATTGTCAAATGCTACGTATATTCAACACTACTGTATGGCGCGGAAGCTTGGACATTGAACAAGCAACTAGAAAGTCGCATAGAGGCCCTGGATATGTGGATATACAGACGAATATGTCGTATTTCGTGGAAACAAAATCAATCAAATGCAGAGGTTCTAGAAAAAGCTGGGAATGTAGGAGAGAGTTGATGAAAGAAATAAAGAGGAGGCAATTGAAATATTTCGGCTACGTTAAAAGACATGATACTCTTATAAAAACTATACACGAGGGCAAGGCTGAGGGCAAGCGAGCAAGAGGTAGACAACGATACAAGTGGGAAGATAACATCAAGAGATGGACGAACATCAGCCTGATATAATGTACAGTCAAGGCGAGAGACAGTGTTAGAGATCCATTGTAGCCAACCTTCATTGTGGAGACGGAACCTGATTGATTGATTGATTCACACGTGCGGAGACTTCCTGGCTACTATGTGTCTTAAATTTACAATTTTCAGTTATAAATTATTGTATCTAGATGTTCTTGTTTATTGTAATGTTTACTTATTTCGCACCATCCCAAGTCCTTCCCCGCCTCGTTGTAGCGCCGCCTACGCTTTGACATTACCATGGTTTCACGAGCAACACACACACACACACTCACACACACACACACACACACACACACACACACACACACACACACATCTTTCCCTCCCACACAAGTCCAATGCTCCAGAAATATTTACTTATTTTTGCCAGTCATCCATTTTATAGGTATGTAACAAGGATTTCTATGTTAGACAGTGATAGGTAAGTGAACTACACGTGTGAATAGAGGCAATAAAGTAGCAAACATAGCATAAAAATGCCACTGAATCCTCGTGTTATTACGAAAATATTATCCCCAACTCAGAAGAATTCCCCGGTCAAGGTGTTAATCGTGCTGCTCGCTAGGCCAGTGTTTTTCAATCTTTCTGCTGGAGCAGATCCTTATGCAAATGTTTACGTTGCTCAAGGAACTCTGTGCGATGATCCAAGTGTCTATCCTACTTTATGTATTAAATCAGATGGGCAGAAATGTTGCATTTAGGCGATTTCGGTCTGTTTCGGCGGAACCCCTGGCTGCCACTCTCGGAACCCCTGTTGAAAATCTCTGCTCTAGGCTGTTTATTTAGGCCGGCCCTATTTATATATTTTGCAAACCTTATTATGAGATATATTATATTACCATAGGTAGGCCTACCTATAAACTTTATATGTACATATGGTGAGCCGTAGCTTCACCGGTGACCCCTAGTCGCCTGCTTTTCTTGTGTATCAATGGGATTTTAATTATGTTTCTGATTCAATGTCCTTATTCATTTTCAGATCCCGTGTACTTCGCCCTTCATTATGGCTACTAAGAAAAGAAAAGTGAACGCCCAGTGTCGCGTTTTCAATGAAGAATGGGGAGTAAAGTATTTCTTTGTGGAAACAAAGGACTGGAAAACCAGTTGCGTAATACAAGGGGCTTCTCATAAGTCTTTAGCCTGACCATGAAGGAGTAGGCGGAAAAAATTGAAATTTGGCACAGTGCTTATTCCTTCTCAATGTAGCCACCACCTGAATTTGTGCATTTATGCCATCTCTGCTTGACCTGAAAAGACCTTCAGAATAAAACAACCTATTTTTCGAATTAAACCAGTTATCATAAGCCAGTATGACATCTTCGTCACTGTCAAGACGATTTCCTTTCAGCTGTTTTTTACGATTTGGTGAATCCAAGTCTCATCTACCGTCCACATGGTCTTTTACATGTTTTTTTCGACCGCCACATGTTGAGCAACTGGCCACAGCAATCAACCCGTGTTTGTTTTTGTTCACATGTCAGCAGGCGCGGGGCACACACTTTTCTCATGTTCAGTCTGTTGTGTAAAATACTAAAAACTGTATTCTTACTCAGTTTTGCTGAACCCGATATCTCTGCAATTGTCATTTTCCTATCCTGGCCTATAATTTTCTTCACTTTTGCAGCATTTGCATCATGGCACTCTGAGGAAAGTCGCCCTGGTCTTGGCAGATCTGCAACTTGGGAACGGCCACACTTAAACTGCAAACACCAATTTTTTACGAAAGACAGACTTCCTCAAACACTGGTCCCATCTCCCTGTGTATTTCTGTAGGTGTTTTACCCTGTAACATCAAGAATTTATCACAGTCCTGGCGTCTCATTTCTCCATTGTTCTGACAAACCGTTGGATGTGCAGATCTGGTCAATAGGGTGTGTTGTGCCATGCAACATATCGGAAAAACCAGTTGAGGTGGGAAATTCATAATTCATATGTCCATTAAAAATTGAATGAGCTATAGGGGAGACTGGGGAGAAATGGACCAGCAATTTTGTAGTTTTCAATTTTTGCTCATCACCGGAACAGATTTTATCGAAACATAACAAAACCATGACTAAAATGTTGTACATTCATTTATTTTAAAAGGGGAAAACATTTAGCAATCTATTTCTATATGTTTCTTTACAAAATGCATTTAAAAAATGTATATGAACATGGGGAGAAATGGACCACCATTGGGGTGAAATGGACCAGCACGTGGGGAGCAATGGACCATAGTGGGGAGAAATGGACCTTTTTTAAAAAGAAGCAGCAACAACTCATCCATATTGCTATAAGAAATAAATAATCATTAAAAGGATATTTGCAGTTTTTTTTTATTATTTTAAGCGACAGTAAAAAAAGTTTAATATGATATATTAATCTAATATAAAGTTTTATCGAACATTTATGCCTGCAAGACTTTCTTTGAAGACATAGCCATCTTTGGTCCTAGAAGTGGTTCCAGTGATTGTAGATCTAGTAAGCTGTGCTTTAATACATGTAATTGAGACACTGGCGACATCTTCTACCTTAGGCTTAACAAATTTACCAGCAACCTTCTCACTCTTACGCAAGAACTCTACCTCAACATCACCATCATCATCAATGTCTCCCCTTACAATTCCTACATAGTAAACACAAGTCTTCTTTGTTCCATATTCACATAGCACACACTGGCCTTCCAAAAACCTCACGCACACCAGTCAAGCTAACCGTACACTCCTCATTTTCACCAAATGAAACATCAGAATCTGTGTCATCACAAAACGAAATGTCAGTTTCTGGATCTAAATCAACATCAAGTTCTTTCAGCAGCTGTCTCTTTGCCTTTTTGGGTGGAACTTTGCTGCCTTTTCTTTCATCACCGCTCTTTCCCTAATTCGATTCATTTCTGGTGTAGAAGTAGCCAGCATAGTTTTTCCTCTTTTCCTCATATTATTTGAATCTTTTCGCGGACCAGCTTTTGGTAGTCCTCTGAAAACATGAGGCGAAGTAAAGGAAGAAGTAGCTTTATGTTGAAGACTCCCTGATATTTCCTGCAAGTCATCTACAAGGTTCTCAACATTACACTCTTTCTGATTTTCATGAAATTCTTGTGCAGTTTGATCTGTGCTGGTACCACAATGTGGAGATGCTGATCCTGTCTGTTCATTGCTTTCTAAAGTGGCATTTTCACTGTCCTTGCTGATGGGCCTGTTCGTTATTTCTGAAGGCATAAAATCATCTTCTGTAAAAACATCTTCGTTAAAGGGCAAAATACCCGACACTGCAAAGCCTGATTGAATGTTAATGGGTGTTGCCGCTTTAAGAAAAGCGTGGCCTCCTAGATTTGCAACTTGATAGATTGTCAGTGGTGTCCCAACATTTTTCATCATCCATGAATCACACGCATTGTTGTAGACCGACTTCATGGGTCCAAAAACTGAACGGTCCAAGGGCTGAGTTTTAGATGAGGTGTGTGGTGGCAACGTGATCACATGAATGTTGTTTTTCTTGCACAGTTCAAGTGATTCAAATGAAATGTGGGAATCGTGATTGTCCAAGATCAAAATCAAAGGGAAGTCTTTGGAAAGTCTTGAATGCTTAATGAAGTGATTTATAACTTTGACAAAATTATCACGGGTCATCCAACCTGATTCATTCACAAGGCCAAGGGAACATTCAGGTGCTCCAGCAAGCATACAATTCTTAAAATTTTTTCTGGGAAACACAAAAACTGGAGGGATAATGTGACCCGCAGCTGACACAATGCAACAGATTGTGACCAGTTCTCCTCTTTCTCTGGATGTCACCTGGCCTATTTGCTTCACTCCTCGTGGGGCAATTACTTTTGGCACTTTCTGTACAGTGGTAAGACCTGACTCATCCAAATTGTAGATTTGAGCTCCACTCACATTTAGTTTTGTAATGGTTTCCTTCACAATGTTGAAGAAGGTGCAAATATTATGTTTGTTGAAAGCTGTAGCTCTAGCCAGAGATGTTGCCTCAGGTTGCATTATGGTCAGCTCGGGATTCCGTCGCAAAAATCCACAAAGCCAGTCATTCCCTGCCATCATTTGCTCATCCCAGGTTAAAGGATGTGCGATGTTATTGACTTTCGCCATCTCGTACGCCAAAATACGAACGTTTTTAGTTGTGAGTCCATGGAACATTCTTGCACAATCTTTCAAGTAACTAGCAAAATCAGCTTCTTGCTTAGCTGTGAAAACAAGGCTATGCCTATAATTTGGTACGAGTCTAGTAGGCAGACCATTTCTTTCTCTGTCTTTTGTAAGATTGTTATTGAGGGTAGAGCGAGCAATGCCGTACTCCCTTGCAGCTTTCCTCGCTTTCATTCCATTTTCCACAGCATTAACAGCTTCTCTCATACGTTCCTCCGTAACGAGACCCTTGTTGGTGTTTCTGATGTACAATCTTGGCATCTGAAACAAAAGAGTGACAGAATTATATAACATTTAGAATGGTAGGCCTATCATTTGCAAAGAAATACTGATCATAGCACGAATGGCGTGCATCTTTAATTAATCACTGAAATCAAATTTGTGAACAGTTTTATTGGTCTAGATTTAGACCCCAGTATTAAAAAGAATCAATAATGCTGATATTCGAATGCAATCTTCAACACTTTTAATAACAACAGACTGTCTTGTCAATTTCTTCTATGGGGAGAAATGAACCATGGGGAGAAATGAACAGGTCCATTTCTCCCCCATCAATGTATTAAACTATTCAGCCATAAAGTCTCTTAAATCTAATATTAAATGCTATATTTTGTATATGAACTCTTAAATAACAAGTAAATAAAGATATTAACGTAATTACCTTGTCCTGATTCCTGACTATGCGTCTGCTTTACGATGGTGTCTGGAACTGGAAAAAGAAACTTTAGTGCAGAAAACTTTTCAAACTTTGCGTGGGAACGACCTGTGCGGGAAGTCGATGGCAAATGAAAAATTCGGACTATGTTTGATGTGGAAAACAAACTTATTATGGTTTCACTTTCATTGCATCACAGCCAGGGGCCAGAGAGGGGGTGGTCCATTTCTCCCCTATGTCCATTTCTCCCCAGTCTCCCCTACATGCGCCAAATTCCAATTTTCTCCCCCTACTCCTTCATGGTCAGGCTAAAGACGTATGAGAAGCCCCTTGTATACAGCTAAAGTGTTTGCCATATTGAAAGAGTACAATCTTCGGTGTCACTATGCAACAAAACATCTATTAACGTATTGAAAGTTTTCTGGAAAGTTACACTCTGAGAAATACGAGTCCATGAAACGTGGTTTTGAAACTCAAAGAAATCTCTTCACGAGAAAGTTTGCTGAAAATGAATCTGTCACTCTTACAAGCTACAACACTGTGTATAAGATGGCAGAACGAGGAAAACAATTTACTGATGGCAACTTCATCAAAGAGTGTATTATGGAAGCAGCAAATTATTTCTGTCTGAGAAAGCCGATTGTTTGTTTGGAACTATCTGCCTTACGGCAAGTTCAGTAGTACGAAGAACAGAAGAATTTGGAGAGAATATTGTGCCACAGATACGCGAGAAAACTAGGAACGTGTTGTGGTATTCTCTGGCGCTGTATGAGTCTACTGATCTCTCGAGTAAGTCACAACTTCTCGTGTTCATTTGTGGTGTCAATTTGGAACTTTCAGATAACGGAAGAGTTTGCAAAAAGTATAACCTTCAGTGGAATCAGCTTTGATGGAGGAAAAAACATGGCTGGAATGAGGAAGAGTCTGATGGTACAGATCAGGAGTCAATTGGAAAATTTGCAAATTCCGTGCGCTCTATTCATACACTGCGTTATACATCAGCAAGAACTCTAAAAAGTCGCTTAAAAGTCGACAGGGTCGACTTCACTGCACCGGGTTTTATCCCATATGACTCGGTCTCTTTCCGCAGCGCGGAAAGCGTCGCACGAAGCACGAACTCCGTAGCTCTAGCGACGACCCACGGGAGTCTCCGAAAAATTTAACTCGTGAACCGAAGGACACGGCCCGGAATCGAACCCACAACCTTCGGAGCCCGAGTTAAACGGCTTGACCAAGGCAAGCACTCTGTGGGGAAAGACTTGGACATCTCTTGTGTACTGAAACCAGTCGTTTCTGCTGTGAACTTCATTCGGAGATACGCACTCAATCACCGTCAGTTAAAGGCATTTCTTGAAGAAATTGATTCTGACTTCTGTGACTTGTCTTATCACAAATCAATGAGTGTGGCTCAGCTGCGGTCAAGTCCTGTTTCATTTTTACAAGCTCCGAAATGAAATAGATGTTTTCCTCACTGAAAACAATAGAGCTGATCTACAGCTGCCAGATCCTACTTGGTTGTCAAAGTTGTCATTTTTGGTCGACATCACATCAAACATGAATGATATGAATTTGAAACTTCATGGAAAGGATAATCTCGTCTGTGATCGCTACAGAATCATCAAAAGGATTTCGGAGAAAGCTGTCATTGTTTGTAATACAACAGGAAGGAGAAAACGTTTCTCATTTTCACTGTTTCAAAGAGTTTTGCGCTACAATCGCCGAAGATGTCAAATTCGAAAAAAAAATTATTCGTGACTTGAAGAAGCATTTGTTTGGAGAGATTTTCAGATCTTGACAGAATTGAAAGTGACATTCTTCTGTTCCAGAATCCTTTTTATTGTAACCTTGATGATGTGCCAGTTGAACAACAGTTGAAGCTCACTGAGTTGCAAGCAAACGACTTGTTGAAAGAGAAGCACAGAGAAGGAAAACTTTTTGAATTTTACCGCTGCTTAGCTGATGTTGAGTTTCCGAAACTGAAGCAATCTGCTGCTGGTATGGCATCAGTGCCGGTCTCCATGGTCTAGGAATTACACGAATTTCTCCGTAATCCCGTATACGTGATGTGAGCGAGAATTTGTAGCGGTTCTCTCCGCGTCGGTAACTTAGGGGTATGTGAGCCGGATGCTCGGAAAGCAATGGTAAACTACTGAGCGTAATCTTGCCAAGAAATCAACAATCAGCTGAAAGATGCTGATGTTGACAGCGATGTCCTGTAAAGGATATGAAAAAAAAAATTGTATCAGTGTTTGGAACAACTTATGTCTGTGAGCAAACATTTTCAAAAATGAAATATGTGAAATCAATACATCGAACGAGATTGACTGATGAACATTTGAAAACAATTCTCTAGATTGGATGCTGCAATTCCAAACCAAACATGGATGAAATCTTGAAAGCCAAATATCAACTTCACAAATCTCACTAACCTTTATTGCTGCTTAGTTTGTGAGATTCAGATATGTGCACACTAGGTCTGATGTAACTATCTTTGTTACTAACGTCGGCTTCTTTGATAACCTTTTGTAGTAAATAAATATGTTGGTTGTCTTTGTTTTTTGTGTGCATTGCACGCCACTCACCCATGAGTAACTTAGTTTTTCGTCTTTTTTCCCAGAGCGTTCATTCTGGCTTGCAAGTGTTGTTAACGTTAGTTGCATATCCTATACAGGACATTTGCAGTCAACACCAGCTTTTTTGCTGTTGTTGATGTCTTGGCAAGTTTGCGTTCAGTAGTTGCCATTGCTTTCTGAACGACCCGCACCTATACCATAGCGTAAAAAACCAGCGCAATGCGGTCTGCTGCCAAATCGCGCGTCTCTGTGTTTCGAACGCGGGTATACGGGATTACGAACCGCGTCCGTAAGACCTTCGCCACTGAGACGGCTCAAGTATTGTACAGAATGAGTATGCGGCCCGCGCTCGTCATTTTTTCAGTTATCCGGCCAGCCGAGAAAAACGTTTGGTGACCCCTGTTCTATTGTGATAATTTAGTCTCGTCTAGCGTGAGCCACGTGGTCAAGTGGTTACAGACCCGTCTCACACACCAATGTTCCTGAGTTCGATCCCGGGTCCAGTCAGGGATATGCACTACTGACGAGCTCAAAAGAGAGCGAAACTCGAGTCTAGTGTAGTGCTTCCAATCTGATGTGGACAAGGCCTTAGGTTCGTACCGGAATACGGTCAGCGTTGCCAGTAGTGGGTTTTGCTCAATCTTTAAATCAATCAATCAATCATGTGCCATGCCGGAAAGCGTGGGCGGTCATGACTCGCCATTTCACTCGATCACCAGTGTCGTGGATCAGCTCAGTGTTCCTGTCTCTTCCATGCCATGTGGCCAAGCCATCCAGGTATTTTCCTCTCGGTCTTCCTCTTGGTCTGTTCCCCTCGATCTTGCCAGTTGTCACTAAGTTCTCCAATCCATTTCTTCTCATAACATGTCCAAAAAATTTTGACTGTCTACGTCTAATTTCTCTAATCAGTTTACGATGTTCATTTGTCTCCTGTAGTACTTGGTCATTGGTTTTTCTGTCTGTCCATGGTATTCTTTGCATTTTCCTCAGAAACCACATTTCTGCAGCCATCAGATGCTTTTCAGCTTGACTGCTCATTGTCCAAGTTTCACATCCATACAAAAGAACAGGCTCTATGTATCCCCTCAACACTCTTTTTCTCGTTTCAATTGACATCTTTTTATTGGTCAGAATGTTTTTCTAAAGGCTACTTTCGCCATGGGGATTCTTGTTCTAATCTCTTCAAGGCATCTCCCATCAGATGTTATGACTGTTCCAAGATAATTGTACCGATTCACTTGTTGAAGAATATTTCTATTTACTTGTATATTACATTGTGGCACTTCTTCCTTCCTACTGACGACCATAACCTGAGTCTTTTTACAATTTAATTCTAACCCCAGTTGCTCACTGTGTACAACAACCGCATCTACTAATTGTTGCAGGTCCTGCGCATTGTCTGCAATTAATACTGTATCATCTGCATATCTAATGTTATTGATGCTTCGTCCTCCAATGCTGATTCCATTTATATCCTCTACATTTCTGAAAATATTTTCACTGTACAGGGAAAAAAGATCTGGAGACATCACACATCCCTGCCTAACACCTCTCTTAGTTGGCTGATACTGTCCCACTTCATTATCAATCCTTATTGCAGCTTGTTGTTTACAATCTTTAAAGCAAAAAGAAAACCCTAACCGCACTGTCCGCGGCGGTTTGCGCTAGCTAAGCGGCCTGAATTCTCCAGGATCAGTACCCTCCCGTCCAACACCGCTCACTACTACAGGCCGCAATTACAGTATTTTATTTTTTAGTGACTGCAAAATGGTTCCCGACTCACATCACATTTCAGTTCACCTGATGATATACAATGGAATTATGCAATTTGTTGTCTGTTTTCTTTGTTTAAATACGGGAGTCTCCGTGGCGAAGTAGTCAAGCTGTCTCACGCGGGCTCCGAAAGTTGCGGGTTCGATTCCAGGCCGCGTCTTTCGGCTGATTAGTGCATTTTTTCTGAGACTCCTGGGGGTTGTCGCTGGAGCTACGGAGTTCATGCCTTATGCGACGCTTTCCGCGTGACGGAAAAAGACTGAGTCACCGGGAAGGTTAACCTGGACAACAAATGCCCGCAGAAGTCGGATGTGTCGGCCTAACGGCACAAGAACGCAGCTCTGCTGTAAACAGGCACAACGTAATCACGTCCGAAAAAATTCACCTGATGAACGCAGAAGCAGAAGAAGACTGAGTCATATGGGATAAAACCCGGTGCAATGAAGTAGACCCTGTCGACTTTTAAGCGACTTGTTTAATCTTAAATCTACACTTTAAAAGAAAATAATTAAATGGGGTAATCCGCTGTAAAGCTGTAGAAATGTAAATATTAAAAAAATTGAAAATGTAAACAATTAAACCAATACGAAGTGTATGACAGTTTAACAAAGCACAGTTACAACAGTTGACATTTTATTCAACATACAGTAGTTGATATATTGAGCATTATAAATTGTTTCGTTGATGAACTCCAAGATGCATATTTTTGAACGATGTTTCTGGGCTAAACCAGTCGAGGTAAGAGAGCAAGGAGCAGCAGAAGTGTGGAGTAGCTCAGCTGTGACTGTAGCCGCACACTGTAGAACTCTGTCGTCAGTGTATGCAGAGATGCCACAAGTACTACAATAGTCAGTCTTGTGTCTTTCTTTTATGGATACCTTCTGAATCGCACACCATGCGACGTGTAGGTTATTGGATAAGCGAAAAAAAGAGAAGGAAGCTCGATTTCGAGGAGCACCGGGAACTGTTCAGGTGAGATTTTATTTTCACTATTGTTTTTAAGTTTATTTTATTTTAAAGTATTTTATTTGTTTAGTAAATAAAACATATTTTGTCAACAACATATTTATTGATTGATTATATAATGTTAATAATATAAATAACCATGATGATACAATCATACATCATATTGATTCATATGATGACACCATTGTGCGGTTTGAAGCTCTGACTGAATTAGTCGTCCTTTAATTATTTTTTGTAACAATTCTTTGTTATTTTTTTTTATCATACAATGTATGCTTTTCAATTTCACCCTCCCCCCTCAGGAGCATAGGCCCTCAGCCTCAACCAACACCCACCAAACGGTCCTTCGTATCCTTCTCTGCTCCCTCCCAGATGATGCCCTCCCCAAAACAAATAATAGTAATAAATAGCAATACTAAAGAATAAATGGGTGTTGGAAGGGGGGGGGGGTGCTGGGCATGACATCCATTGAGAAACCCTAATACTGATCGATCAGTGATACTGAAGTATACTTATGTTAACTAACTAGTACTTATACACGAAATAGAGGCAGACATAAAAACACATACAGAGAATTCAAGACATGAATAATGATATTATTATTCATGTCTTCAATTCTCTGTATGTGTTTTTGGTCTCTTCCCTTCGATCTTGCCAGTTGTCACTAAGTTCTCCAATTCATTTCTTCTCATAACATGCCCAAAAATGTTTAACTGTCTACATCTAATGACTCTAATAAGTTTACAGTCTATATTTGTTTCTTGAAGAACATGTTCATTGGTTTTTCTGTCTGTCCATGGTGTTCTTTGCATTTTCCTCAGAAATATTTCATAAATCTTCATTTTCACAGCCATCAGATGTTTTTCAGCTTGTTTGCTCATTGTCCATGCTCTACATCCATACAAAAGTAAAGGTTCTATACAGCACTTCAACACTCTTTTTCTCATTTCAATTGATATCTTTTTATAGGTCAGCATGTTTTTCATCTTGCAAAAGGCTACCTTTGCAATGGCAATACTTGCTCTAATCTCTTCAAGGCATCTCCCATCAGATGTTATGACTGTTCCGAGATAACTGTACCAATTCACTTGTTTAAGAATATGCCCATTTACTTATATATTACATTGTGGTATTTCCTTCTTTCCAGTGACGACCATAATCTGTGTCTTCTTACAATTTAATTCTAACCCTAGTTGTTCACTGTGTGCAACAACCACATCTACTAAATGTTGCAGGTCCTGTTCATTGTCTGCAATAAAGACTGTATCATCTGCATATCTAATGTTATTGATGTATCATCCCCCAATGTTGATTCCTTCCATATCTTCAATATTTCTGAAAATATTTTCACTGTACAGGGAAAAAAGATCTGGAGACATTACACATCCCTGTCTCACACCTCTCTTAATAGGCTGATATTGACCTACTTCATTATCAATTCTGATGGCAGCTTGTTGTTTCCAATATATGTTTTTTACAAGTCTAAGGTCTTTTCCATCAATTTGTAGATCTTCAAGCATCCTTATCATGTCGACATGTCTCACTTTATCGAAAGCCTTTGTGTAGTCAATAAAGCAAAGGTGTAGATCTTTGTTTACTTCTATAGAACGTTCAATTACTGTTCTCAGTATATACACAGCATTTACTGTACCCTTGCCTTCTACAAACCCACATTGTTCTTCTCCTATTTCGGGTTGTATTTTCTTCATTTTTTCCTAACTCTTTGCATGATAATTCTCAGCAAAATCTTCATGATGTGGCTCATTATACTAATTGTTCGATGTTGATCACATTCCAAGGCTCCTGATTTCTTCGGGATTGCAATAAATATAGAATTACATAATTCAGGAGGTATATCTCCAGTATCATATATTGCGTTCAGCAGTCTGGTGACTTGGTCTATTCCATATTCTTCTAAGGCATTGATCATTTCTGTTGTGATGTTATCTGTACCCGGGGTCTTGCCAGTTTTCATATGGTTAAGAGCATTCTGAACTTCCATCTTCAAAATTGATGGTCCTTCATTATTATTCCGATGATCATACTGTTCTTCTCTTGTATCATCATAAAGGTCTTTCACATAATCTGACCACGCATGTAAAATCTGATTTTTTTGTATTACGATTTTGCCATCTTCGGATTTTAGGCAACCCATTCATGTGTGTGTTATTTTGTTAGTGATGTCATTAATTCTTTTGTGCATTAATTTGGTATTCCGGGTGTTGTGTTGGTTTTCAATTTCCTTGCAATTTTCCTCAAGCCATGTTTCTTTTGCCTCTTTGCATAGCTTCCTAATTTTTCTGTGAATCTCTTCATATTTTTCCTTGTTATTTTTGTTATTTCTTCTTATTTCCATGAGCTTTAAGATGTCTTCCGTCATCCATTTCTTGCGTCCCATTATCTTTATTTTTGGGGATGGTTGTTTCTGCAGCTTCATTAACTGATTTCTTTAATATTTCCCATTGGTTGCTGACATCTTGAAATAATATTTCCATATCGGACAATGCATAAAATCTGTTCTTTACCTCTACATTGAATTTATCTTTTCTCTCCTATCTCTTCAGTGCCCGTAGATCAAATTTTGTGCTTCTTGGTGTATATTTGACTTTCTTTAATTGTATATGTATATTGCTTAAGATTAATCTATGCGCTTGGTATAGTTTTTGCGACTTTTAAGGCATTTCAAAATCTTCTGTTGATGAGAATGTAATCAATATGATTTCTGATCTTATGATTAGGACTCCTTCATGTCCATAATCTTTTTGGGTGATGTTGATACCAGGTGTTTCCAATAATCACATCATGCTCTTTTGCCCACTGTACAAGTCTTGCAACCTCTTTCATTCTGTTCCCCTTGTCCATACTTGCCTACTATGCATCCGTCCTGTTGATTTCCAACTTTGGCATTCAAGTCACCCATTAAGATAATTACTTCAGAATTCTTGCTTTTCTTGAAGGCATTCTCTAAATCATTATAAATTTCATCAATGCTGTCATCACTACTGTCTGCTGTTGGTGTATAAACTTGTATGACGTTGACATTAAAAGGTCTTCCACTCATCTTCACCAGTAACACTCTGTCTGATACAGTCCAATATCCTTTAATCGATTTTGATCTCTCTGTCCATTATAATTGCTACTCCTCGCTGTTGTTTCTCTCCACCAGAATTGATTATTTTATATTCCTCAGATGTTATAATGTCTATTCCTGTCCATCTGGTCTCACATCCCTAACAGGTTAACATTTAGTCTTCTCATTTCATTCTTAATGTTATCAAATTTTCCATCCCCATTCATAGTTCTTACATTCCAAGTTCCTACTTTCAATGTTGATACTCTTTAGCACTCAGTCGCCTGCTGACGTTCTGGAGTCACCTGGTGCACATGACTACCCCTACCTGGCGAGGCTGCTCCTATGGAGCACCCATTTATGCAGTTTCTCTGGTTATCGATAAGATTGCAGTACGTGATATTTTTGGTGTCTATAAAGAAGGTAGTTTGCCATTGCTTTCCTTCCTAGCAGTGACCATACTGGTTGATGACATAGCCATTGTCTCCCAAAAAGAAGAGATCCTCTGCCTGCTGTCATGAAGCTGGAGTCCATAACCTACAACTTTCTGTTGGCTGCTCTTCAACTTCATCCACCACCTGCACTCATGGCGTCACGTAACCCTGATCGGGAGGCTAAACAGGTACTCCACCTTGCCCAAGGGTGTCCCGTAGGCTAGCGGAGGGAAGGAGACACCTTAACTCTCCTTTATTAGGGAATACCCCTACCCCGCCACCCATTCAGGTTACCCATCCAAATTTTGATCGTGCACTGAGCTGAGTTTCTCCAGACTCAGGTTTGAGTTAGGAGGAGAATGGAGCACTTATGGGTTACACTCGTGTGCCGTGATGTTGATCCATTGGCTAAACTAAACTAAACTAATGTTGCCTCTTGTTTGTTCTTCTTCTGCTGCGTCCATCCAGAAAGTATTTTCTGATGTGGTTGCATTGTGCTTGTTTACAGCAGAGCAGCGTTCTTGCGCCGTTAAGCTTTCATCAAGGCTCTAGTTTACTTCTTTGATTTGATGTGATAAAGATTGATAGTTTATATTAGCATTATACATGATTACATATTCTAGTTTCATTATTCCTAAAGACAGCTTATTATTTATAAATGCCCCCCCCCCCCTCCCCCAATGTGTCTCCACCTTGTCACGCTCGCGCGGAGAGAGGGGGGGGGGGGGGGCTTCAGTGTCCCAGTGACCCAAAGAGCTACGACGACGGAAGCACAACTACATGTCGGACAGGTTCTGGGGTAGGGGCCAGACCAAGAGAGACACAACCTGCTGCTCTGCATTTAGACTGAGGATAGCAGTCAGAGTCTAAATCATGCGCACGATGCCACTAAATTTTGGTCCGGACACATACTCTAAGGCTCTCAGCTGAGGGATATGGCTGAACGCCTCTAAGCCATAAACTCCGGATGTGAGAGCCGGGCCGATACCCACCTACCGAAAAATGGAGATGAGATGCTGAGCACGCTACATGCTTAGTTCAGATACTTGTTCGAAGGCTCTCAGCTGGGATATATGAGGGATCCCCGGATGAGAAGGCCTGGCCTTTTCTCACTCACTGATGCACAGAGGTAAGGTGCTGAGCCAGTAGCACATGTAACCTATCTTGTGAGCGGTACTTAAGGTGGCAAATGGCAAAGCGGTCTAGTCGCATGAAGTGGTTACGATGAAAGTCTGCATCTATACCCATAGAGTGAGTGTAGTCAAAGGTGGAAAAAACGTCATAAAAACACTAAATGGAACGCTTGGCTAGTGAATCCATCACTTGATAGTCCGAAGCGAAAGCTTCATGAGTGGATGTCGTCTGCAGACTGCCCGTCCCTGGTTTGTGTGGGGAGCGACCAGTGGCAAAACGAAATGCCCAGTACGAAATGAGGAATTAAAGCAGCCATGAGCAGGATGTGGCGACTCCTCGGGTGAGACCAGTCTCATAGCGCTGTGTGCCGGCTCTGCATTTATGGAAGTCTCCTTGGAAAGCATGGAATGCCCATGGTCTGCCCTGCCTTCACTTGAGGGTTGACCGTGATGTCTTTGACCGTTCCCCCTTTTCCAACTGAGATGTGGGCGAAACCACAGCAGTAAAAGTCTAACGCTTCTCGAAACCCCGGGAAGGCAAACCCGTAAAAATGTCCGCTGAAGTCGTATGTGCTGGCCTACGGGTGCAAATAAATCAGGCACAACGCATAAACATCCGAGTGAAATGTCTTTCGTGGTCGGAACAGCTCTGACTAACTAGTCTTCTTAATGTCCTTCACGTTCGGAACAGCTCTGACTAGCTAGTTTCTGAGTGTCCCTCGTGCTAGGAATAGCTCTGACTACCTAGTTTTCCGAATGTCCATTGTGCCCGGAACAGCTCTAACTATATTGTCTTCCGGGCACAATGACAAGCATATGTCCGGATCGAAAACTCGCTGAGTGGATACCGTCTGCAGACTGGCCTGGTTTGTGCAGGAACGGCCCGTGGTGAACGAAATGCCTAATATAATGAAGTGAGGAATTAAAGTAGCCATGAGCAGGACGTGACGATTCCCTTGGTGAGCCCAGTACCAGGGCGTTATGGCTATGTGTCGGCTTTGCAACTATGGAAGCCACCCCGGATAGCGGAAAATGCCATGGACTGTCCCTGCCTTCCCATGAGGGATGACCATGAAGTCTTCGACCGTTCCAACTTGACCAGCTGGGATGTGGACGGTACCACAAAAATGAGAGTCTCCCAGGAATGCTTATCTGGTCAAAAATGCACGCAAAAGTCGGATGAGTTGGCCCAAGGGTTTCGGCCGAAGGTTGCATAACAACACACCGCTATCACATCTGAAAAAACACCCCGGATGAGCGCAAAGAAGAAGAAGATTTAAAAATCGTAAAGGTAATCCCATGAGAGATACTGCCAAATAGTGTGAAATATTATGCTTTACCTATACTAGAACACAGAATAATGACATGGGGGTGATCATTTTCCTTCCTTTCCACCTTCCCTTTCCAGATAATTTTGAGAATATTCTAAAAATTATCTGATACCCATTTTACAAGACTGTGTCCACCCCAGAGTTGAACCAGTGGGAACAATCGTGCTGGGGACTGGATTAAGCCTGGGCCACTGTGTAGGTAAGCAAGCTCACTTTCCACTATGCCACAATGGCTCATAGCAAATATTTTCTGAAAATATGTTAAAACAATTAGGAATAGGTGGCATTTATTGAGACCGGTTATCATGGACAATTTTTTGTGTCTTTTTCCTTTCAGAAATGCTGGCATTGAACTAGTTCAGGTAAGTCAGTCTGTTAAGTATAACAAAAATAAAATAAACTATTATCATATCATTTGTACCATTAAAAAAAAAATCTAAGCAATGTTCTCCCAGATGTAAATTGAAGAAAGAAGTTGCAAATAAGAGACTGCTTGCGCCAGCTTGCTGAGTCAGCATCTATTCATTGCTATTGTCCACCACTGTGTAAACATAAAGACATTGTAGTTGATTTGTCACTACCCTAGTAACACGGGTGCTACATTTCAGTGTGTCTGTGTGTTTTGTATTTCAACCAAAAGGTTTCATTAAGTAATTACAAGTAAAGGACCCTGTTATACACAGTGTAAGGCGCCGTGGGCACAATGTGCCATACCCACATTTGTACAGACCAGCTGACACCCGATGGGTGACGTGGTCAGTATCATCCCAGCTGCCTTTACTTTCCAAATTATTTCCTGTACCCATATTAGACTGGTCAACCTGGGAGCCTGGGTCAATCAATCAATCAATCAATCAATCAATCAATCAATCATGTGCCATGCCAGAAAGCGTGGGCGGTCATGACTCGCCATTTCACTCGATCCCCAGAATCGTGGATCAGCTCAGTTTTCCTGTCTCGACCATGCCATGTGGTCAGGCCATCCAGGTATTTACTTCTCTGTCTTACCCTTGGTCTGTTCCCTTCGATCTTGCCAGTTGTCACCAAGTTCTCCAATCCATTTCTTCTCATAACATGTCCAAACATTTTTGACTGTCTACGTCTAATTTCTCTAATCAATTTACGATTTTCATTTGTCTCCTGTAGTACTTGGTCATTGGGTTTTCTGTCTGTCCATGTTACTCTTTGCATTTTCCTCAGAAACCACATTTCTGCAGCCATTAGATGTCTTTCAGCTTGACTGCTCATTGTCCAAGTTTCACATCCATACAAAAGAACAGGCTCTATGTAGCACCTCAACACTCTTTTTCTCGTTTCAAATGACATCTTTTTATTGGTCACTATGTTTTTCATCTTGCTAAAGGCTACTTTCGCCATGGCGATTCTTGTTCTAATCTCTACAAGGCATCTCCCATTAGATGTTATGACTGTTCCGAGATAATTGTACCGATTCACTTGTTGAAGAATATTCCCATTTACTTGTATATTACATTGTGGTATTTCGTTCTTCCTAGTGACAACCATAATCTGTGTCTTTTTACAATTTAATTCTAATCCCAGTTGTTCACTATGTGCAACAACCGTGTCTACTAATTGTTGCAGATCCTGCTCATTGTCTGCAATCAATACTGTATCATCTGCATTTCTAATGTTATTGATATTTCGTCGGGTCAATTAAACACATTTGAATCTTCCCCTATGCGGAGCAAACCATGGGATAATAGACAGTATGTAGCCACTAACACTATCACAGATGCCTTTCATATATTGTTCCATTATATTTATTTCTGTAGTATGATGCACCTTATGAGACGCAGAAACATATTCCAAGCGATAAAGTGTCCAATCTATTGTTTGTGCTTTAGTTATTAACATTTGTACAATTGCTGGTGTTTGCCAGGTGGGTGTACCAGGCTGGGGTACACTTGTCCAAATATGGTGCAGGTTGGGATATTTATTCACCATCTATAGAGAAAAACGTCTTGTTTGCTCTAGAAATAGGGCATGAGTCCATGTATGTGGCAGGCATTCTAATGCCTTGACCAGACTTCTGTTAACACAAAATGAACTCTTTATTTCAATAAATTGACTCATCCTGCTGTGCCATTGATAGTTTTCTTTATTCTACCTTCCTGTGTTTGCTGCACTCTGGTGTCAGGTGGGTTACTGCCTCTAAGTTGACAATTGTCAGGTGTGAATACAGCTGGGGGAATTTTTCTTCAGTGACATACACCACATTAATAAGCACTAAAATAGTTAATATCCTGTTCAACCCTTCCACGTAATGACTGGGGATGCATGTGTTGTCATGACATGCAAAAGATCACGTTTCACATTGTTTGTACAGGCCCGCATTTCTCAAAAGAACATTATCCACATGACTCCATTTCCTGTCATGTGTGCCAAATTTGGAACAGATATTTACGGTTTTATTTCCTGCTTGATACCGCATACAGTTCTTGTAAATGTTTTTTTTTAAAAATCTCCTGGGGAGTGGTGGTGGTGGTTGGATAGATTGTGTGGATATGGAAGATAGGAACGATAACTCAAAGCTTATTGCTAATGTGTAGTATCAAGACTGCTTTCTGGCTTGCATTTGAAAAACTTATTTTCAAAGGGTTAAGAAGGACTTTTATTTATACTATTAAGCACCATCATTTTACTTCACCTCTTGATTCTTCTTCTTCGTTCATCCGGAGTTTTTTTTCGGATGTGATTGCGTTGTGCCACAGCAGAGCTGCGTTCTTGCGCCGTTAGGCCGACACATCCGACTTCTGCGGGCATTTGTTGACCGGGTTAACCTTCCCGGGGGTTTCTTAGGACGTTTGGCTCTCACTGTTGTGGTGTTATCCCCCATCTCAGCTGGCCCATATAGAACAGCCAAAGACATCCTGGTCAGCCCTCAAGGGAAGGCAGGGGCAGACCATGGGCATTCCCCGCCATCCAAGGAGGCTTCCATACTTGCAGAGCCAACACACAGCGCTCTGGTACTGGGCTCACCCAAGGAATCGTCACGTCCTGCACATGGCTGCTTAGCCTCACTTCCGTATATTGGGCCTTCCATTCACCATAGGCTGTTCTTCCGGAAACCAGAAGTATGCAGTCTGCAGATGACATCCACACAGTGAGCTTTCGATTCGGACTTTCCACATAATGGATTTGCTATCCAAGCAATATTCCATTTCGTGCCACTAGGACACTTTTTCCACCTTTTATGAAGCCCACACAGTGTGCTTTCGATTCGGACTTTCCACATAATGGATTTGCTATCCAAGCAATATTCCATTTCGTGCCACTAGGACACTTTTTCCACCTTTTATGAAGCCCACACAGTGAGCTTTTGGTTCGGACTTTCCACGTAATGGATTTGCTATCCAAGCAATATTCCATTTCATGCCTCTGGGGCGCTTTTGTAACCGACATACCTGTGGTATGAAGTGCGGCAGTCTAAATACTTCTTCATGCACCTTTAAATGTCAACCTGAATGTAGTTAAAGTAAGCTGCGGTCAACTTGAGCTTGTTGGTATCTCCATAGAGCTTGTCCTCAAATGAAGCAGGTGTGGGCCAAAATATCTTTCTCTGTTCTGCATATATTGGGCACTCCTGCAGCAAATGTTTAGCTGTCATTTTACCAGTTCCACAATTGCATTCATCGGTATCTCCTATCTTTAGTTTATTGAACAAGTGGTATTTCAGCCTGTTATGTCCAGTGCGGAGTCTGAAGATTGCTACTTGTTCTCTTCGGTCGAGTTTGTAATATGCATCATCCTTCTGGTGACCTGGATGCTCTGATTCCCATTTGGTTCTATAAGTGCTTTTTATCAACCTCTTTGCCTCGTTATAGGTTATGTCTATGTCAGGCTGTGGTAGTCGTCCGCCCTCTTTTGCCAGTCTGTCAGCCTCTTCATTTCCAGGTATACTGCAATGTGATGGTATCCACTGTATTACAACTTTTTTGGATTTCTGGCATAGACCATGGAGTGCTGCTCTTAGGTCAGCTATTTCTGTGCTTGTAATTGCTCTTCAGTATTGAGACAGCTGACTTTGCATCTGTAAAGATAGCTATTTTCGTCTCTTTATTTTCCTCCATCAAGAGCATTTCTGCTGCAGTTTTCAGAGCCTCTACCTCCGCTTTGAAGTTACTTGAAAACTTTCCAGTTGCCACTGAATGTGTTTTTTTCACTCCATTTTTTAAATTTAGGAGAATTCCTCCTCCTCCATTCTCTACTGAATTTTTGGCTGATCCATCTGTATATGCATGGGTCCAATTGCTGCTTGGGTAATGTTCTTTTATGTAGTTTAGGGTTATTTCTCTTCTTTCGGTTTCATGCTGAGTGTTCTTTTTCTCAATACCAGGAATGTTTTCTATCATCTCAGGCAGTAGCTGCTGTCTCCAAGCTGGGAACTTGTCTGCATTGTAAATGGGTTTGACTGTTGATATGTTAAGTATGGGATCTGCCCTAATCTTTCGTTTTGCAGTTTCTACAAAGTTGCTACGCTTCAGTCGTCCCTTTCCAAAACCACTAAACCTTTTATACATAGGGTGGTCTGTCAATCTTCTAAATTTTTCAGCTTGTTGCTGGGCTCTGCTATCTCTTCTATCCTGCATTGGTTGTAAACAAGTGATCTTTTCTGCTTCATTAATAGGCGTTGTCTTCAGGCTTCCAGTTATGATTCACATTCCTTGGTTTTGGACTCTACTTTTTTTGTTAAAGTTTGACTTAGCTGCTGTTGCCCAAGCTGCAATGCCATATTCCAGTACTGGCCTCACCTGTCCAGTATATAACTTCTTGAGAACTTTCTCATCTGCTCCCCACGTTGTACCAGCAAGCTTTTTCATGATTGCCATTCTTTGCCTTGCTCTTGTTCGATTTTTCTCAACCTGTGTCTTCCATGTCAGGCGACGATCAAAAGTGACTCCTAGATAGTTTGGATTTTCTTCATGGCGCAATATTTTTCCATTCAATACCAGCTTAGGTTGCTGAGTTTTAGTTGAGAGGGAGAATACTGTGCATGTTGTTTTCTCCTCACTTATCTTCACTAGCCATGATTTTGACCAGTCCTCTAGCGCTAATAGGGCTTGCTGTATTCTGCTGTTAGCTGTACTAATATATTCTTCAGATGTCCATATAGCTAGGTCATCTGCAAAGGATGATGTGTGTACTCTGGCTGGAAAATTTTCCGTGATGTCGTTTATATATGCTAGGAATAATGTTGGTGAAAGAACTCCTTGGGGGACACCGTGCTCCAACAGCATCATTTTGCTGGTTTGTCCTTGTACTTTTGTCCTGGCAGTTCTCAAGGTAGTGGCTGATCCATTTGTACATTTTCCCACAAACATGCATTTTTTGCAGTTTTACTTTCAGTCCTTCCTTCCATACTTTATCAAATGCTTTTTCTAAATCTATCCAGACCGCTAGTGTGTGCTTTTTCTCTTGGAAGGCATCCTCTATTTACTGAGCTATATAGGTTATTTGATCTTCAGTGGATCTGTACTTTCTGAATCCTGCTTGGTGAGGTGTTAAGAGTTGGTTTTCTTCCAGATGCCATGTTAGCCTGCCATTGATAATGCGTTCCATTAATTTTCCTACACAGCTAAGAAGACTGATAGGTCGATAGCCATTTGGTTCTTCCAGGTCTTTTCCTTTCTTTGGGACTGGTATTAGTATAGCTTCCTTCCATGCCTGTGGGACTATTCCCCTCTTCCAGCTGTAATTTAGGACTGCTAGTAGTTTCTTTTTTGCCTTAGTGCCTAGTCCTATTAGCATTTCATTTGTGATTCCATCCTTTCCTGGTGATGTCTTCTTTTTTAGGGTATTCATTGCCTGTTCCATTTCTTCCATTGTTAGATTTGCCATCATATATTCTGCTGCTGTCTCTGTATATCTATGATGTATCTGTTTATCTTTGATTGCTTTCTTCTGTTCGGCTGTAATATCAATGTGGTTTGCACTGGCATAGTGTTCCATTAGTGCATTTGCAGCCTTTTTTCCTGTAAGCAAGGCATTTCCTTGTTTAATTGTTATTTGTTTGTTTCTAGGTCCTTCATTGTTCATGGCTTTCACTAGTTTCCATAGTTTGTTTCCATCCCTGTCAAAATTCAGGTTTTCTGTTTTTTTCCTCCAACAATCTCTTGTTGTTTGATTTACTGTTCTTTTATATTTTGCTGAGATGGCTTTGAGAGAGATGTTCGCTTCAGTTGTTTGTTCTCTCTCTGCGGTCTTCCTAGCATCTTCAACTTTGTCCTCCAAAATTTGTAGTTCCTCAGTCCAGTATGGTTTGTAATTTTTCCTCGCTCCTCTTGGAATAGACTCAGTGGCCGCCTGTATTATTGCTCTGTTTAGACTTTCCACCATTTGCTTCATGTTGCCATATCGTGTATTTATGTTTTCACAATATTTGCCTGTTAGTATGGAAAATCTGTCCCAATCTGCTCGTTTGTAATTCCAGCGAGGCAAAGGCTTTTGCTCATGTGGAACATACTCCGTATTTATTACAAGCTTGATTGGTCTGTGGTCACTACCTGCTAATTGGTCAAGCACATGGCGATCGATTTTGTGGAGGATGTCTCCTGTACAGAAAGCTAAGTCTGGAGTAGAAGTGGTAATCCATCTTCTGGAGTAGAAGCTCGGTGTGTCATCCGCTTTGTTGAGTAGATGGAGATTTGAGTCTATTTCCCAGTCCTCCACTTCATCTCCTCTTTTGTCAGTATCTGGGTATCCCCATCTTTCTGAGCGGCTATTAATGTCTCCGACAATAATGCAATTTGTGTCAGTTATTTCCATGTTTGAGAGTGTAAGATCCTTATCTGCCGGGCTATACAGATTGTAAATTCTTATTTTCATGTCCTTTATCATTATATCAACACCTATAATTTCCGTTTGGTTGTCAGAGATCACAGATACTTCGCTGCAAGGTATTGTATTTCGTGTAAGTATTACAACTCCTCCTTTGTGTCCTTCGCGGTCGAAACGTGTGGCCTGATATCCCTCGACTGAAAATGTGCGATTGGCGTTGAGGTGTGTCTCTTGAATGCATGCCACATCTATTCTATCTTTATGAAGACGCTGTGTTAGGGAGGCTTTCTTGTTATAAACTCCTTCGGCATTCCATTGTAGTATGTTGAGAGTCCCGGGTGTTTGGTCAATAGCTCTTAACCTACTCCTCTGTGCCTTGACTCCACAGCACAGGGGAAGGTGACCACCAGTAGTCATGGGTGGACCCCCTCGAGGCAGGGGGCCCGGCACTATCACCGCCTGATGGGACTTCACGGGATTAGCACCATAACGATTTATTTTCATCTGTGGCATCATGAAATGATAAAGTTACGTAGCACTTCTTTGTCAAGCCTGTGGCTCAGTACATCCGATTTCGACAAGCATTTTTCGGGATGCTTTCCCTAGCCTTTGACTGTCCCCAGTCTACCTACAAGGCAGCAGGTTTGTGCGTCACTTCGTCTGGTCCCTCTCCCTTGACCTGTCCGACATGGGTGACCCTACCAGTAGCTGTGCTACCGTCGGCATAGCTCTTGGGGTCATTGGAACGCTCAAGCCCCTCTACCTCATCAAGGTGGACGCACGGCAGAGGGGACCTCTTGATTCGCTGGAACATGTCTTGTTCTCCCCACAAGTTCAGCATTAGTGATTCACAGTGTTCCATGCCCTTATATGTGGAGAGTCAGGGTTCACCATGTCACATGATCACCAGTTAAATGTCTGTGTTCTAGTCCCAATTATTCTATGTGACCAAGCCATCCTGTTATTTAACTCTTTGTCTTTTTCTTGCTATTTTCCCATCATGTTTGCCAGTTGTCTCTAATTTTCAAGTTTATTTCTCTAAACAGTTCTACAGTCTTAACTGTCTGCATATAATTTTTCTGATCAATTTACAGTTTTCATCTGCTTCATGGGCTGCCACATTCATCTGCCTCCGTAGAATGGGAAAAACAAGAAACACACAATGAAACAAAAAAGTCGTGTTGAGATCCTCTAGAGAAACAACAAATATGCTCTTATATACATTTAAACGAACATCCTTGTTTGGAGGTGGTTCTTAACACATGACCATTGGACAGGAAGCCAAATGGAGCTCACAGAGCCAAGGCACGATCTCTTCTCTTCGTGTATTGTACTCTGTGCTGTGATAAAAAACAAAATAAGACATAATGTTATTCTCGCATGAATATTAATGGCTTGGTGAAGAGAAATAACATGTGTCTTACTTATGAAATGTGGAAGTGCATTTATTCCTTCAATGAGTTGGCAGTGTCATTTTGAGGGGATCCAGATCCGTGTGGCAGTACTTTGTACATTTTCTACCTGGTGTAATAGTTCTCAAACTATTCCAGGTACCACTCTTGCCACCCCTACCCTGGTGATTTGGGGGGGAATGGGAAGAAACAGAGCTGCAGTCCTGCCTACTTTTAAACCACTGGTGTGGTTTACTCTGATATTAATGTCTTTCTCCAAGTTTGCCATTCCCCTTAAACCATCCATTTATAACTCCAGAAATCAATGGGGAGAACCATTGAGGCCACTAAGACAATTACATAAATAAACACATAGTATTATTTGGCGCTCACAGAAGGAGAAGAAGGAAATAGAGACTAGAAGACGCACTAGACAACATACAATTTGAAAGCTATAGTTACCAACTGGGATCAAACCTGTCGCCTCCAATTGATGACGGCGCCTCACTGCAGGAACAAGTGTACTTCGACGCATGACCAACTCTGTCCAACAGTAGTCTAGTTGGTCGTGCGTCGAAGTACACTTGTTCCTGCAGCGAGGCGCTGTCGTCATTTGGAGGTGACAGGTTCGATCCCGGTCGGTAATGATAGCTTTCAAATTATATGTTGTCTAGTGCGTCTTCTAGTCTCTATTTCCTTCTTCTTCTTCTGCGTTCATCCTGAGTTTTTTTTTTCCGGATGTGATTGCGTTGTGCCTGTTTACAGCAGAGCTGCGTTCTTGCGCCATTAGGCCGACACATCCGACTTCTGCGGGCATTTGTTGACCGGGTTAACCTTCCTGGCTATGTGTGTTTATTTATAACTCCATTACTTTTCTGAGAAGGGGGGTGGGAGGTGTTTCCCACTGCACAACTGTCTTGGCATTCAGGTCACCCAGCAAAATTTGGGTATTGCCAACTCTTTGTTTATTTATGGTACTTTGAATATTCATGTTAAATTCCCCCTTAACTGATTCTTCCTTGTCATTTGTTGGTGTGTATCACTGGATCACATGTATGTTCACTTTTCATGATTGTTTTTCTAATTGTTACTGTTATTATTGTCAAAGTCACTGCTTTCTACTCTAGTAGTGCTTGCTTTTCCTCTTTAAAAAAAGTCGCTTAAAAGTCGACAGGGTCAACTTCATTGCACCGGATGTTTATCCCATATGGCTCGGTCTCTTTCCGCAGCGCAGAAAGCGTCGCACAAAGCACGAACTCCGTATCTCTAGCGATGGCCCACAGGAGTCTCTGAAAAATTTCACTTGTGAACCGAAGGTCGTGGCCCGGAATCGAACCCACAACCTTCGGAGCCCGAGTCAAACAGCTTGACCACTTCACCATGGAGACTCCCGCTATCTAAAGATAGCATTGGGACTATTCATTTTCTGTGAGAGGCATTTCCAGAGAACAGCAATGTTTTACCTGTGCTTATAGCTTTTTGCCTGCTCCATTTGGTCTTGCGTTTCATAATTCCAAAATGCTATCCTTATTACATTTCATTTTCCTTACCACTTGTGCCATCTATCCCAATTCATACATAGTTTTCCCCGGGAAGGTTAACCCGGTCAACAAATTCCCGCAGAAGTCGGATGTGTCGGCCTAACGGTGCAAGAACGCAGCTCTGCTGTAAACAGGCACAACGCAATCACGTCCGAAAAAAAACTCCGGATGAACGCAGAAGAAGAAGATACATAGTTTTAACATTCCAGGTGCCATTTCTGGAGATTTTCCTAGTTGAAGAGGGGTAATTCGGCGATCTAGCCTCCTTACAGCTTTCTCTGCATTGCATCATATTCTAGCAGAACAGCATGTTTTCATCTTGGTTGCCCGAGTATTTTCTCCTTTCTACGTACTTTCATGGTTGGTTGGATTTTGCAGTGAAAGTTTTCTACGAATGGGTTAGCTAGTCCCATACCAATGCTTCTGGGTCGTCTGACAAAAGCATTGTAGATTAGTGTTACTGTTCTTTGCTTCCTATAAGAGCCCCAGTAACATATCTTTACTCTCAATAACATTAGTTAATACCGTCTGCCTTAAAAACAAAATAAAGATAATATTCAGTGTATCAATGTTTCAACATTATGTTATGCTTAAATGAACACACAGTGAGATGCAGTGAATATGATAAATCAATCATGTAAATGACAGTTTAGCATTTATGGCTCAAAACTTACTGTGCTTCTCCCTCCAAGTATGACAGTTGCTATGGGTCCTAGAAGTATGGCATATTCCCTGGTAATAAACGCCCATCTTTTAGTCTTATAGTGCGTTATATAGAGTGCTAATCTCAGCCTGAAAAGGTCTGCAGATGTGAGGAGAGAGGTGTGTTGATTAGGTGGGGATCTTGGCTTTAAATTTGTGTAAAGAATGCCTCTGCAACTTTCCTCGATTCCAAACTGCTCAAAGACAGCAGTGTTGTAGAAATCTCATTGTGCCAGACTGAGCAGTCAGCATCTGTGTTGTCCCAGTTTCAAACTACTGTTACGACTAGAGGGTAAACTCAATCTTATCAACATTGACAGTAGAAAATAGATAGGATCTATTGTGTCAAGTTACTTTATTGATAGAAAGTGATCTCATTACATCAGACCAGTTTTTGTAACAGATATAAGTGGCAAAGTCTCAGTCTCATTCATTACTGTTCATATGACATGTGATCAACCTAGAAATGCCTATAAGTATTTTTCTCTGTAGCTACCTAGTCTGAAACAAGTGCCATGGCTTATTTATTCTTTAATTGTATAAAACCATGATTATTTTATATCCCTTCTCAACTTAAGTTGTTTTCCTGAGCGATAAGGTTTACATGGCCAAATCAGTACATATTAATGCACCAAGTTTACACATGTTTATTTCCTGTAGTAATCTCACCCTGTCAGATACAGATTAGAGCTATGTATCAACACTTCTGTATTTACTCACAAATCTGTCTAGATAATCTCTGGTTAGCTTCATGACATCTTGGGTCTCTCTGGATGAATGTTCCAGATCAGAGTTCAGATGTCTAGCAGCCTGTATACATGTGTGGTTTCTAAATGTCAGCAAACCTCAACTAGGTATATTAACATCAAGCTTGTGTTGGCCATCTGTGTTTACAGTTGAAACTTCAGAGATAGAGCTTTACCTTGGCCTAATTTTTTTATGTTGTTTTGCCATATTGACTCCTATGTGGTAGTGCACACCGGTCATATCTGCTGTATAACTTTTATCTCAAACAGTGGGAGTTAAAGTGGTAATTGGGACAGAGTGGGTTAATAAGAGAGGTATTTAAGGATGATTGAGTTTAGATTCAAGTCTGTTTCCAGTAAGGATAGACATACTAGGGAATTTGAGTATTTGTATTTGTTAGAGTATCTGTAGAGAATTTGGAGCACTTATGGGTTACACCCGTGTGCTGTGATGTTGATCGTCAACTAAACTAAACTAATATTAGGGAATTAATCTTCTTCTTATGCGTTCATCCGAAGTGTTTTTTCAGATGTAATTGCATTGTGCCCAGTTGTGTGCCCGTTTGTGCACCCGTAGGCCGACACATCCAACTTCGGCGGGCATTTGTTGACAGGTTTAGTCTTCCTTGAAAATTAATCTGATATGTTTATCTTCATCATGAGCCATGAGCCCACCTGTCCCCTGTTGTTTCACCTTGTCCAAGAAGGACAGATTTCCAAGCCACTACCCCAGGATCAAGCGGGGGTGTCTCTGGGTTTGTCTGGAGCACTGTGATGTCTATAAGTGTTGTTAGCTGTAGTTATCTATTGTGAGACCAGCGCCGAAGCGTATCTGTTCTTTAATTTTATCAGGGCAATATTTCTTCTATATGTCCCTTCACCGATTCAGTTGTTCCCCAAAGGATAAGGAATCATGGTGGGTTACATGGCTAAACCATTGAATGTTTATGTAGCAAGTTTACACATGTTTATCTTCTGCAGTAATTTCACACGGTGGGTTACATGGCTAAACCATTGAATGTTTATGTAGCAAGTTTAAACATGTTTATCTCCTGCAGTAAATTCACACTGTCAGATACAGATTACAGCTATTCTACACTTCTGAGGCCTCTCAGGATGAATGTTCACAACATAGTTTGCATGTCTAGCAATGTGTCCTCATGTGTGGTTTCTAAATTTGAGCAAGCCCCAATTAGGTATATTGCAGGGGTAGAAAAATCCAGGACTGACTGGTCACCATGGTACCTGAAAATATTTACCTGGCTCCTGAATTTTCAAATATCATTGAATGTGATTTCAAAAAGGGACTTGGTAGCAGTGGATCTCTGTCTTTCGCCTTGATTGTACATTCTGTCAGACTGCTGTCCATCCATCTCTTGGTGTCATCTTCCCACTTGTATCATTGCATGGTTTTTGTAAGAGTGTTATGTATTTTAACGTGACTGAAATATTTCACTTACCTGTTGTTTATTTCTTTCATAAACTCTCTATTCATTCACAGTTTTTCTAAAACCTCTGTATTTGATTGTTTTTGTTTCCTTGAAATATGACATATTCTTCTTCATCCATATCCCCTCTGTTTGACTTTCTAATGGCTTGTTCATTGTTCAGATTTCCTCGCCATAAACTAGTGTTGAATATACATAAAATTTGACAATTCTCATTTTTAATGTGTTGATAATCTCTCTTTGTCTTACGCCATAAGGTACTATAGGCAGTAGATGACAGAGAATCTCTTTAGATGTTATTACTGATGTCATGTTGTTGAAAACATTTATGACCATGCTTAGTTTCTTTTTGATTTCTGTTTCACTTCTGCCATCATTTGTTAAGACATGTCTAAGATATGGGAAACTTGTCACTTGTTCTAGTATCTCCCCATTTACTGGGATGTTCATTGGTATCCTCTCCTTTCCACTGCTAATTATCATAGTTTTCTTTTTCTTTTTTTGAATATTAATATCGAAGCCATATTTACCATAGCTCACATAATATGTCTCAGGACAGTGCATAAACTCCATAGTACTGGTGAGGATCCAACAAACATATGTTTGCCAGAATCATACATGCTACATTCTGTTTGTAGGCATGTTTTCTAACTTTGAAGTTAAATCTGTTAAGTGGCCTCATGCCTCATTTAGCTGCTCTTTTCGGTTTCCAACTCTGCCACAGGATCTTTCACATGCAACAGGTCCCTTGAGTTTTTCACCTTGTCCAAATTGGCTGGATGTTGTCTGCTACCCTAGGTTCAGGTCAGAGTATCTATGGTTTTTCCAGCAGCTCTGTGATGAGGATTCTCAACAAAGAAAACAAAATCAAGGACAGAAGAGGTTATGAACTGTTGTTGTTTGGGTAACAATACACATAGTGCAGAATGAGTTACAAGAGTTTGCATGTCTGCACTGTGGGTGTCTACACCTTTGTAACAAGCACTGTAACTTTAGCCGTTGGCAAGGTGACCGCTGCTAATTAACTAAGTGGGCTCTTTATAAGATCACATTAAGTAATTATCTTTATTGACCGTAGCATTTGTACATCTAGAGAAGAATAGCCATAAATTGTTGAGGCCTCAAAGCAAAAATAGAAATAAGGCTATTACTGCAAATGGCAAAGCCCTGTCTGCAGATCTTCAAATGTAGGGAATGATAAGGTTATTATTGGTAAATAGAAGAGCACCATAAAATATCAGGTAAAATTATTGAATAAGTAGAAATCATGTTTCTTCTTCTTCTTGTTCTTGTTCTTCTTCTTCTTCTTCTTCTTCTTCTTCTTCTTCTTCTTCTTCTTCTTCTTCTTCTTCTTCTTCTTCTTCTTCTTCTTCTTCTTCTTCTTCTTCTCTTCTTCTTCTTCTTCTTCTTCTTCTTCTTCTTCTTCTTCTTCTTCTTCTTCTTCTTCTTCTTCTTCTTCTTCTTCTTCTTTTCTTCTTCCTCCTCTCCTCCTTCTCCTTCCTTCTTTTTCCTTTTTGTAAATTTGAAATGACTGTGGGTATAACAGATGATCCACATTCGAACAATACCTATGACCATGTGCTTTAATTGTTTCAGCTTAAGTATTATTAATTTATTCACTTTGTATTTTTTGGGTACTCGCTTTTAACTCGAGCGTAGTCCATACACACTACTTCTAGTAGTGTTGGACTGAATTTTGTGTATAGATTAACTTTCCCTATTACCAGTGTCCCTCGTCATCAGGCGAACCCACTCCAACTTCAGAGGTAATTGTAATTTGCGTCTCCAAGTCAAAGACGAGAGATTAGCATTTTAGTCCAACTGACCAGTGTAGGGGTTGAACCCCTTACCTTGGCATCAGCACACCGGATGTTTAAAAACATACGTTCTTATCCATTTGGCCATACTGACCTCCATTTCACTTCACATGATATACAACTCTGCAGTATGCACCTGATGAGATGCAGAAAAATATGCCAGGCAATAAATCATTCAACATTTGTAGCTTCTGTGTTTACATTCACTAAGGGAATCCATTGTTTTGAAGTTCATAAAACAATGTCTGATACACTTATCCACACCATTTTACTTGTTCTTTGCCAGATTGACCTGAAGAAGTCCCTGGAAAATCAGGGTCCTTTTGATTTGCTCATACATAAAGTCACAGATATCTTGGCCAGGGCTGTCGGTGGCCACACGTCTTCTGAAAATGCAATACAAAACCTCGAGGTGAATTACTATTTTAATTAATGTTGATCGCCTCATTATTTATGTAATTATGCATATGTTTTATATATTCTTTAGTCATAAGTCTTAAGATTTAGTTTTACTTAGACCAGTGGTTTACAAACTATTTTCAGCTGCCATCCCCTAAACTTCTAGGTCACATCACTAGTGACACTTTCCCCTAAAAAGTTGGATATAAACTCTCTGTCTTGTTATAAAGTATTACTAATTAAAAAACTCGCCAATCCCTGGACACGTCTGCCTTCAGGGGAATGGTGGCCGGTACTGTCATCTTTGGGAATTGCTGGCTTAGAGGCTTTGTGTAAATATTGTCTACACAGCTCATTCTCTCCATGAGGGATTGTCTTCTGAATGATAAACAACAGTAAACTTGACAGTTGCAATCCTCTTATTGTCCTTGATGTACAAATAAAAGGGCAGGGGCAGGCTATGCATCTTTGACTGTATTTGACGTACAAATAAGACAGACAAATCATCTTTGACTATACTTTATATACAAATAAGATGAACTCCATATCTTGTTACTCTATGCACAAACATGAAAGGTTACACATCTTTTTCTTTACTTGATGTACAAATAAGAGTTGCTACACATCTTTTGCTATACACGATGCATAAATAAAAACGACTACATGTCTTACTTGTTTATGTGCAAATAAGAGGACCTGCACATCTTTTGTTACACTTGATGTACAAAATAAGAGAGACAGCACATCATTTACTTTTCTTAAAATGTATAAATAAGAGAGACTACACATTGTAAAAAAATTTACTTCATGTACAATTAAGAGAAAATATTCATCTGTCGCTATACTTGATGTATAAATATGAGGAGCTACACATATTTGTCTTTAATTGATGTACAGCAAAGAGGAGCCATATATTTTGTGCCATTCTTGAGTACAAACAAGAAGGCCTACACATCTTTGTTTCACTGGATGCACAAATGGGAAGGATCACACATCTTTTATGGAACTTTATCTGTAAATAAGAGAGACATGATTTACAGGCTACCTTCTTTACAGGTGCCTACAATGTCATAATTCGTCAGTTCACAGCAATGAGAAACTACAAGAAACTAATTAAAACCATAAGTTGATTAGAGAAATTAGACATAAACAGTCAGGATGTTTTTGGCACGTGTTATGAGGAGAAATAAACTAGAAAATTTAGTGACAGCTGCCAGACTGAAGGGAAAAGAACAAGAAGAAGGCAGTGAGATAAATACCTGGATGTTGGATGGTTTGGCTACAAGGCATAACTGAGGCAAGAACACAAACCTGATTCAAGACTGGTGATCGTGTGAGATTATGAACCATGACTGTCCATGCTTATCAGCATAGCACATGATGATGATGACAAATCATTTTTTACTGTACTTGATGCAAAAATAGTAAGGATGACACACCATTTACTATACTTGATGTAAAAATAGTAAGGATGACACATCATTTTCTATACTTGATGCAGAAATAGTAAGGATGACACACCATTTACTATACTTGATGTAAAAATAGTAAGGATGACACATCATTTACTATACTTGATGTAAAAATAGTAAGGATGACACACCATTTACTATACTTGATGTAAATATATTAAGGATGACACACCATTTAACATGTGATATGAAAATAGTGGGAACTACACTTGATTTACAAAATTAAAAAGTCGCTTAAAAGTCGACAGGGTCGACTTCATTGCACCGGGTTTTATCCCATATGGCTCGGCCTCTTTCCGTAGCACAGAAAGCGTCGCACAAAGCACGAACTCCGTAGCTTTTAGCGACGACCCGCAGGAGTCTCCGATACATTTAACTCGTAAACCGAAGGGTGCGGCCCGAAATCGAACCCACAACCTTCGGAGCACGAGTCAAACGGCTTGACCACTTCGCCACAGAAACTCCCAGATTTACAAAATTAAAGGGGACAAGATATGCATCTTTTATTTTACATTATTATAAGATGAATGAAATGAGGAGCGGCTGGCCGAGAGGCTAGAACGCCAGATTCTCCTTCAGGAGACCCAGGTTCGAATCCTCGGAAAGGTGTGGGATTTTTTCTGTTGGGGGAAAAAGAAAATCCTAACCTGCACAGTCGCGGCTACTGCACTAGACAGGTAGCCTTAATTCTTCAGGCTCAAAGACCACCCCCCCCCCCCCCCCATACACCACAAGGTACTATATTGGCAGTAAATGACAGTGGCAGTTTTATTTTTATAAGATGAATTATACACGCGCTAAATGCTTTGTGAATAAATAAATTGCACATGCTTTACTAAACTTGATGTACAGATAAAGTGATTACTGTACTTGATGTACAAATAAAGTGATTACCATACTTGAATTAATAAAGTGGTTACTATACTTTATGTACAAATAAAATAATTACTATTGTATAAATAAGATGACTACAGTACTTGGTGTACTGATAAGATGACTAATAGATTTGATGTACAAATAAAGACTGGGCACCTACCAAATGAGTGAACATCCTGTACTTGTCACCTTGACCTCACACTGTTAAGATGTGCTGACAGCATGGGGCTTAGATGGGAAGTTATCTCTGGCTGTTGCATGTTCATGTAGTTTATCTTGTGTAAATTAGGTCAGGTTGGTTTGACTCATACTGCACTTCTGCTGGAGGATTCAGATTTTCAGGCCAGAAAAGTTGGAGATTGCTGCAGTCTGTAAACAGTGTGAATGCCCTGGTTTACTTTCTCTAAATCAGGTCACTGGTGTCAAAGAAGGTGCAGCTGGCAGTATAGAAAACCAAGAGAATAGAAATTGTATACAAGCTGGGGGGCAGGTTTAAGAGGATGGCATAACTATTAAGGCATAACTGTTATTCAAAACAATGTTTTCCCATAGTGAATTTGAATAACTAAGGCACAAACAATAGATTGCACGATTTTGTGCCTGGCATGTTTTGCTGCATCTCGTCAGAAATCACACAACATAAACTAAAGCAGTAAGGTAAATCCTTCAAGACAAAATGATTGCATGTTAAAGCTGGCAGAGGCAATTGCCATTCATTTACAAAAACAACTTTGTGCAGACAAATGACATGATAGTCAGTTTAAAATTATCGTTGGAGACAATTCAAATAACTGTGTGAATATGTGTTGCATATTTCAACTTGAAGGATGTATCTTATTGCTGGTGAGATGCAGCGAAATATGCCAGGCAATAACTATTGTTGTTAATAACCATTGAAAAGCTATTGTAAGTCTCTTAGCTGTAGGTACTGAGGACCCTACTCATATTTTCAAAGTAGGAAATATCAAAGAATAATCGTGGCTCACCTCATCATGTAGCAAATGCTCTGCAGAATGTCACTTTCATCACAATACACCGTAAAGATTTCCTTTCTTTCGTGAATCCCCCTGTCTCATGCAATTTCATGCCGAGGGTGTTTGTAATGTCCTGTGCCCACCATCATATTGGTCTATTATTCCAAGAACCATGCCGTCCATCACTGTTCTGTCTAAACCATTGTTCCAAGACCTGATGTTTTGAGCAAGTTTTCTCCCATGTTTAGATCTTGTAAAAGATCAGCACCTTTCTTCTTCTTTATCCATGATAATTTAAGAATGTTTCTGTAATATTTAGGCTCAAAATCCTCAGTTTTCTTTTAATTTTGATTTTCATGACTACCCTACCACTGTTCATATTGTTGTTATTATTGATCTAGCAGTGCCTGGGCTTCTGTCGTTCTCATCATCAATGCCATATCATGATACAGGCAATTTTTCATCAGCTGTTATAGCTGTTGTTCATGATAGGTTGGCTAGTAGTGGATCATCTGGAAGACTGAATTTTAACTATTTAAGTCCAATGCATCAATGTTAAGATCGTCTGAGTCTTGAAAAGGGCTGGCATATTTCGGAATGAGGTTGATATATAGACTATCCTCCCGATCTGATGCCAAAGTGCCATCTCCTAGGAAATGTGTTGCACAGCACTCTTTCTCTCCAAGCTCCAAATGCAATGAGTTGTGTGCTAGACCTGTAGTAAAACTTCACGTCTGCAGGGAGGCACATTTGGGCACTCATCAGAAAAGAAAGGAAGTGCTTCTTTACTTTTTGTGAGGTTTTCCTTTACTTACTATGAGTTTCTCTCATGGGCTTTTCTTTTACTTCTGTGGGTGCAGATCAATGCCCGTGAATTGATTTCTCATGTTATTTCAGTGGCCTTAGGGCAAGGAATGTTTTCCTCAGGGGCAAGTAATCAGATTATACTAGATTTCTAAACGATTTATTTTCTGGTTCAATGAACCAAAGCCGTGAATTTTCACCGTCAATTCGTTATGCAAATGTTGGTCGTTCACTAAACATATCTATTTATAAGTTGAATGTGAACAGATTAAACAGCATTATGTAAAGGCAATACAGTAAAAATGCATCTAATTTATTCTTGACAGCTCATTTTTACTAAATTTTATATCTCTGATAAGTGTAAGACCAAGTTGGCAAAGGACAGCAATTAATTATCATGCAGTTTGCTGTGAAGTGGTCACCATTTGTGTTCGTAATCCATACTGAACTATAACATTTTTTAAGGCTGATTTTGTATAGTTCTATTATTTCACTGTCACTTGTATGATACTGAATTTATATAAATTTTTCTTGTTGCATATTTCATGCCGGCAGTCTGTATTGCTTTTGAACCCAGTAGTATGCTTTGTTTCTTTACTTCATACTTGTTAAGAGAACCTGTTGTGAAAATATTAAATACAATTTATAAACCAGTTGTTTTATGCCACTGTCACTGTAAACAGTTTTGTTAAGCTAGGGATTAAAAAAGAGACGAGTAAACAGCATTGTTAAGCTAGGGATTAAAAAAGAGACGAACTTATTACCACAGTCTCTTTGTCAGCAGCCTAACAACCTGTCTGATTACATAGGATTTTATGTTTTGTGTTGTTATACCACATACTTTGTCTCTCTTGCAATCCAAAACCTGTTGTTTGACGTGACTGACGCTGTGAACAGACTTTTTAAGCTAAGGGTTAAAAAAGAGATGAATTTATTACCTGGATGTTTCTTTGTAGGCAGCCTGACAATCATTGTCTAATTGAAGGGGCTTTATGTTTTTTTGTTGTCATAGCTTATGTTTTGTCTCTCTTGCTACTCCAAGCCTTTTTATTGTAAACATCATCATCTGCCATGTAAAGTAATGCAGGCAATCATGTTCTTCCACAAACTTTGTTTTCTGTGTTCTTGATAAATGCAAATGCTATCATCATCTGTGCCACCCTAAATAACCCATCCAGCATTGTCTTCTTCTGTCACTAACACCTGTCTTCATATTATCACAACCTTCTTCAACCCCTCCCATCTCATAATGTGACCAAAAATGACCATTGTCTTCTTCTGATGTGGGTAATCAAATCTCTTTACGGTTTAGTCACCTGCAGTAGTTAGTTAGAGGAAATAGAATATGCAATTGTAATGTTTTTTTTTCTTTTTCGGGGGGGGGGGGGGGGGGGGGGGGGCACTTGCTCACTTTGGACTCAAGCGTAGTCCACAAACACTATTTATAGTAGTGATGAACTGAATTTTGCGTGTGGATTAGCTATCCCTATTAACAGTGTCCCTCACCCTCAGGCGAATCGAACCTACTCTGACTTCAGAGGTACTTGTAATTTACATCCCCAAGTCAAGGGCGACAGGTCAACATTTCTTCTTCTGCGTTCATCTGGAGTTTTTTTTCCGGACATGATTGCGGTGTGCCTATTTACAGCAGAGCTGCGTCCTTGCGCCGTTAGGCTGACACATCTGACTTCTGCGGGCATTTGCTGACCAGGTTAACCTTCCCGGAGGTTAACATTTTAGTCCAGCTGTCGAGTGTAGGGGTTAAACCGCTTACCTCAGCATCAGCCCACCGGATGTTTAAGAACATGCGTTCTTATCCATTCGGCCATGCTGACCTGCGAATTGTAATGTTGAATCAGTACTACTGTATGGATCAGAAACAGAAAAAATACTGAAAAGATTACAAATAAACTGCAACCTCAGATGTTGGAGTGGGTTCACCTGATGGCGAGGGAGACTAGTAATAGGGAAAGTTAATCCACATGCAAAAATCAGTTCAGTGCACTTGAAGTAGTAATACGTGTATGGACAGTGCTTGAGTTCAAGGCAAGGGAACGAAAAACAAAAATGCAGACTTTCATTAATTGGTGCCTGCACAAAGTAGGAGGATTATAATGGTATGACAGGGCCACCAATAGGGAGTTCATGGAGAGAACTATACAAATATCAGAGAATCAAGAGGTGAAGAAAAGGCGCTGGTGCTGGATAGAACATACATTTTTTGTGGGCACTGAAAATAGTATAACTAGAAAATCTTTCGTCTGAAATCTACAAGTCATAAGGGAAGATCTAAAATATGTGTATAAGAGAAGTAGAGACATACATAAATAATATGTGGAGGACATAGATGGAAATGCAGGGGAAAGCGAAGGATAGGACTGCTTGGAGTGAGTTGCATGAGGACCTGTGCCCCAGTGGGGGTTAAAGGGTGACAGAAGAAGGCAACTACAACGGTTGCTGGGGACATAGTCCAAAGCCATGTGTGGGGAAGACAAGGGGAAACTGCCACTTTATGTATCTCTAGAATATCAGCATGCACAACAAACCTGCTCTGAATATTAATGTTATTATATTATTAGAAGCAATTACACACAGTGGCAATCATGGTCTCTACTCTCTAGCTTTCATAAATACTAACTGCACATTGGATATTTCCATTATATTTCACATTGGATATTTCCATTATATTTCCATTTACACATTGGGTATTTCCATTATATTTCCATTTACACATTGGATATTTCCATTATACCATTACCCCTATCCCGTTCAACCTCAGAAGAGAAGTTATATTAGGGTCCATCGCCTGATTCAGATTAATAATCTGGAGACTGAGTCAGCCACAAATAGGATATTAATTTGAAGGGGATTGTTGTTCAAAGAGGGTAATGGCTTGGACATGGGATATGTTTAGAAGAGGTTAGATATACGTTTTGCTGTTGTCTTGTAAACAGTGCCTTAGATTTTACTTTTTCTGACTACGTTCTTTAATGGAAGGCATGGTTTCTAGAAGACAAATCAGGGGATAACCAACATTATGATGGACTCGGGACATTAAGGACACCTTGGGCATGAGAATGCATGAGGCAGAGGAACTAGTTCAGGATTGAGAGTTTCCAACAGGCTGTGATAAGAACAGTATTCTTCAAATCACTTGCTACATGATTTTATGAAGATACCCAAAAAAAAAATTGTTGCAGTACCTGGCACCATTGCTGGTATTTGCCAGGGAGGTGTTGAAGAGGTTTCAGGAAATCAAGGTTGCCTGCCTGCCCAAGCAGTCACTATGCTGTGTTTGGATTTGTGTATGTGTTATTTTACCGCCTGTAGATAAGAGCTCCTGGCCTTATCAATGAAAATAACCTTGAGCCCTATTGTGTGGAATAAGTCGCTAGATAGTCTATACAGCCACACGATGATATGTGGCTTTATTTCCAGAGTTGGTCATGTCAGTAAAATGACATGATTCTGCTAGTTTTGTTTGAACCATAACACAAGTCACTTTAGCTTATGTTGTACCATAACACAAGGTCACATTAGTTTAGGTTGTATCATAACACAAGGTCACATTAGTTTAGGTTGTATCATAACACAAGGTCACATTAGTTTAGGTTGTATCATAACACAAGGTCATATTAGTTTAGGTTGTACCACAGCATAGTTCACATTAGCTTGGATTGTACTATATTCCAGGTCACATTAGCTTAGGTTGAACTGCAACACATGTCACATTAGCTTAGTTTGAACCGCAACACAGGTCACGTTAGCTTAGGTTGTACTGTATTCCAGGTCATATTAGCTTGGGTTGTACTATATTCCAGGTCACATTAGCTTGGGTTGTACTGTATTCCAGGCCACATTAGCTTGGGTTGTTCTGTATTCCAGGTCACATTAGCTTGGGTTGTTCTGTATTCCAGGTCACATTAGCTTGGGTTGTTCTGTATTCCAGGTCACATTAGCTTGGGTTGTACTGTATTCCAGGTCACATTAGCTTGGGTTGTTCTGTATTCCAGGTCACATTAGCTTGGGTTGTTCTGTATTCCAGGTCACATTAGCTTGGGTTGTACTGTATTCCAGGTCACATTAGCTTGGGTTGTTCTGTATTCCAGGTCACATTAGCTTGGGTTGTACTGTATTCCAGGTCACATTAGCTTGGGTTGAACTGCAACACAGGTCACATTAGCTTGGGTTGTACTGTATTCCATGTCACATTAGCTTGGGTTGTTCTGTATTCCAGGTCACATTAGCTTGGGTTGTTCTGTATTCCAGGTCACATTAGCTTGGGTTGAACTGCAACACAGGTCACATTAGCTTAGTTTGAACCGCAATGCAGGTCATGTTAGCTTAGGTTGTACTGTATTCCAGGTCACATTAGCTTGGGTTGAACTGCAACACAGGTCACATTAGCTTAGTTTGAACCGCAATGCAGGTCATGTTAGCTTAGGTTGTACTGTATTCCAGGTCACATTAGCTTGGGTTGAACTGCAACACAGGTCACATTAGCTTGGGTTTTTACTATATTCCAGGTTTCATAAGCTTAAGTTGTACCAAAACATAGGTCACATTAGTCTAGGTTGTACCGCACCACAGGTCACATTAGTCTAGGTTGTACCACAACACAGGTCACATTAGTCTAGGTCAGTGGTTCCCAAGCTTTTCAAGCAGAGGGCCATATCTACTATTTTCGGTAGTTAAGCGAAACAAAACGTTATAAAATTATAAAAGTCGTGCAATATCATTCTTACCTTTCTTAACTTTCATCAACAAAATTCTAAAACTTTAAAGGCAGTCAGTGTCAGTACTACTCTGCGGTCATTATTTTGGTTTAAAATCGAAAGTTCATTTAACAATAAATTTTAAATCAGTTTCGAAAATCGCTATTATAATTAATTTACAACTGTAACTGTTCTTCATAATCAGTCACTTAAGTTAAAATGCCAGTTTATCAATGTCTGGGTACAAATCTGTTGTGCCCAAAGTCATAAGCGCAGCTAGCTTACTGTCGGTGAGTCTGGAACGTAGCTTGTTTTTTATAACAGCCATTGCGGAAAATGACTGCTCGCATCTGTAAGTCAAACCAAAACGACAAATGTATCTCTGGGCGAATGAACTCAAGTGTTCAAATTGTTCGACAGACAATAGTCGCCAGAATGAAATCGTATGATCAGCTGAAGGTTGCGAACTGAACAGGCGCATTCGATAATATCTGAACATAACAACCACGAGCAGAGTAAATTATCGCACGTGGACGGGACGCTCCGAGTGCATTTTTAGAAATTATTAAAATATATTATTTTAAATACCGAGGTCTCGCGTGCCACTTACTAACAGCTCGCGGGCCATGGTTTGGGAACCCCTGGTCTAGGTTGTACCACAACACAGGTCACGTTAGCTTGGGTTGTAACAGAACACAAGGTCACATTAGTCTAGGTTGTACCACAACATAGGTCACATTAGCTTGGGTTGTAACAGAACACAGGTCGCATTAGTCTAGGTTGTACCACAACACGGGTCACATTAGTCTAGGTTGTACCACAACACAGGTCACGTTAGCTTGGGTTGTAACAGAACACAGATCAGATTTTGCAGTATGACCACAAGGTTATATTTACAGCTGCAACCTTTCAAAGTAAATCCTGCCAAGCCAAGATCCTTAAGCTAAAAAATAGTTCTGTGAGATTTTTCGTAACTTGTCATAAATGTGCAGATATAATTAGTTAATCAGTATCACATGACAGGTCTGAGTCCTCTCATGATACTGATAGTGGAGGAAGTATTTATCTGATGAAGTTAGGCTTCTCGTCATTTTGTTGAGTGTTTGGTGTGTATTTTATCATGTTATTCTTCTTAGTGTAATTTTTTTCATTTTGTTGATTATAGTCTGGGTGTGTTGTTTTTATCACGTGTGTACTCTCGGTTGGTGTTTACATCTTTTTAATAATGTTTGTTCTCATATGGCACAAACATCTGCTGTTATTGTCATTGTTTTCATATTTATGGGGCATGTTTTCATGTTAGTAATCATGGTATTTAAAAAAATCCTGTTCATGTTTTTGGTGTTTTATTTCCAACTTTTGTTCATATTCTTGGTGTGTGCTTCATCCGGCCTATTTTCTTGGTGAGCTATTTCATATCTTTCTCCACATTGTTGGTGTCCTACTTAATTAAGTCAGATATAAAAATAGATACCCTTAAGTCTAAACTGCAAGATAAACTTAAAGAAACATAGTCGATCTGAAGCAAGTGTCAGAGTTATTAACTTATCAGTCCCAAGAAACACACATTGGCTCTTCCCCTGAATCCCAACCAGCGCGCAATGTGTTCTTTAGCTTTTTACATTTTGCCACAACATACTAATGAAATCTGGCTTCTGTAGAGACCACTTTGACTGTAATTTGCCTCTGAAAAATGTGAATCTTCATAGGGATTATTTCTCCTCTTGGGCATCTGCTATGAAAATCTTCTAGAACTGAAAGAGTTTATTTTAGTGTATTGAAACATACTTCTACATATAGTACAGAACAACATATACCAGGGCTGCAGATTGTATGTTCTGTGAACTCATGTTCGCATTCTACAAGTATTCTTCTTCCTCATCACTCATATAAAATGTTTGTTTTGGATATAATTGAGTTGTGCCTTTTTACAGCAAAGCTGTGCTATTTGGGCCTTTCAACCGACACACCCAGCTCCTTCGAGCATTTGTTGACTGGGTTAGCCTGTCCAGAGCAAGGATTTTATTCCCATATGGAGCTTATTTTCATTTCTATATGCAGTGATGTGAGTTGTGATGTGTGTGTTTTTTTTTTCTGTTTGTAGAATTACATTCAGAACCATCCGGAATGTGTAGTCTTGGATCCATTGCACAGCATCCGCTGTGTCCTGAATCGATATACACAGTACCAGCGTGTATCAGCATGTCAGGCTATGAGAGGTGTGTTGCTTGTTGTGTATTATGTGAACAGTCTTGACTTTCTTATTTAGTCCACATGTTTATTGTGTGTGTTTTTGTCTAGTTATATTTATGTCTGCAAACAACTAGTTGAATAAAACATATGTTTGGTTTTCCTAGCAGATTCACACAGTGAGTTTTACCTGTTATTATTGTTATTGTCTTTTGTAGAGGGGAAAAGGCAAAGGTAAGGGAGCATGTTTTAATGCCTCATAGCATGTTGGGCATATTATAGTGATGGCCTCATACAAGGGGGCTTCAAATGAAAACCTTAAATGTTTTTTTTTTGGGTGTTGATATATTCTAAGAAAGTGAAAAAACAAATGTATCATTTTTCCATGTAGTCACCACTGCATTTAATGCAAGTCCTCCAGCACTGATAAAATGCTTGGATTCCTGTAGAAAAATCGACTCAGGGGTCACTACTCTGTGTGCTTGACCCGGTTGTGAGCAGTCTGTCACAGAAATTACGCCTTTTTGAAACTTCCTACTCCACTCATACACTTGCTGGACTGACAGACATGCAGCACCGTACTGGATCTTCATGTGCCGATGAATTTCTATAGGTGTCATCCCTTTACTGATAAAAAACAGATAACAGATTGCTGCTCCTCTTTGGTGCATGTCAAAAGTGGGATGGCCATCTTTAAACTGTCATCTGCACTGTGATGTCATGTGCTTAATGCTCTTAACATCCTTAAATAACAACATTGACAGGTTACAAGACAATGAAATGGTTATTGTAATTTCTATCACACTTTTAAGGTTTTCATGAGAAGCTCCTTCGTATTTTCTTTGCTGCTCCAAGGATAATGTAGTCTGTATCATACTGACTACCTTAAGTCCCAGAAAATCTTTAGCTACCAGTTTTTCCTCCGCTTTTTTTTTACCATAGAGCCATGTGGCATAAAAAAAAATATCCTGCCCTAAAAGGAATTTGAACTGATGACTATAAGGCTGGCAGGTGTGTATCTCAATACTATGCTGCTATGGCTCATGTTGTTACCTTGTAAGATTATAAAGTGTATGTCTAATAAGGTTTATGAGTTGTTTTGTTTTTAAACACCCAGTTAACATTAGTCGGCAATGAGATTGAAGAAATGTGTGGTAATTTTGACAGTAACATCACCGTAACTGATGATCAGGAGATTTGGTGTGATTGTGTTGTTGAGACCTTGGACTTAACCAAGTCTGAGAGACATGCAGTGACATAAACCATGCTTCAAAGTATCTGAATGTATGGAAATATAACTGTACTAGAAGTAATTTTAACTTAAAACAAATTTGTAAGACTACCGGTAATGTTTTTACAATCTTAAGTCAGACTTTTCTGTGATAAACAATTGCAAAATATACTAAAAGCAATGAACAATTTCTCATTGCGATTTGTTTGAAATATATATAGTCATGAAAACTCAGTAGTATGCAAAAGTGTAAGAAAGAGAACAACCAGTTATATAATGGGTTACCTGACATACTCAGTTTAAAGCAATACTAAATGATATCATTGTTTGTAAACCCATGGGGTTATGGTTAAAACAAGCTTTCTTTTCTTGGGGGAAAAAAAGTAGTAGGAACAATAGTGGGACAAACTGAAGTGCTAAAAAAAGTGTAAAACAATGTGGTTGAAAAAAGGGTGGGAAATATATGCTATAGTGAGGAAAAGAAAGTAGTGGAAGATAATGTCATTATAAAAAACATGGGAAATTCGTAAATAGGAAATCAATGGGAGATACTGTATATGACTCTTTTATGATACACAATGCTTCTAATATTATATGGCTGTAGGGGAGCCATGATAGCATGGTTGGTGATCATGGGTTTGAATTCACATCGAGGCAGAGTTTTTAAAATGACCTAGGCTTCTAGGTCGACCTAGTCTAAATTGGGGGTCAGAAAATGTCTTGGGACGTGAAGACGGCTGTCGTGATATTGACCACACCACCCCTTGGGACATGAAGACGGCTGTCATGATATTGACCACACCACCCCTTGAGACATGAAGACGGCTGTCGTGATATTAACCACACCACCCCTTGAGGCATGAAGACGGCTGTCGTGATATTGACCACACCACCCCTTGAGACATGAAGACGGCTGTCGTGATATTGACCACACCACCCCTTGGGGCATGAAGACGGCTGTCGTGATATTGACCACACCACCCCTTGAGTGTCAGTTTGTCTATACAAATGTTAGTCTAGCACCATATGCCCAGTATGCCTTAGGGCATGGAGCAGGGGCCTTTACTAACTGATTTTATTACGTCAGTCATGTCATGAAGGGATTTCAAATGCCATCGCGATCCCGCATTCCATGTTTGAAACACAGCTGTAAATGATTTGGAAGCAGGCCACTTTGTGCTGGTTTTCATACAATCGTATGAGTGCCGGTCATTCAGAAACCACTGGCAAACTACTGAACATAAACTTGCCTTGCCAAGAAATCATAAACAGCCAAACATGCTGGGGTTGATTTAATATCCCGTAAAGAATGTGCAACTAACCTTATTATATGGCTGTTAGTTTGCTGTAATAGCTTTACTTGTATATTATTGCTAAATGCAACTGTTGAAGGTATATTTCATCTAATGATGAGAGTGCTGTTCTACACATTAATGTCTGCAGATAACCGCTGCATGATTCCTGCTTTTGTTCAGCTGGACTCGAACAATGTTGATGGCAATAAAGAAAAGTTAGCCAGAGCTAGGGTCTCATTTCCTCTAGGTAACTTGAAAAGTTTGTCTAAAATGCGCAGTTCAAACTGGCAAAGCTTAACGTTAAAATCTTCATTGTGAGTTCCATTACCCTTGTTGTTTTGGTTGTATTGTCATCTGTGACCAACTAATCACCATTTCTGTCATCTTTTTATTCATGAGTTCAGTTCTGTGATAGGCTGATATGTTTATTCTGTTGATCTATTTACTGTTTTCTGTTACTTTTTTTTAAACTGAGCCATTACAGTAACTTGTGTTATTCTCATAACAACTTATTACCATTATATTGCAATAATGAAAAAAGAATTTTGGGAGAAGCTTCAATTTTGAAAAAATGAAGGATCCAATCCATGTGGGCTATAAAGAACCCACATTGCTATAAAGAACCCTCATTGTTGTATGCGTGTGAAACATGGACAATTAACAGACAAGCTGAGAAACATCTAATATTGGTGGAAATGTGGTTTTTGAGAAGAATGCAAATAATACCATGGACGGACAGAAAATCAAATGAGACAGTCCTTCAAGAGACAAATGAAAAACGGAGATTGATTGGATAAATTAGACGTGGACAGTCAAGGTTTTTTGGACATGTTATGAGGAGAAATGGACTTGAAAATTTAGTGACATCTGGCAAGCTTGATGGGAACAGAGCAAGAGGAAGACAAAAGGATAAATACCTTGATGGTTTGGCAGCATGGTATGGTTGGGACAAGAAAACGGACCTGAATTGAGACTATAGTGACCATGTGAGATGGCGAACCATGACCACCCATGCCTGTTGGCATGGCACTTGATGATGATGCTTTCACACTAAACTTACTTATCTGATTGTGGTGAAACATTTACTGACACACTATGCATGGTGACGTAGGATATGTATCATCACACTTTATCAAACCAGGGCTGAACAGTGAAAGGTTAAAGTGAAACAAAAGGCAGAGAAAAATAGTTGGTCGAGTGTCTTTTATTACACAGTCAGCGTCATTTTATGCTTCACTATCAGTGCTCCACAGTCCACTAGTGTGTCAGTGTAAACAAGAGATGACAGGGAATAGCGGTAGACACTGTTAGCAGAACATTAAGTGAGAGCGTAAATTATGTTGTTTTTGCTCAGTGTCAACCCATCAAAATTATGCAGTGATACACAGATGCAAATGAAAACATTGACTGATAATATAATTAAGTCAACGATCATAACAGGTCTGATACATCCTCCATAGTTCTGATATCCTGCAGATATCTATTATCCCAGTTGACCTGTCATTCAGTGTAAAACAGGTACACTTCCAAATCAAATGATGAATCACCACCTTCATAATAAGTTGCAAGGCCAAACATTCAAATATCTGAGACTTGACTTAAGATACGTGCTTTTCACACAAGCTGGAAACTCTGACAAGCTAATAGTATTATTGGACAGGGATAAACAAAAAAATTTTGTTTACACTGAAATTCATTCAGAATAATGTAACTACTTCTGTACTTTTAAAACAAACACTACAAGTTATTGAACTTTATTAGTATAAAAAGGTACATTATTACTTCCTTTTTGTAGCAAATGAAAGAAGAACTTCCATTCTGTAATGGTTTGTGAGTGTGTGCATAAATTTTAAGGAACAAAAACCTGTTATAAAACAACTCTCTTAATCTTAGGACAGTGCCAGACCAGACTGCTAGTTAATCAGTGGAATCATTCACACATACATACAGCCTGCTGTGCTTATTCTATCCTGAAGTTGTGCCATTACCAAAGATATTGAAAAACATTTACAGGCAATTGAGCAGTGGTGCCGTTTTAAAATGGAACAAAAATTAGCTGAATTACAAAAATGTCAAATGATTAAATCCTGGAAGATTTGATTTTTAAACTCATTAACTACTGGATTAGAAAAAAGCATGTTGTGGCAGAATTAATGTATTTACATTTCCAACCAGAAGTGTGTCAGTAATTTCAGCTGCACTTCGTCAATTTCCAACACTTCTTTCCATCTGAAATTTAAGCATTTTGGGTGAATTATTTGTTTTTAATTATTTATCTAGCTGCACAAATTTTGCTGCTGTCAGCGGTTTTATGGTAGTTAGCGTGCTAAATTTACTTCATGCAGTAGGCCAGTGGGGAGCTGTGGTGGTATAATGGCTAAATGCTTGGTGGTCCAGTGATCATGGGGTTGAATTCACATGGGGTTGAATCTGCATCAAGATAGATTGTCCTAGTTGAATGGGCTGCCAGGTCGACCATGTCTAAAGTGGGGACCAGAATATGTCGTGAGAAGTGAAGGTGGCCAGATGATATTGACCACATGACCCCTGGGGTTGCCAGTTGGTCTATACAAGTTTAGGTCTTTAGAAATATACATGTTTGTATGTATGTGTGTGTCTGTGTACGTAAGAGAGAGAAGAAACAAACTTTACTTTCAAATGGTCACAAATTGGGCACGAAGGCCCATCTTATAGTTGGCCCTACCAATCACTCATCTTTCATACATCAATTATTTATTGTGCATGTTACATTCACATAGGATAAAAACATTGTCAAATGAAAGTTGTGAACATACACAATGCATATTGCCATGTTAGGAGACAGACAGGCAGCCAGACACACATACACATGCGCAATGCATAAACACATACCTGCATAATACTTACATCCATTCCACAAACTCTCGCAGATATGCACCCACTCAATGACACACAAATCCACACTCCCTTGCATACACATACACTCACTCACAGTCACAAACTCATTAACAAAATGTTACTTATATATACATGCATACATACATACATACTCTCTCTCTCTCTCTCTCTCTCTCTCTCTCTCTCTCTCTCTCTCTCTCTCTCTCTCTCTCTCTCTCTCTCTCGCTCATGCCCATATATCCCCATTCATACATACAGCAAGGCACACACAAACATGTTTACATACATACATACAGACAGAGAGAGAGAGAGAGAGATCTTTAAATATAGTTATTTTTAACAAATGCAGGATAAGTTTACTATGCCTGTTCTTGTTGCATTTATTGCAGTATGCAAACCCATTCTGGCTCATGGATCTTCATATGCACATCAGGTATTCACTATTTGAACATGATTAGTACATTGCTTTCTTGTATCTGCTGCTTCCATGTGTCCTTTCTGTTTAATTTGTAACTTAAAATATAAAATAACGATAATTACAAACAGATAATATGATATATATATAGAAGGAACAACACAAAATATCCAAAGATAGAAGAGCTGAAATAAGATGGTTGATGCACATTTGAAGGATGTAAGTTGGCAGAAGAAAAAGAAGTAGAATTGTATTTCTATCATATATATATATATATATATATATATATATATATATATATATATATATATATATATATATATATATATATATATATATATATGTGCTTCTATTGTTTTAATAATGTCTGTCCTCTTCAGATGTCAATCATCTTCAGCGAAGAGCACTTGAAAGATATTAAGCCCCCTTGTGTAGCACAGTCCTTCATCAATCATGGAGCCATCCTGTACAAGATCCTAGTGATTGGTTGTAAGCAGTTCATTATTCAGAGGCCGTCACTGAAAAACCTCTACCCAGGCAGTGAGTGGAATTATCTTTGCTGGACTATTTATCATAGCCATTGATGCAAAATAATTGGTTGTTTTATTCTATGTCTCAAGAGGGGTAGTTTTAAGACACAATTCACAAAACTACTACCAAAAAATAAAGTGCAGTTTGTTATATTAAATTGACATAAAAGATATCTATGTTATTTTGTATGTGTGCATGGATGTGTGTGTTCTCTTTCACACACAAAGGGTGGGTTGGCTATGATTCTTCTGGAAGCCTGTGAGTTTTAACTCTTTAAGTTTGATGCCCTGACATTGAGGTAATTGAAGCTCTTAAAGAGACCTGCATCTATTGGAGTGAGGCTTTTGTAGAGACATTCTTCCCAGCCTGTTGCTGAAGTACCATCTCCATGGACACTGTGTTGCGGGGCTCTCCTTCCCTTCGCCAAGCTCAGAAACTAATGAGGTGTGAAAGATCGGTGCTGGAACATAGTGATCCCTGGGATGTTGGCCAGACTTGCAACTGGTCCTTTGGATAGAGTGCACCGTGGGGAAGTGCCTGAAGAGTTTTGCCAGTATGGACCCTGTGCCACTGAGTGGTCCACATGCAGATACACACACAAGTAGGAGCAAGATGGCGAGTTGTTGGAATACCTACCTCTCAGGCCAGGAGACACAGGGTTTCAGTCATATCAGAGGTAAAATCCTAGTCTGCAAACTACAGTCACAGAGACAAAGAATCTTAATGCTCAGCTTTAAAATATACTTCTGAAGGAACCTTCCTGACGATAGATATATTTTTTTAAAAACCACTTTTATTCTTCTTCATTTGACTAATATTTGTTCTGGGAGTAATTGCACTGTGTCAGTTTATAGGATTATGAATTACAAACAATTAGGTATATTTAGCTCCTGCGAAAAGAAGAGACATACTAAACACAGGCACAATGTACATACCTTGCAAAGGACTCCATACACAGGTGAAAACGGTTTATAGGGCTGTGATGTTTGCAATTTTTAATGTTGTACCACACTTTAATTCATTACTTATTTTAGTTTTGTTTTATTGCATGTTTCCAAGCTTTTAAAATATTTGGAAAATTGGTCGTTAAAAAGAGTTTCTGCAGTTGTTGGTCTACTTGACAAGTTTAAGAAACTGGTCATTTTGTTAAATATGGCGTTCATGGATGCCATTTTCTTTGCATATCCTTTACAGGACATCGCTGTCAACACCAGCATTTTACCGCTGTTTCTTGGTTGGCAAGATTACGCTCAGTAGTTTGCCCTTGCTATCTGAGCGGCCGGCTCGCTTATCCCGTAAGTTACCAATGCGGCGAGAACTGTTACTAATTCTCGCGTGCTGCGTTACCTTACGTGGATAAACGGGATTAATGGATGCCATTACCTTTTAATAATTAAACTGGTACATTTTTTTAAAGAAACTGTTTAAAGCATTATTTTCTGTATATTTGTTATGAATGTGAAGGTGGTTACAGTAGCTTGTTGGCAGAAGTAATTAACAATGAGGTGATGGTGTTTGTTTCAGACCATCCAACCATCTTCTTTGATACCCAGGAAGTGTCCAAGGCAGACTCAGACCACCCCCTGAACGCAGTAAGCTGGCAACTGTTGTGTTGGTTTTATGTTTTGTGTGTGGGAGTCACCGTGGCCAAGTGGTTACCCTGCCTGCCTCCCGCTCTGGATGTTGTGGTTTTGATTCTGGCCTATATCATCGGTTCACAAGTGAAATTTTCTCAGAGACTCCTGGGGGTCATTGCTGGAGCTATGGAGTTTCTGCTTTGTGCAACGGTTTTGGCAGGCCGCCCTGTAGAAAGTGACCGAGTCATATGGGATAAAACCTGGTGCAATTATGTTGACCCTCTTGCCTTTAAATTCTTTTTATGTGTATTATTTGTGTGGGGGTAAGGAGGGGGGGGGGGGGGGGCGTTGTATACACTTACAAGCAATAACTAAAGCAGGTTTATATTTTATTGAAAATTTGACGTGTAGAGACTAGTTACAGGAAATGTTTGACACTTTTATGATTTACAAATAAAATATCAACAAAAAACAAAAACTTTAAGGGCGCTATAAAACATAATTAATATGATTAATCAGATTGGACTAGTAAAGGTCCTGACATTAGATGTTGGCCGCAATGGATCTCCAGCAATTTCTGAATCTTGTTATGATGTTAATAGTTCCAAGGCAGTTACTTCTGTTGGGTTGTCCAGGCCATAGTATAATGCAATTGAGTGACCAGTCCCTTGGCTGGCCGAGTGGCTAGAATGCCGGATTCTCCTTTGGGAGACCTGGGTTTGAATCCTCTGTAAGGTGTGGTTTTTTTTTTTCTATAGGGGGCAAAAAGAAAAACTCCAACCTGTACAGTTCACGACGACTGCAATAACCAGGCGGCCTTAATTCCTCATGCTCAATACCATCCTGCCATACACCGCAAGGTACTATATATTGGCAGTAAATGGCAGTGACAGTCCCTTTCCTTATTTTACCTTTTCTTCACAGACAATTCCCAGCAATTTTGAAAAGTGTCTTATCCATCACCTATTTTTATAGGCTGGGTCAACCCCAGAGCTCAGCTGGTTAAAAAAGAATCCTGTCACAGCTGAGGATTGGATACTGTCTTAATAAACAAGGATATTAATCACTGAGCTGCTGCAGCTCTTTATAAGAATAACATGTTAATAACTTGCTGAGTATAGAAACTTTACATCTTGTGTGGGAGCTTGTGTTTCATATTCTTCAACACTTCACACACATTACATGTTAATAGCTTGCTGGGTATAAAACTTTACATCTTGTGTGGGAGCTTGTGTTTCATATTCTTCAACACTTCACACACATTACATGTTAATAGCTTGCTGAGTATAGAAACTTTACATCTTGTGTGGGAGCTTGTGTTTCATATTCTTCAACACTTCACACACATTACATGTTAATAGCTTGCTGGGTATAGAAACTTTACATCTTGTGTGGGAGCTTGTGTTTCATATTCTTCAACACTTCACACACATTACATGTTAATAGCTTGCTGAGTATAGAAACTTTACATCTTGTGTGGGAGCTTGTGTTTCATATTCTTCAACACTTCACACACATTACATGTTAATAGCTTGCTGAGTATAGAAACTTTACATCTTGTATGGGAGCTTGTGTTTCATATTCTTCAACACTTCACACACATTACATGTTAATAACTTGCTGAGTATAGAAACTTTACATCTTGTGTGGGAGCTTGTGTTTCATATTCTTCAACACTTCACACACATTACATGTTAATAGCTTGCTGAGTATAGAAACTTTACATCTTGTGTGGGAGCTTGTGTTTCATATTCTTCAACACTTCACACACATTACATGTTAATAGCTTGCTGAGTATAGAAACTTTACATCTTGTGTGGGAGCTTGTGTTTCATATTCTTCAACACTTCACACACATTACATGTTAATAGCTTGCTGAGTATAGAAACTTTACATCTTGTGTGGGAGCTTGTGTTTCATATTCTTCAACACTTCACACACATTACATGTTAATAGCTTGCTGAGTATAGAAACTTTACATCTTGTGTGGGAGCTTGTGTTTCATATTCTTCAACACTTCACACACATTACATGTTAATAGCTTGCTGAGTATAGAAACTTTACATCTTGTGTGGGAGCTTGTGTTTCATATTCTTCAACACTTCACACACATTACATGTTAATAGCTTGCTGAGTATAGAAACTTTACATCTTGTGTGGGAGCTTGTGTTTCATATTCTTCAACACTTCACACACATTACATGTTAATAGCTTGCTGAGTATAGAAACTTTACATCTTGTGTGGGAGCTTGTGTTTCATATTCTTCAACACTTCACACACATTACATGTTAATAGCTTGCTGAGTATAGAAACTTTACATCTTGTGTGGGAGCTTATGTTTCATATTCTTCAACACTTCACACACATTACATGTTAATAGCTTGCTGAGTATAGAAACTTTACATCTTGTGTGGGAGCTTGTGTTTCATATTCTTCAACACTTCACACACATTACATGTTAATAGCTTGCTGGGTATAGAAACTTTACATCTTGTGTGGGAGCTTGTGTTTCATATTCTTCAACACTTCACACACATTACATGTTAATAGCTTGCTGAGTATAGAAACTTTACATCTTGTGTGGGAGCTTGTGTTTCATATTCTTCAACACTTCACACACATTACATGTTAATAGCTTGCTGAGTATAGAAACTTTACATCTTGTGTGGGAGCTTGTGTTTCATATTCTTCAACACTTCACACACATTACATGTTAATAGCTTGCTGAGTATAGAAACTTTACATCTTGTGTGGGAGCTTATGTTTCATATTCTTCAACACTTCACACACATTACATGTTAATAGCTTGCTGAGTATAGAAACTTTACATCTTGTGTGGGAGCTTGTGTTTCATATTCTTCAACACTTCACACACATTACATGTTAATAGCTTGCTGGGTATAGAAACTTTACATCTTGTGTGGGAGCTTGTGTTTCATATTCTTCAACACTTCACACACATTACATGTTAATAGCTTGCTGGGTATAGAAACTTTACATCTTGTGTGGGAGCTTGTGTTTCATATTCTTCAACACTTCACACACATTACATGTTAATAGCTTGCTGGGTATAGAAACTTTACATCTTGTGTGGGAGCTTGTGTTTCATATTCTTCAACACTTCACACACATTACATGTTAATAGCTTGCTGGGTATAGAAACTTTACATCTTGTGTGGGAGCTTGTGTTTCATATTCTTCAACACTTCACACACATTACATGTTAATAGCTTGCTGGGTATAGAAACTTTACATCTTGTGTGGGAGCTTGTGTTTCATATTCTTCAACACTTCACACACATTACATGTTAATAGCTTGCTGAGTATAGAAACTTTACATCTTGTGTGGGAGCTTGTGTTTCATATTCTTCAACACTTCACACACATTACATGTTAATAGCTTGCTGCGTATAGAAACTTTACATCTTGTGTGGGAGCTTGTGTTTCATATTCTTCAACACTTCACACACATTACATGTTAATAGCTTGCTGAGTATAGAAACTTTACATCTTGTGTGGGAGCTTGTGTTTCATATTCTTCAACACTTCACACACATTACATGTTAATAGCTTGCTGAGTATAGAAACTTTACATCTTGTGTGGGAGCTTGTGTTTCATATTCTTCAACACTTCACACACATTACATGTTAATAGCTTGCTGAGTATAGAAACTTTACATCTTGTGTGGGAGCTTGTGTTTCATATTCTTCAACACTTCACACACATTACATGTTAATAGCTTGCTGAGTATAGAAACTTTACATCTTGTGTGGGAGCTTGTGTTTCATATTCTTCAACACTTCACACACATTACATGTTAATAGCTTGCTGAGTATAGAAACTTTACATCTTGTGTGGGAGCTTGTGTTTCATATTCTTCAACACTTCACACACATTACATGTTAATAGCTTGCTGAGTATAGAAACTTTACATCTTGTGTGGGAGCTTGTGTTTCATATTCTTCAACACTTCACACACATTACATGTTAATAGCTTGCTGAGTAAAGAAACTTTACATCTTGTGTGGGAGCTTGTGTTTCATATTCTTCAACACTTCACACACATTACATGTTAATAGCTTGCTGGGTATAGAAACTTTACATCTTGTGTGGGAGCTTGTGTTTCATATTCTTCAACACTTCACACACATTACATGTTAATAGCTTGCTGGGTATAGAAACTTTACATCTTGTGTGGGAGCTTGTGTTTCATATTCTTCAACACTTCACACACATTACATGTTAATAGCTTGCTGGGTATAGAAACTTTACATCTTGTGTGGGAGCTTGTGTTTCATATTCTTCAACACTTCACACACATTACATGTTAATAGCTTGCTGAGTATAGAAACTTTACATCTTGTGTGGGAGCTTGTGTTTCATATTCTTCAACACTTCACACACATTACATGTTAATAGCTTGCTGGGTATAGAAACTTTACATCTTGTGTGGGAGCTTGTGTTTCATATTCTTCAACACTTCACACACATTACATGTTAATAGCTTGCTGGGTATAGAAACTTTACATCTTGTGTGGGAGCTTGTGTTTCATATTCTTCAACACTTCACACACATTACATGTTAATAGCTTGCTGAGTATAGAAACTTTACATCTTGTGTGGGAGCTTGTGTTTCATATTCTTCAACACTTCACACACATTACATGTTAATAGCTTGCTGGGTATAGAAACTTTACATCTTGTGTGGGAGCTTGTGTTTCATATTGTCTGTATACTGTCTCACTCTCTAACACACAATCCTACACACACACACTCACTCTCTCAATCACACTCTCTCACACATACATGTGTACGTGTATGTGTGAGAGAGTGTGATTGAGAGAGTGAGTGTGTGTGTGTGTAGGATTGTGTGTTAGAGAGTGAGACAGTGGGAGAGTTGATGTGTTAGTGTGTGTGTGTGAGCGCGCGCACGCATGCGTGTGAGTATACGAAAGAATACAGAGAGAGAGAGAAAGAGAGAGAGAGAGAGCTGAGCAGATGCATGTCATGTAACACGCATGTTATGTAACACGCGAATCCATATGTTTGTGTATTCTCATCTGTCATATTATCAGTTAAATACCAATTGATTATCATGCATAATATAAACTCATGTTCATTACTGTAGTTTGAGTGAGAGAGTCAGTGAGTGTGAATGAGAGACAGAACGAGTGAGCGTGAGAGTGAAAGAATGAGCGGGAGAGTGAATGTGTGTGTGTGTGTGAGAGAGAGAGAGAGAGAGAGAGAGAGAGAGAGAGAGAGAGAGAGAGAGAGAGAGAGAGAGAGAGAGAGAGCATCACTATTTTTACGTCTCATACATTTTATGTACACATTTTTCTCCATGTTTAACATTTTTATGAGACTGCTCATGACAAGTGTCAGTGTATGTGTGTGAGTAAAGTGTGGGAGTTTTTTCATACTAGTTTCAATACTAACGTGAGACATTTTGTATGTGTCTAGATGTGAGGAAGTGTGACTGTATGTGGAGGATGTGTGTGAGTGTGGGGATAAGCGTGGGTGGGGGTATGCGTTTGGATGGGTTGGGGTATGTGGGTTTTGGTGGGTAGTGGTATTTGTGGGTGTTGGTGGGATGTGTGGATGGATGTGTGGGGGTGAAAGTAGGGATGTTGGAATGGGTGTGGGGGATGTGTGTATGGGTGGAGGATATGTGTATGGGACGGATGCGGGGGATGTGTGTTTATGTGGGTGGAGATGTGTGGATGGTTTGAGGAAGTATGTGTGGGAGGCGGGTTTGTGTGGATAGGGAATTGTGTTGGGTGGATTGGGGATGCAAGGGCGGGTGGGGAGATGTGTATGGTGTGTGGGTTTGAGATATGTGTGCGGTGTGTTGGTGGGGGATGTGTGAATGATGTGTGGGTGGAGGGTATGTTTGTGGTGGTATGGGTGGAGGATAGTGTGTGGTGTGGGGGATGTGTGTGATGGGTGCGGGGAATGTGCGTATGGGTGGGGTATATGTGTGGGTGAGTAGGGGATTGTGGTTGTTGGTTGAAGTATGTGGGGGTGTGTGGGTGGGAGATGTGTGTGTGGGTGGGGGTGTGTGAGTGGCTTAGGGATGTGTAGGTGGGTAAGGGAGTTGTATGTGTCGGGGTGGGATGTGTGAGTGGGTGGAGGATGTGTGTGGGTAGGGGTATTGTGATCGAGAGATGTTTGGTTGGGGGTGGGTGGGTGGGGGTGTGTGAGTGCGTAGTGGAGGATGTATGCATGAGTGAGTGTGTTTGGTGGACGGGTAGGGAATGCGTGTGTGGGTGGGGAGAGGTGTGTGGTGTGTTGGTTGGGGATATTGTGTGAGTGAGGTATGTGTGTGTGGGTGGGGGATTTTTGTGGTGTGTGAGTGGGGGTATGTGGGGTGGATGGGTAAGGGTATCTGTGTGGGTGTGTGTGGGAATATTGTGTGGTATCTGGATGGGGGATATGTGTGTGGTGTGTAAGTGGGGATGTGTTGGTGAGGGATATATGTGTGTGTGGTGCGTGGGTTGGGAATAGTGCGTGGTAGGGGGTGTATGTGATGTGCGGGTGGGGGATTGCGTGGTGGGGGTTTAGGTTAAGGCATGTGTGGGTGGGTGGAAGTTGTATATGTGGGTGGTGGGGTGTGTGTGTGTGTGGATTGGGGATGTATGGGTGGTTAGGGAGGTGTGTGTGTGGGTGGGGCGGGGGGGGGTAGGGACATGTCAGTTGGTGGGGATGTGTGTGTATGGTTTGGGGATGTGTGAATGAATGTGGAATGTGTGGGTTGGTGGGGGATTGTGTGCATGGGTGGGGAATATGTTGTCGATGGAGATGTGGCTAAGGGATGGGTGGTTTGAGGTGTGGGTGGGGAGAGGATGTGTGGGTTAAGATGTGGATGGGCGTGGGATGTGTGGGTTGGTGGGGGAATGTTTGTGGGTGGCGAGTGTGTTTTGGTTGGGGGATCAGGTGAGGGCAGTGTGGGGGGGATGGGTCGGTTGGTGGGGTATGTATGTGTCCTTGGTGTGCGTGTGTGTGGGTAGGTGGGGGTGTTTATGTGTCCCTTGGTGCGCGTGTGTGTGGGGTTGTGTGGGTGGGGTGATGTATGGATAGGTGGGAGATGGGCTTCATAACATGGTAATTAGCCTTGTTTATGTTTACAACATTCATTTCACAATGTTTATTTTTCTTCCTATGTAAATGTATAATGCTCTTGATGAACGAAAGACGAGTGATTGAAAGGGCCAAATGTAAGACGGGCCTGCGCGCCCAATTTGTGACCCTAATAAAGTTGATTTGATTTGATTTGATTTGATTCTTCAACACTTCACACACATTACATGTTATTAGCTTGCTGAGTATAGAAACTTTACATCTTGTGTGGGAGCTTGTGTTTCATATTCTTCAACACTTCACACACATTCCTGTAGACATACAGGTGTAGTTATTAACAAATTCAAATGCCTTGATTAGTGCACATAGATATAGAAGAAAGAAGTTGAGATTAGAGGACTCACAAGACAACATAAAAATTGAAAGGTATTGCCATACAAGGATTCAAACCTGTCACCTTCCCATATGTTTCCCCTAGAATTGATATTCAATTGCAATTATAGAATTTGCATAACTTTTCAGGTGGATTATGCCACGCTGCAGGACCAACCCACAAAGCCTGACTGGGTGTACCTTGATCGGCTGGGACAGAGCATGAGACAGACTATGGAGCTAGATTTGTTTGGTTTTGATGTCATCATTGACAGTGAGACCAATCAGTATGGTATTATTGATGTCAATTTCTTCCCAGGTTGGTTTATGTGTTGTTTGTTTGTTTTATCAGTAACTTTCATTGCAGGAAGACATTTTCACAAATTATTATACCAGGAGGTTCTTAGCACAGTGCACAAACTCCGCAGCACTAGTAAAGATCCAAGTATGTGTATACCACAATAACACATGTTACAAATATTCATTTGTGGGTGATATTTCTAAATCAATAGAATTGATCCATAACGTCAGGGACTGAAGCCTGTTGACACACTTGAACACATACAAGGCATATAGTGGTGATAATTTCTAATTTTGAAATCTAGCTGTAACAGTGGCCTTTTCCAGCCGGCTTTTTTACATTCAAACTGCAGGGATATTTTTAGCATACCCATTGGTCTTTCAAGGTTTTTTGCCCTTGACTGAGAAGGCTAGGTGTCTGACTACCCCAGGAGTAGAGTGAGGGTTGCCATCCTTTTCTTATTTGCAAAAATGCACATCTAGAATTGAGCCAGGTCTGTATGAGCCAGAAGCGCACATCATAACCTCAGAGCTACTATTAACCATATATGTATGTGTGTGCGTGCTCACCTACACACACACACACACACACACACACACACATATATACATCACAGTAAAACTTTGATTAACCGTCACTCGTTTAACCGCCACTTTCTGTTATCCGCCAATGTCTTTAAAAAAAGGGAATGTTGAAAGAGATATAACATAAAGGACGCTATTTTCAATGTTGCTACTGCCTGAGCTGACCTTACAGTGTCTAACCTAAAGAATGGGTTGATTAAACTCTTGCCTGAACCTATTGGTGAAACTGAAGGAATTGAGACTGTTAATGTTGGCGAAATTGTGCAACTGTACAACAGTGTAGGCCTAAACAGTGAAAACATTACGCCAGAAGAAGTAACAGATTGGTTGGAATGTGACAAAATGAATAGAGGCTTTGAATTTTGAATGATGATGAAATTGTTCCTAGTGTGACTACCATTGAAGAAGAAGAAATTGATGACGATGAGCGATCAGTTCTTAACCAAAAACCTACAACTCACCACTCAGAAGCAGAAACAATGTTATCAAAGTGCATCAACTGGTTTGAAATGCAAGAGGACGCAAATGCAACATAGATCCTACTTTTGCATAAGATTAGGAGATTTTTTAAAGTAACATTGGCTAATAGACTACAATGGCTGGGGCATATAGAAAGAATGGAAGATAATAGGGAAACAAAACTCGCTTACACTCAGGAAATAAATGACCGTAGACCCCGAGGTAGACCAAGAAGACGGTGGAGAGATAATACATGTACAGACCTACAAGCACTTGGAATCAACGACTGGCAAGAGAAGGTCCACCAGAGAGACGAATGAAGACGGATTGTATTTGCAGCAAAGAACCTCAATGGCTCGGAAAGCTGAAGAAGAACATAGGTTTATAGTATTACAATACATTTTTATGCATTGCTACTCTTATATTGAAGTTTATATTGATTGTTTTGTAAAATTAAATACAATATGTATGTATTATTAACTTTTAAAGGATTTTATTTTCATTTTTGTCTAAAACCCGCTATGAAATCACGTTACTGTGCATATGTATTCAGAGATTTATGTTATCTGTCTGTTCAGTTATCTGTCACAGCCCTGGTCCCAATGGTGACAGTTAAGTTTTACTATATATAATACTATATATGAATCATGCCTCCCATTCCATATTTTCTGTTCTCCAAGTACGTATATTCATGTACCAATCCATCCTGGTATTTGTCTATCCTGTGCTCTTTTCCAATAAATTTTGCCAGTCGTCACTAAGTTTTCAAGACTATTTCTCCTCACATTATGCACGCACATGGTAATTCTTTTACAGTTGATAAGCACATAAAAACAGGCAGATAGGCTAAGTTACAAAAATTAAAAATCCTGCACTGCTAACTAGATCTCTTATCACTGGAAAAATATTATTAAGGTCCTCTTAGTCTCACTATGTGCCTTTCGTCTCATCGTGTTCCGTCCATCTGCCAGTTTTAGTGGGCAGTGATTTGGTGTTTGCAGTTTGGATGACCATCTCTGCACCCTGGCTAGATCAATTGCAGATAAATCTACACTTTGATCTATGTTTCTTAGTTTATAGAGAGTGTTGGCACTTTCAACATGCTACTCCTAACTTCATTGATTAGTTTCTGTGAGTAAATGTTTCTTTTCAATTGTCATGAAATTAATATAATGAATCCAGCTCATTTTAATATTGTTATTAAATTCTGCACAGGTTTTGAGGCAATTGACAATTTCTTTGGGCTTCTTCGTGAGCATATGGTTAGAGTGCTGGATGCTCGTGATAGAGGGGAACTAGTGAATGGCCGACTAGTATCTTCACCGCATGACTCAGCCAGTGTCAATATTCTAAACCAACTCAACTTACAGACACAGCAGCCACAAGTGAATGATGTCAACGGCAAAGGAAGGCCATCCATGACATCTACGTCAACAGTAATTAAGCTGAGCTCAAAGAGTTTGGCAAGCAGTCTTTCAGGGGATCCTTTCTCCGGAATATATAATAGGGGAAATAATCATGTGATAACATCAAAGGGAGATGACAGAAAGGGGGAAGAATCTGATATGAGAATTGATATCGCATAAATTAAAATACCGCCAGGAGAATCGAGAAACCAGAGACAGCTGACTGGGTTACAGATGAAGAGCTCTGTCATGCTTCCAGCCATTATGACTTTGAACAGGTCATTTTGGCATGGTAAATGTTGCTATATGTGATAGAGATTTGAAGATCACTGATTAAACTTGTTACATTGTCACCTTGGCAACTGCTAATGGCAGTCATAATCTGTGCTTTCATTAGTTTAGATTAGTATGGAAATCTTCAGATTTCCGCTTAGAAGTGCTGTATTGAAAATATAAAGAAGTAGAGAAAATTGGGAAAATCCATGTCTTTTATGATCCACTGGATCATAAAATTATTAACTATTGATTGGCAATTACAGAAAAAGAAAAAAAATATTAAAGTGGGAAGTAGTTTAGAATAGAGGACACACTAGATAACACAATTATAGATTAAGATATTAGGTTCAAGTGTGTCACTTTCTGTTACCTTTTTTTTGGGGGGGGGGGGGGGTCTACAGTGTTAGTTCCATATTCTTTACAGGATGTAGCAGTCAACTCCAACATTTTTTGTCTGTTTGTGATTCCTAGGCAAGGTTACGTTCACACATACCATTGTATGAAAATCAACGCAAGGCGATCTGCTTCCAAATCGCCTGCAGCTGCATTTTGAATGCTGGTTTACGTATTGCGTCTGTAACCCCTTCACCTACAGTGTAATTAACAAAATATGTGTGATATTGATTTATTTCGTTGTTTCGGGATTTGAGGTTTAAAGATTGAGCACAACCCACTACTGGCAACACTGATCGTATTCCAGCATGAACCTTAAGCCTTGTCCACTTCAGATTGGAAGCACTAGACTTGAGTTTTGCTCTCATTTGAGCTCGTCGGTAGTGCATATCCTTGACTAGACCCTGGATGGAACTCTGGATCACTGGCATGTGAAGCGGGTGTGCAACCACTGACCACATGACTCATGCTGGATGCGACCAATTATCATGCTAGAATATCATGTCACCCATTGTAGGCTGAAGCTCAAAACTTGCCCGATCACAGCGACTGACATCCATCAATTGATGTGTCCCCCAAATAAGCAGGTATATGTATGATATTTCAGTGATCCATGTAATTTCATGTAAACTTTGGTCAAAGAGTGCTCTAACTCTTAAATTTACGTTGCCATGATGGCTGGGTAGAGGGTTCATCCCCAACACAGGTCAGTTGGACTTAAATGTTGATTTCTCATTCAGAAAGCAATGGCATACTACTAAATGTAAAATTGCCTTTAAAAATCAACCTGAAACGTGCAATTTTTATGTTGGCATTATTTTAAGAACAAGGGCTATCGCTCTCTTTATTAAAAACAAAAATGCTAAAATAGTTAAATGCTTCAACAGTAATAGTTTCTGTAACAAAAAGGTAGTTCCAGCCCTAACATGTCAACTTATGCAATAGGAGAGGAATTTATTGCTGCTACTAGAAAAATATATGGTTACAGCATTTTCAGCAGCCTTGCTGGTGTATTTCATGAGAGTTTTGTAAGGACAGAAAATAAAGGTTGCATGCTCAAGTTTTATACCAGATATTTTACAAAGGTTAAGTATATGTGGACCTATGTAATAGAAGAACAGTTAAACTAAAATACCTTATAAAATATATACATATAAAACAATTGAGAAGGTTATATACATTAACATACAGTAAATATAAGTTATATTTCATTTTGTTGTTTTATTATGTACATTTTAATTTTAGCAGCATTACAAAGATCTCTGTAAGCAATCATTGTTCCTTATTTGATGGATCCAAGCAAGCAGTATGTCATATTTGAGGGATCTACTAGGAAAGTTTAGGGTGGCAATTATTTTTCAGTACAAACCATTTTTTAAAATTATTTTTAAGCTTGAAATTGTAATATGTTGCTACTGTTTTGAAGTTTGATTGTAAACAATGCTAACCCTTTGTGTTTGTTTATTTTGTGTTGAAATATTTTATTATTATTTCAAAGCTTCAACACAATTAGGAAAACTGATGGTGTTATCTGTAAAACAGGGATATATAGAGTAAAAATATGTTTGCTAAATTGTCATATGTGATAAACTTAAAAGGTCAATGTAGTCCCGTATAAGATGGGTTGGCCAGTTCCCTTCCTTATCACATCACCATTCCTTCCAGGCAGAATTCTCTGAAAATTGTCTGCTATCCATTTTTATGAGGCAAGGTCGACCCCAGAGTTGTCATCATCATCATCGAATGCCATGCCAGCTGGTGTAGGCATTCATGTCTCTCCACATATCTCAGTCTTTGGTGTTCTGGATCAACTCTGAGTTGTACTGGTTGGAACAATAATCCTGTCTGCTGGGGATTGAACCCATACCTCTAGCTTGGATCAAAGAGTATCTTCAGTTATATATGTATAGGAGCATACTCACAGGATAGAATCTTTCCTGGAAAGGAGCTAACATTCAGTTTATTTTGTTGGGACTCATTATGCCAGAATTGCATACAAATATGATGGAACAGTAGTTGAGTTTTACTATATAATCAGCAGTATCTGTTATTTTATTTTTGGGTTGTTTCTGTTGTTAAGTGTAATGTCTTTTTAATATAAGCAACAAAACCTGACTTTTCTGCTATTTTGAATAACAAGTTAATTGGACACTTTTGCTGTTTCCATGACGTTGCTGTGTCATTTAGAAGTAAAGACATTGGAACGTCTGTATTCTTTGTGAGTAAATAGAGGACACAGTGGTTCTTCTCTGGTAAATCTGTGGTGCCCTTTTCATGAGGCTGGGTTAACCGCAAAGAATTGAAGTGTAGCCTGTTTTCTTGACCCCGTGAGATCAATAGTTCCCAAGCTGGGCAGTACTGCCTGGTTTGCTTGCTTGTGTTCGCTGGCTGTGAACTCCAGCTTGAAGTCCTGTATGCCGGATGAAGACATCCTGTTGTCCAACATCAGCGTGATGTCATATCAAACCTGAGGTTTGCATGGGTATCCATTGTCCCATGTCTGGCTTATTGGTGTGCAGACTGGTGGTTCCTCACCGTGCAGGCAGATCCTCTCCGACTTCAGAAGAATCAGCGATCCTACTGCGTTAGCCAGGACCCCGAAGGGACCTGTTGCCCATGACGCACAACTAGGACGTGCTAGTAGGTCTTGGCCAGTATAGAACCTGGCCCTGGTGCCCTGGAAACACCTCTGCATTCCACTGCCTGGTTTAAGAATGGAAGAAATTGAACGATCCAGCGGGCAGCGCAGCTTCTGAGTTGTGGTAAAAAATGGTGTGGTGATTCTGATAACAGGCACAAAGGACTTAAAACCACCATGTTGAATAAAAAGAGATAATATGTGCCTCACGGCAGGTGCCTAGCTGTTGTTCTTCTGCAAGATTTTTGTTGTATGCCTTCATCATGCACCATGGACTCCATGCAAGACTTCTGCCACTCGTGCTCCTCATCGTACACCATGGATACATGGTCAATCACAGGTCTGAACCAAACTAATAGGGATCTCAGAGGTAGTGGATTCCTAGAGAATCAGTGAACCCATAAATGAATTGAGAAAGTCTCTGCCACTCATCAGTACACTCCAAAATGTTTAGTAAAATGCCCATCAAATACATGCCCTGGAAATGTATAAATTGGTGAGATGAGAGAAAATCTGACTACCTGTGTAATTTTTCAGTTCATAAATAAACACGCATAATTTGTTTGGTGCACATAGAAGTAAAATAAAGAAGTATGGATTCCTTGTAAATACCAGAAACTAAAGAAAAGACCTTGATTGTATCAAATAAGTTGCATATTATGCCTCGCTGCTGTGGTTAGCAAGGTCATAAGTTTAGTGAATCTTCTCTTTAGTTTTATGTGCACAGCACAGAGTGTATGATGCACTCTCACATTACAGCAGTGTTTTGTACACTGCTAAGTTTAATCTGCCTATACATAGATCTCTGCATTCTTGTTACTATTGTTAAATGTTTTTTGTACTTAGTTCACACACTTTTCCAAGATTCTGAAGCAAAAAGTTTACTTTTAGAAAGTATTTGTTAATTGTATTGCACAAAGCATTGGAAGTGAAAACATCAGGAATAAAGTGGGGGTTATAGCAGAGCTAGATTTTGTCAGAAGGCAGCAAGTTAAATGGTTCGGAATGGATGTGAAGAGTGGACAATGAGCAAACAGTCTGAAAAGCATCTGATGGCTGTGGAAATGTGGTTTCCGAGGAAAATGCAAAGAATACCATGGACAGGCAGTAAACGTCCTACAAGAAACAAATGATAATTGTAAACTGACTGGAGAACGAACGGAACAGACTTTAATTATCAAAGGGTAACAAATTGGGCATGCAGGCCCGTGTTACATTCGGCCCTTCCAATCACTCATCTTTCGTTCATCAATAGTGCATAGGAAAAACATTGTTAAATGAATTTTGTAAACATAAACAATGCATGTTACCATGTTATGAGACACATCCACCACCCACATACACATCCCCCACCCAACCACACACACATGCCCCAGGCACAAATGCATGCTCCCACCCATCCACCACACCCACTCCCACCAACCACACATCCCATCCACCCACACCCCAAGCACACATACATTCCCCAACCCAAACATCCCCCACCCACACATATCCTCCACCCGTCCCATTACCCACCAACAATCACCCACCCACATATCCTCCTCCACCCACACACCTCCAACCATCCAGCCAACCACACATCCCCCATGCACACACATCTCCCCGCCATCTCGCATATCTACCCACACACAAATTTCGCACCCACCCACATAATCTCCCATCTCCCCCAGCCCACTGACAGATCCCGAGCCCACCCATACAAACATCCCCCACCATCTCCTAACCTACACACACTCACCCACCCACATATCTTCTAACCATCCACACATCCTCCACCCACCCATCCCGCAATCAAACATCCCGTAACCACACATCCCTTAACCACACACCTTTACCCATATACAATCACCCATCCTCTACCCACCCACCCATCCCCCAGCCACACATCCCTTAACCACATACCCCTACCCATATACATGCACATCCACACCCACATCTCCCCACCCATACACACATCCCACACACACATCCCCACCCACCAACACATCCCCCATTCACAAACACACACCTCCCATCCACGCACACCCAACCCACACACCATACACTGATCCCCTCACACATCCCTCCACACACGTACTTATCCCTCAACCATTAACACTCACACATCCCTCACCCACTCATCAACATATACATCTCCCATCTACCCACCCACACTTACACACCCCAACCACCCATCCACACATCTCCCCGCCAACCCATGCATCCCGCACGTAACCACACAAACCCTGACTCACCCTCACAATCCAATCCCGCCCACCCACACATCCTGAGCCCACCCACACACACCACGAATCCACCCACACACACATCCCCCACCCTACTATTATGAACAAACTCCCACATTTTACACACACATACGGTGATGATTGTCGTGAGCATTCTCGCAAAATTGTAAAAAAATGTACAAAAATTGTATATATACATTTTGTAACGTAAAAATTAGTGATGCAATTCAACTCTCTCTCTCTCTTCTCTTCTCTCCCTTATTACACACACTATATATATATACATATATATATATATATATATATATATATATATATATATATATATATATATATATAGAAATTAGACGTAGACAGCCACAATTTTTTGGTTACGTTAGGAGAAGAAATAAATTGGAGAACTTGGTGACAACTGGCAAGATCAAGGGGATGGCAGAGAAGTAAATACCTGGATGGCTTGGCTATGTGGCATGGTGGAGACAATAACGCTGAGCTGATCCACGACTTTGATGATCGACTGAGATGGTGAAACATGACCGCCCACGTTGATGATGATAATGTAATTAGAATGCCAACTAACAGTATACCACAACCAGCAATGATGTACAGACCAAATGGAAGCAGAAAAAGAGGCCGGCCACATAAACGATGGACAGAGGGAATAGAGTCCATAGGAATCTCAATACAAGAAGCCCATAAACAGGCACTCTCTCACTGTTTATGCTTCACCTCAACACCGCCAGGTCAAAAGAAAAGATGAAAGTATTGGAACATGTCACAAAATCTTTGTGGTTATCTAAAACAACAGGTTCATCTGTTATTAGGTATTGATTTGCACCTACAAAGCGGTTCAGATTAGAACTGTATTGCTGTAATAATAGAATTAAATTGTCCCATTTTTATGTTTTTGGTTCAGATATTTCAAATACTTTGTTAGATATGGCATGTTTTCTTTTGTCTGGCTAGTATGGTATTGTACACACTTGTTTCCTTTAGCAAGACATAGTACCATTTTGAGTTAAAGATTCAACTTTTAATATTTTGCTGTCAGGTCATCCTCTAATCACTAGTTTTCCCAGTACTTTATTTTCCACTCTTAAACGCATTCATTTCCGTTTTTGATTTGTATTAGAACAAATTGCAGAGCTTGTGGCAACTCTTGGAAACTTGGAAACCTCTTCTGTCATTTGTATTATTTGTGTCTGTCTCAGTCAGTTGTTTACATAGCTGTTATTTTTAATGTATATGATGCACTGGTAAGATTTGGTTACCATTTAACGACCAGTATTGGAGTTAATAGTCCTAATTTAGCATGGGTACTGTAATAAAGCAAGAGGGTAGCAGGGTGATTCAAAGACAATTTAAATGGACATTTTAAGTTTTAAAATGCCAAAAATAAATACGTCATTTACTTATTTTGTTACACGCTCCATGATCATGTTATAAAGCCGATGTGTTGTAAATAAAGCATGGGATAGTCTGATCTCGGCTGATGCAGGCAGCGATTGAACAGTTACGAATCTGAGAGATACCCACACGTGTCTTAGAAGTTGAGAGGATCGATTTCATTGCACTGGGTTTTATCCCATATGGCTTGGTCTCTTTCCGCAGGAAAGCGTCGTGCAAAGCACACACTCCGTAGCTCCGGTGATGACCCCCAAGAGTCTTCAAAAAAATACACCTGTGAAAAGAAACGTAGCCCGGAATATCGAACCCACAAGCTTCGGAGCACGAGGCAGATGGCTTGACTACTTCGTCACGGAGACACCCAGAGGTGTGCTCTAGGAAAATCAAAGGCTGATCATCGGTCATCACTCCTATATCCTTACTGTAACAGCAGTTTCTGGACTAAGTCTAAAGTCACTCTTGATTAGGCTCTGGAGCTGGCAGAAAGCAGTATAGTTCCCTTTGGCATTAATGGGTAAATGGCAAAAATGAAATATTGCTAGTAGTTAATTTCCCTCACAGTATTCAGACACAAGATAAATTAATTAAACACTTGATGAGATCACAACATTTAGGTCTGCAGATTCCTATGGGAAAGATAGAGAATAAATCAAGCAAATAATCCAAATTTCCCTACACCTAAAACAGTTATCTAAGAAAATTTCTGCAGTATATACATGATTTCTACAGTATGCACCGATGAGGTGCAGTAATTTGTCAGGCTATAAATCATGCAATTTATTGCGTTTTCATTATTTAAATTAATTACGTGAAAACATTATTTTGAATCTAAGGAAGAATTGACAGGGTTGTTTGAATCTACAATGGAAACAGTTAATCTGAGCATTCTGTCCCTGGGGTTACTGTGTAATATATTCACTGAACCATGTATGCCAAAAATATCATTTGCAGTTGATGTATCTTTTCTTTATTCATCACTTTCACATCTGCCCTCCTTTCTTTCAGAAAGGTCGTGCAAAACGCACTGTAAATGTGTATCAGAAATACACTGTGTGTATTGTTTTATAATATATTATTTGGTGTCAATAACCACACATTGTAAAATAATGATAGTCGAACATCCATAATAGAAATTTCATTACTGTAAATTAAGGACAATTAAACAAGTATGTCACTAAATGTGGTAATTATATTTTTCTTTTTAAAGAATTATTAGAACCATCTTAAAGTTATTTTAGCACATTTTTTCTCTCCATTTCTTGTGTCCATCAGAAGTGTTTAAAGGACTGAAAGATAAAAGCTATTTTTATGTTGTTACTGATAGATAAAATCCTCTAGGCCTAGCAAGGCTGAGAACAATGTTTCCTAGTCACATGGTGATGAATCAGTCTTCAAATTGGTTTTCTGACCCCACCCATCCTTCGCTTGCTGTACCAAGGCTGAAAATCATGTCTCTGTATATTCTTCTTCTTCTTCTTCTTCAGCATTCCGAGCCATTGAGGTTCTTTGCTGCAAATACAATCTGTCTCCATTCGTCTCTCTGGTGGACCTTCTCTTGCCAGTCGTTGATTCCAAGTGCTTGTAGGTCTGTATGTATATTATCTCTCCACCGCCTTCTTGGTCTACCTCGGGGTCTACGGTCATTTATTTCCTGAGTGTAAGCGAGTTTTGTTTCCCTATTATCTTCCATTCTTTCTATATGCCCCAGCCATTGTAGTCTATTAGCCTTCATGATACCAGTGATTAGCGGGGACTTAAACAAATCATAAATGTCTTTGTTACTTCTTCTTTTCCACTCTCCACTTTGTGTATCCCTAATGGGTCCAAAGATGCGTCTTAAAATTTTGTTCTCAAAGGTTTGTAACAAGGCTTCGTCTCCTTTCGTTGTACTCCAGGTTTCAGAGCCATACAGCACAACTGGTCTGATCAGTGTTTTGTATATTGTGATTTTGGTGTTACGAGATAGCGCCTTTGATTTTAGTAGATGTTGTAGTGCATAGTATATCTTATTTACAGAGTTGATTCTAGTTTGTATTTCTTCCCTTATGATGTTGGAGCAGTTGAAGATTGTACCCAGGTATTTGTATGTTTCCGTTCTTTTAATGGTCATATTATCTATTTGTATGTGGCCAGAGTTTTTAGCCATTCCGTCTCTTGAAATTACCATATATTCTGTCTTATCTTGGTTGATAACCAGCCCCATCTGTTGGGCTTTTTCCTTTAAGTGAGTCAATATTTCTAATGTCTTTTGTTCACTTTGCCCTATAATATCTATATCATCTGCATAACCAAGCAGCTTGGATGTTCCTCCAATATCACATTCCTCCTTTACCTTCCTTACAACTTTCTCTAGAGCCAGATTGAAGAGTAGCGGCGATAGTGCATCACCCTGTTTCAAGCCAGATGTTATTTGGAAGGGGTCTGATTTCCTGCCTTTATATGTTACTATATTATAAGTATCTTCCATGCATAGTTTGGTCATGTTAATTAACTTCCTTGGTATTCCAAATTCCTCTCTGTATATGTGATTAGTAATCTAACTGCTTGGTCACCTGTTCCTCATTAGCTAGTTGTACCAAGGCTGAGAATTGCGTCTCTAAATATGTGATTAGTAATCTAACTGCTTGGCAATCTGTTCCTCATTAGCTTGCTGTACCAAGGCTGAGAATCACACATCTCTAAATATGTGACTGGTGATCTAACCGCACAGCCACCAATTTTTTACCATATAAAGGCTGAAAATGTCTCTACATATCTATAATGATTACCCAGTTTGGACAACAATCGCCTTCAGATTAATATCCTGTTAACGGAATTATTAATCTGAGCCAGTGATGAACCCTAATATAACTTCTCTCTGAGGTTGAATGGGGTAGGGGTAATCGAATCGGGAGGGGGGATACATATCTGTCTTGTGTTCTGACCGCACACCACCCATTCCTCACTAACTTGCCATATCAAAGATGAGAATCGTGTCTCTAAATGTTTAACTTGTTTTCTAACAGCCCTGCCACCCGTTGTGTGAGGAGCTTGTAACCCTTCTGTACCATTCCATTAGTAATCACATAGGCCAGGGTTGCCAGCTTGCAGCAGAAGATTGTAGAATCTTATCTATTTTTGAGGTTAGAGTGCTTCTTATTCTGGTTTAACACTTTCATACTACACCTGGATGTGTAAATGTGTATACTTACATTGTTTAAACCCAGGTTGGACCACTCCATGATTTTTACATGTATCAAAGGTAGTCTCATGGCACATGCTGCTGTTGGGGTATGAAGTGTTAGGCCTTCAAATATTCTAGGCCATGACATGTGAGGTGGAATTCTCAGTTCCCTTCCCAGAAAATGGTCTCATACCTCTTTTTGTGGACCGACCCCAGCGCAGAAAATATAATTCTACCTTTGCTGAGGGTTGAACACAGAGCACTCTCTTAGCAGGCAAGCACAAACACCACTGTGCTACCAAGGCTCCTTATGTATAGGTATACACTATAAAATTGCTCATTATTTAGGATCAAGTTGGACAATGTAAGAATTGTTTAATATTTACACTATATGTGCATGATTTAGAATCAAGTTAGGGAATATTATGTTGGGATTTATCAATGCCTATAATTACATGTCATCTTTACTTTTCGTATATGAATGCTGTCCATAAAGAAATCACTTTTAAAACAGCGTTGCAGGTAAAGGGTCAGTGAACTAGGTACCATCCAGTGACATTTACTTATAGTTTAATACAAGCGTGATAACAACTCAACAGTTAGTTGATGTACTTTCTGTGAAGTGAAGGCACGTGTAGTGCCCTTGATGATTTTTTAAATGTTCAGCAATGAAGAATCTTAAAGAACGAATTTTGCATGAAATTCTGTTTCAGATTAGATAAAACTTTTACTGAAACTTTATAAAATGCTGCGACAGATCTATGAATACAAGTATTGTTATCGGACACAACGTCACAAATGGTAACCGTTTCAAATTGGGAAGGACTTCCACAGCAGAGGATCACAAATGTGGACAACCTTCCTGGTTCATGGATGTCAGTTACATAGAGGAAGTCAGTTCTGTGATTCATGCACATCAATGCCAGACTTTATGTGGTGTCCAAGGAAGTAGGAATACGTACAAGTTTACGCTGTATGGTTTTACAAGAAAAATTTAACATGCGACATGTTGCCATAAAATCTGTTTCATGTCTGCACATAGGTGAACAAATATCTGACTCAAATCAATCAGAAGGTGTTAGATTGCTAAGTGCCTTCACTTTAACAGAAGTACATCAACAACTAACCTCTGGGTAGTGATCCTGTTATTAGCCGTGATCCTGCTATTAGACTAAAGGTCAGTGTCGCTGATGCACATATGTGTGTGTAATTGCTAGCTCGCTGACCCAGTGATTTGCAATGCTGTTTTAAAAATGTGGTTTCTTTTTTAACAGCCCTCGAATACTATACAATTTGTCATTGTTTTGGGTCAAGTTGGACTATGCCTGGATTTATATATGTGTATTCTTACATATGAAGTCTTCATGCTGGCCTATGTTACATATAGAAAAGTCTCTTTGAATTGGCACTGGCACACATTATGAATCAAGCATGCCAGAAGTGACTCCGGAAGAGTCATAAAGGAAAACCTTTGCTGTAAAGATTCAACTAAATTTAATTCACTAAAGATAATCTCTAGTCTGGCTTTTCTGGGTAGCTCTTTTTTGCACTTAGATTTATTTGTGTGATCATTTTCATTCGAAGGACTGACTGTCTGCTGGTCATGTTCTGACATTTACTCTTCAAATTTAGCATGCAAGATGCGGTTTTGCAGTGAGAACAGTCAAGGTTGAGCAATGACTTGAATAGCGGGGAAATGTGATAATTTCTATACTGGTAGTTATGATTAGTTGTTTTTTTTTTTAAATCTGTCTCTCCACTTTAGTCTTGTAATCAGTTTGTATCTGCCTCTTCACTTTAGTCTTTCGTAACATTGTCTTAGCCTATATTGAGAATTAATGTTCATATTAAATTGTTTGCAAATAATATGTATAACTTACATAGTGCTTTCACTGACTTTTAGTTTTTATTATTAAAAAGAACAAGTGTATACATCAGTTTTGCATGACAGTTTGTCAACAGTTTGTGTTAGCTGCTGTTTCTTATTGTGTGTGATGGTTGTGATTGCTCTGTCATTTGGTGACTCTGGTAAATGTGCACACAGAAAAAGACACCTCTAGTAGGGACATCAAATAAGTATATGAGTGAAGTACTAGCAACCATGATTAACTGATTTCTGAGTGATAGCACAGCTAGCAACAATGACTGACTTCTAAATGATATATATCAAAATGAATGATGGCACAGCTAGCAACAATGACCGACTCCTAAATGATATATATCAAAATGAATGATGGCACAGCTAGCAACAATGACTGACTCCTAAATGATATATATCAAAATGAATGATGGCACAGCTAGCAACAATGACCGACTCCTAAATGATATATATCAAAATGAATGATGGCACAGCTAGCAACAATGACCGACTCCTAAATGATATATATCAAAATGAATGATGGCACAGCTAGCAACAATGACTGACTCCTAAATGATATATATCAAAATGAATGATGGCACAGCTAGCAACAATGACCGACTCCTAAATGATATATATCAAAATGAATGATGGCACAGCTAGCAACAATGACCGACTCCTAAATGATATATATCAAAATGAATGATGGCACAACTAGCAACAATATCGGACTCCTAAATGATATTTATCCAAATTAAGGATGGCACAACTAGCAACAATGACCGACTCCTAAGTGGTATCTATCAAAATGAATGATGGCACAACTAGCAACAATGACTGACTCCTAAGTGGTATCTATCAAAATGAATGATGGCACAGCTAGCAACAATGACTGACTCCTAAATGATATATATCAAAATGAATGATGGCACAGCTAGCAACAATGACCGACTCCTAAATGATATATATAAAAATGAATGATGGCACAGCTAGCAACAATGACTGACTCCTAAGTGGTATCTATCAAAATGAATGATGGCACAGCTAGCAACAATGACCGACTCCTAAGTGGTATCTATCAAAATGAATGATGGCACAACTAGCAACAATGACCGACTCCTAAGTGGTATCTATCAAAATGAATGATGGCACAGCTAGCAACAATGACCGACTCCTAAATGATATATATAAAAATGAATGATGGCACAGCTAGCAACAATGACCGACTCCTAAATGATATATATCAAAATGAATGATGGCACAACTAGCAACAATATCGGACTCCTAAATGATATTTATCCAAATTAAGGATGGCACAACTAGCAACAATGACCGACTCCTAAGTGGTATCTATCAAAATGAATGATGGCACAACTAGCAACAATGACTGACTCCTAAGTGGTATCTATCAAAATGAATGATGGCACAGCTAGCAACAATGACCGACTCCTAAATGATATATATCAAAATGAATGATGGCACAGCTAGCAACAATGACCGACTCCTAAATGATATATATAAAAATGAATGATGGCACAGCTAGCAACAATGACTGACTCCTAAGTGGTATCTATCAAAATGAATGATGGCACAGCTAGCAACAATGACTGACTCCTAAATGATATATATCAAAATGAATGATGGCACAGCTAGCAACAATGACCGACTCCTAAATGATATATATAAAAATGAATGATGGCACAGCTAGCAACAATGACTGACTCCTAAATGATATATATCAAAATGAATGATGGCACAGCTAGCAACAATGACCGACTCCTAAATGATATATATAAAAATGAATGATGGCACAGCTAGCAACAATGACCGACTCCTAAATGATATATATAAAAATGAATGATGGCACAGCTAGCAACAATGACCGACTCCTAAATGATATATATAAAAATGAATGATGGCACAGCTAGCAACAATGACCGACTCCTAAGTGGTATCTATCAAAATGAATGATGGCACAACTAGCAACAATATCGGACTCCTAAATTATATCTATCAAAATTAAGGATGGCACAGCTAGCAACAATGACCGACTCCTAAATATCATCTATCAAAATGAATGACTACTATCAACAGTGACTCCTATATTAGCAATAACATGGCTCGAGACACAGACATTCACTAGGGCATGTTTCTTTAGTGACTCAATGAGTGTGCACAAGAGGACAGAGATGGGCTGTCTCTGGAGCAGTCTCGGCTGGCAAAGATTAGTTTCATCTTCGTGCCAAGGCATGCGGGAGTACAAGGAAATGAACGGGCTGTGTGGAGGGTGGATGCGCCATTGACCAGGCTGACATTCTGAATGCTCTACGAGAAGTAAGATTTTTGCGAGAACCAAGTGATGACTGTGAATCTACAACCATGGTGAGACTGCGAGAACAGCAAATTAAAAGAGATGTGGCCAAACAAGAACACTACACAGGAAGCCAAAGAAGATTGATAAACCAACACAGAACTTGGTGGCGTTAGCAGCTACACGCTGCGGGATTTGCTGAGCAGGGGATCCGAGCACTTATGGACTGAATGGTTTGATGTGCAATGAGGATGATCTGTCGACTGACTCCTATATAACAGTTGAGTCTGCCGATTCCATGTTAATGAGTATGAGTTGAAGTGTCAATATCACTGCTCTCAGAATGTTCCCACACATTCACTTCAATAGCTAACAAAGAGTTCACATGCTAATGGTACCAGTGGCAGTCTGATCACACATTAGCCTGCACTTTCCCCTATGTGTTGAGTGTCAGCCAGACCGACCCTCTGTTCACTCCCTGCTGAATTAGCCTCTTTAGATGTGGATTCTCTGTCTTTTTTTTTTTTTATTTGTGCGTTCACTCGCTTTTTAACTGAAGCATAGTCCTGCAACATTTAGTAGAAGCAGTTGTTGCACACAGTGAACAACTAGGGTTAGAACTGAATAGTAAGAATACACAGATTATGGTCATCACTGGGAAGAATGAAATACCACAATGTGATATACGAGTAAATGGGCATATTCTTAAGCAAGTGAATCCCTACAGTTATCTCGGCAGTCATAACATCTGATGGGAGATGCCTTGAAGAGATTAGAACAAGAATTGCCATTGCGAAGGTAGCCTTTTGCAAGATGAAAAGCATACTGACCAATAAAAAGATATAAATTGAAACGAGAAAAAGGGTGTTGAAGTGCTACATAGAACCTATACTTTTGTATGGATGTGAAGCGTGGACAATAAGCAGTCAAGCTGAAAAACAGCTGATGGCTGTGGAAATGTGGTTTCTGAGGAAAATGCAAAGAATACCATGGACAGACAGAAAAACCAATGAACAAGTCCTTCAAGAAACAAATGAAGATCATAAACTGATTAGAGACATTAGACGTAGACAGTCAAACTTTTTTGGCACGTTATGAGAAGAAATGAATTGGAGAACTTGGTGACGACTGGCAAGATCGAAGGTAAGAGACCAAGGGGAAGACCGAGAAGTAAATACCTGGATGGCTTGGCCACGTGGCATGGTCGAGACAGGAACACAGAGCTGATCCATGACTCTGGTGATCGAGTGATATGGCAAAACATGACCGCCCACGCTTACTGGCTTGGCACATTATTGATGGATGGATAGTCCAAACACATGTTACTGCTTCTAGTGCACTGGACTGATTTTTGGGTGTGGATTAGCCTTGCCTATTACCAGTGTCCCAAGCCATCAGACAAACCAACGCTGACTTCTGAGGTACTCGTAATGTATATCCCCAAAGTTAAAGATGAGAAGGTCACATCTTAGTCCAAGTCATCAATGGAAGGGTTGAACCTGCCACCTCAGCATCGGTACAGCTAAAGTTTAAAGTAAGTGCTTGTGTCCACTGGGCCACGCTGGCCGCTGCCAGTTTTGCTCACGAAGTGCCAGAGAGCCTTGACCACATTAGCCGTGTCAGTCCACGTCAAACAGTGGTGCTCTGTTGTCAAACTCTTCTGTCATTTATGATTACCATGCAGACATCATAAACTGCTTCTATTCACCAAAGATCTGGAACTTGTTTTGGAGATTGTGTTCTTTGATAATGTGCCACTGCCGATTTTGTTGTAATTAAAATATAAATGTTACATGATATGAAGTACTGTTATGATGTCTGAGACAAAAGCAATATTATGGGACTGGCAAGCCACAACACGTGAGATACGATCATGTAAGGCGTAATACTTAGAAAGTTCCTTGTCTACGACCCATAAAGTCAACAAATCATCGGGAGACCTAAAAAAAAACAGAATTAGAGGATGAGATGAAGAATATGTGGGAGCTGAAAGAGATTGCAAAGGATAATGTAAGTTGAGTGAAAGCCTATGTTCCACTAATGCATGTATGACAGATGAAGGTGTAATAAAATTAGGAGGGAAAGAGTGGAAACAACATATGTGGCCTAGTTTATCTTCATTTGTCCAGTGTAGGGCAGTGGTATGTGATGTGTTTAAGAAGACAGAGCTGTGATGTTTGCACCCTTCAACCGACATATCTGAATTCATCCCATCATGTGTTGTGAGTTACTTTCCAGTTATTCAAGTTATAAAATAAACTCAAAGAATGTTTTTAACAATTGTGTATACTTTTCAACATAAACAAATTAAGTGTAGTGTTATTACAAATGGATATAACAGGGGGAAAAAAACAACCCAAAATAACTTTTCATTGTTAACAAACAATTCACTAATTATAAAACAAACAAACATGGAAGACTAACAACAAATGTGTTAAAAAACTGGAATTATATACAGAACACAGTGAAGAAAGTCTACATTAAAAAAGTCATCTTTATAAAAAATAACTTAAAAGACAGTCGTTTTCAAATTATCGAACACTGTTTACAGGTGAAATAATTAGTTTTTTTTCACATGTACTATCTGTACTGCAAATGCTAAATTTAAAATACTGGGGCCATTTATTAAAGTATTTTATTCTTGACTTATAAAATTAACCAACAAACCAAATAATTGGAAAAGAAACATACATTCTATGTTGTTACATGCAGCAAGACTGGCTTTTACAACACGTCCAAATATAATCACTTGCTTATTAACATTTAACTCAGAGAGCCCCACCTACAACAACAGACACACATCCTAAAGAATTTTAATCAAACACACATTCTGAAGTTACACAAATGCATCGTTAACTACAAATAAAACCCCATCTAAACATTTTACATGAAATAAACCACCCAATATTTACAACAAACAGATATTTAGTACCCTGCTCATGTTATGTCAAATACACGCCCTACATTTTATATTAGCAAAGTCGATACGGAATTCCGCTGATAATGTAACGAGCAGTGTCGGTCTAGGGTTTGATATCTGGGCTCATTGCCTGCTAAGTGAGGGAAAGATTTGCCGCCTATTCCTCCATGCATCCAGGGCTACACGGTGTGATAGAATTATCACATTACAGACCCAAAGCAAGAAACTGCTTTGGGACAAATAATGTATGCTAAATTGTTACATCAAACCCATCCTAAACAACAATAATATATAAACAGTGTTTCAGAATGACAAAATGAATCACATGACAATAATATCAACTGGTTGAAACGGAAATATGATGCTTTAAGCATTTAACTGTTTACCTCAATGTTAGCTGCATGTCCTTTACAGGATGTTGCAATCAACCCCAGCATTTATTGACTTTTTGTGATTTACTGGGCAGTTTTAAAACTGACGTGGAACTAATCTTGTTTTTAACCTCAGTGTTACATTTCAATGATATATACTTTAAACATAGTTATGGACAGGAAAATTAAAAGTAAGAAACAAAAAGACGAGAAAAAAGCTTCTTACTAACATAAACCAGATGTGGTAGCTTTAAGTAAAATAGACACTAGGGGCATCCATCTCTGTATGCAATAAAAAAAAATTACAAACATATCAAAACATACTTCTGTAACTCTCCACATATTGTTTCCATATTAATACTGGCATCTGCACATAAGGGGTAAAAAACACAACTCTGACAAAAACTCTCTCCAGCCTGAACCCAGGGCCACCACAACAGCAACATTTCCCCTGGGTGTTTTCAGAACTGTTGAAACTCAATAATTCTCAGCATAAGTAAATTGACTTTAATATCATCTCTGGGTTGACCTGTCTCTACCACCACCCCTAGTACTGTCTTTGTTTCCTTGGACGTCATTTCTATTCCAACGATCCCCAGAACTACCCCTACTGTGTTGATTTTGCTGTTCTTGTCTACCCTGATAATTCCCATTTCCCCTATTCTGGTAACCTTCACGACCTTCTCTGCTCTGGTGATGCCCATATGCCCTATCTTGGTCATTATTACTATTACCCCAGTTGCGACGTTCATTACTATCACTTCTGTTATGTTGACTTCCATATCCCCTATGGTGATGATCACCGTAACTATGGGGCTGGTACTGTGAGTTCTCTCGTCTGTTCCAGCCACCACTATCCCCACTATCCCCTCTGTTCCAACTTGAACCACCTCTGCCCCTGTACCCACCACGACGATTTCTGTCCCAGTTCCGCTGCCGAAAACATGAAAATCCTACTACACAAGGCTGTTGCTTTGTCACATCACCAGCATCAATAGTATATGCATAGTCTGGGTCTTTCATTGTATAACGGTCAGAAAAGGCAACATCCCAGTCGTGGATCTGTTCTGCCACAATCTGTTCTGTTACGGTCAACTCATCGGACACTTGTTCTTTGGCTCCATACAGATTTTCAGCCTCCACACTGCCTTTCTCATCTGCATCATCCTCATCAATGATAGTAATACCTGCTGCAGCTGCGATCTCAGCTAAATCTGACATCATTTTCTTTGCTCGCTCTTTGTTTTCAATTAGTTTTCCTTTCTATTTACAACTTAAGACCAGTCAAACAAGAAGGATTTTATAAACTGGCACTTAATATTGACCATACAACTAACTGAAGCATCCCAGAGTGAAATGAACCTCTTAATTTTAAAAAGGCTGAGTACTGTTTGTTATGTGAAGTGAAACTTCTAAGCTTCTCCGTGTCCTTGTAGGCTTGGTTAAACTTGGCTCACCAAAACACGGCAGACATTTAGCATATGTTGAAAACACTTCACAAGGTCTGAGGTGGCAATGGTATCAAGACTGTCGACAATAATACAGCTGGAACCACACACCTGCAAAAGTTTATTTTAAAATAATATGTGTATACACTTAATAACAAAACAGAAGGAATACTCTGTACACCAGTATTTAAGATGAGGTCCAAATTTCAATCTACATTTCATTTGCTTACTTCATATCTAGTTGCAGAAGATGACTCATCCACCTTCTAATCATACAATTTTTAAAGAAATCAAATCAGGGAAACTTCAGAGTTTCTGAAGCATGATGCCATTTACGAACCAGTTTTCTTTGATGTTCAGGTCTTGTAAACTTTCAATATTTTTCTACTTACCAGTCCAAGATATTCAAAGCTCTAAAGTCCCAATTTTCCTCTCTAATCATTGCAACATGGTCCATGACTTGCATCTATTTGTTGCCACCGGGAAGATGCATGTTCTCAGCAATTTTTCTTTAACTCGCTTGTGAGTGTTGTGCCATAGGTTCTTAATACTGTTTAATCTCTGAATTGCTGCGGCCAGCAACTTTATTTGAACAGTCACCTTGCAGTTTATTATAGAGCCTAGATATTCAAAGTATGTGACGATTTCAATCAATCAGGTGCCCTCTCCACAATGAAGGTTGGCTGCAATGGATCGCCAACACTGTCTCTCGCCTTGATTGTACATACTGTCAGATTGATATTTGTCCATCTCTTGATGTTATCTTCCCACTTGTAACGTTTTAAATGTCTTCACTGTTGATTGTGATCTTTGGTTGGTATGTAGTTCTGCCTGAAAACATGATCTTTGTTTTGTTTAAGTTCAGAAAAAAATTGTAATTGTCCCCCTTGTCTCTTGACAGACTGGACAGCTATTCTCATCCTTTAGCACTATTTGAGGAGAACTGTCATCTGCATATCTAAGTTCTGAAACTGGATTTTCACCAATAACAAATGGATCAAAACTGTCTCTGGTCTAGTCATTTTTGATGATTCTCATATTTTCTGCATATACAAGGGGCTTCTCATAAGTCTTTAGCCTGACCATGAAGGAGTAGGCGGAAAAAATTGAAATTTGGCACAGTGCTTATTCCTTCTCAATGTAGCCACCACCTGAATTTATGCATTGCTGCCATCCCTGCGTGACCTTGAAAAGACCTTCAAAATAAAACAACCTATTTTTCGAACCTAAACAGTTATCACAAGCCAGTATGACATCTTCGTCACTGTCAAAACGATTTCCTTTCAACTGTTTTTTTAAGATTTGGAAAAAGAAAAGTCTGATGGAGCCAAATCTGGAGAATATGGTATGTGTGGAAGAATTTCAATATTCAAATCGTTGGCAGTTTGCAGCACAAGCCATGCTTTATGGGATGGCGCGTTGTCTTGAAGCAAAGGCAGAATTTGCGTACACGCTATCCCTCGTTTTCTGGTCACAGCCTTTCTTAGTTTGATAGAGATCTGCATAGTACTGCCCATTAACCGTGTTGCCATGAAGCATGTAATCTTTCAATATGACACCTTTGACATCCCAAAAAACAGTCATCATCACTTTTCTTGCAGATTTTTGTGCTCTTGGCCTGACATGTGTTGGCGAACCCGGGGTTTTCCACTGTATGCTGGCAATTTTGGATTCTGGGTCATAATGGTGAATTAAAGTCTCATCTACCATCACCATGGTCGTCAACATATTTCTTGACCGCCACAAGTTGAGCAACTGGCCACAGCAATCATGTTTCTGTTCACATGTCAGCAGGCGCGGGACCCAGCGGCCACAGCAATCATGTTTCTGTTCACATGTCAGCAGACGCGGGACCCAGCGGGCACATACTTTTCTCATGTTTAGTCTATTGTGTAAAATTCTAAAAACTGTACTCTTACTCAGTTTTGCTGAACCCGATATCTCTGCAATTTTCATTTTCCTATCCTGGTCTATGATTTTCTTCACTTTTGAAGCATTTGCATCATTGCACTCTGAGGACGGTCATCCTGATCTTGGTAGATCACTAACTTGGGAATGGTCACACTTAAACTGCAAACACTAATTTTTTACAGAAACATACCCAGGACAGACTTCTTCAAACACTGGTTCCATCTCTGTGTATTTCTGTAGGTGTTTTTCTCTGTAACATCAAGAATGTTATCACAGTCCTGGCGTCTATAATTTCTCCACTGTTCTGACAAACTGTTGGATGTGCAGATCTGGTCAATAGGGTGTGTTGTGCCATGCACCATATCGGGAAAACCAGTTGAGGAGGGAAATTCATAATTCATATGTCCATTACAAATTGAATGAGCTATACCAAATATGCCAAAATTCAATTTTCTCCGCCTACTCCTTCATGGTCAGGCTAAAGACATGAGAAGCCCCTTGTATGCTGAAAAGGTATGGAGCGAGAATGCATTCCTGTCCCACTCCCTTTTACAGCTCAAACCTGTTTGATGTTTCACAACATACTTTGACAGCTATTTGTTGATGATGATATTAAGTTTCATTTAAGTGGATCACATATGCTGGAAACCCTATATCGCTCACACTGTTTCTGATGCTGAACAGTTCTAAACTAGTATGTAAATATTCATAGCCTTCCCTAATAGGCAATGGGCTGGACACTGTAACATATAAAAGTTGCTCGCATATCCTTCACACGATGTCTCAGTCAACCCCAGCATTTTTTTGGCTGTACGTGATTTCTTGGCAAGTTTATGTTATTGATTTGCAATTGCTTTCTGAAAGACTGGCACTTATACCTTTGTATGAAAATCAGCACACGGCAGCCTGCTTACAAATCGCTTGCAGCTGTGTTTCGAACATGGTATGAGGACCGCATTCATAATCCTTACGCTTCAGCACCGGAAACACCAAAGTCCTGACCTAATCCCAGTCAGCCGGTATTTGCTGTGTGAATCATAATGAGGTTACATCCTAACTTGGTTCCCTGCAAATGTGAAGTTCCAGTACCCGTCTTGCACATCCCGTGCTGGTTTCTTAACTTGGAGAGGGGAAGGAAAGCTCTCCAGCAGCCCCCATGGAAATAATAATTCTCTACCAGATCTTGAGGAAAGGAAAGTCTCTAAGCCAACCCCTCTCTGATCGATGCATGACCTTTTCAGGGCTCTAACAACCGAAAAACCAAGGCATAAGGTTTAAAGAGTTAACAGTCTTCCACAAGATTAACCAATCAACCAAATGCCAGTTTGATTATGAATGATTGGTGTATAAAAATGTGGGTCTAGCGTTATATGCCCAATGCCCCCCCCCCCCCCCCCCCCCCCCCCCACGTGTCTCCACCTTGTCGCGGTGGGGGAGCGTGCGTGTCCCAGAGATCCCAAGAGCACAACTACATGTCAGACAAGACTTGGGTTAGGGACCAGACCAAGAGAGACACAACCTGCTGCTCTGCAGGTAGACTGAGGATAGCAGTCAATGTCTAAATTAGGCGCACGATGCCACTACAGGTTGGTCCGGACACATACTCTAAGGCTCTCAGCTGAGGGATATGGCTGAACGCCTCTAAGCCATAAACACTCGGATGTGAGAGCCGGGCCTGATACCCACCTACCGATAAATGGAGGTGAGATGCTGAGCACGCTACATTCTTAGTTCAGATACTTGTTCGAAGGCTCTCAGCTGGGGGATATGAGGGATCCCCGGATGAGAGGACCTGGCCGTTTCTCGCTCACTGAACGCGCACGGAGGTAAGGTGCTGAGCCGGCAGCACATGTAGCCTACCTCGTGAGCGAGTACTAAAGGTAGAAAAGTGCCCCAGTCGCATGAAATGGTTACGAAAAATGTCTGTATCTATACTCATAGAGAGTGTAGTCAAGGTGGAAAAACGTCTCAATAACACGAAATGGAACGCCTGGCTAGCGAATCCATTGCGTGGTCCGAAGTCCGAAGCGAAAGCTTACCTAGTGTATGTCGTCCGCAGACTGACCGTTCCTGGTTTGTGTTTGAGCGACCAGTGGCAAGCGAAATGCCCAATAGATGGAAGTGAGGAATTAAAGCAGCCATGAGCAGGACGTGGCAATTCCTCGGGTGAGCCCAGTCTCAGAGCAATATGTGCCGGCTCTGCAACTATGGAAGCCTCCTTGGATAGCGGGGAACGCCCATGGTCTGCCCCTGCCTTCCCTTGAGGGTTGACCGTGATGTCTTTGACCGTTCTATCTTGACCAGCTGAGATGTGGGCGACATCACAACAATAAGTCCAACGTGCCTCGAAACCCGAGGAAGGCTAACCTCATTAAAAATGCCCGCCGAAGTCGGAAGTGCCGTCCTACGGGTGGCAAAATAAAAATTGGCACTACGCATTTACGTCCGAGTGAAATGTCTTGTCCGAATGTCTCTCGTGCTAGGAACAGCTCTGACTACCTAGTTTCTGAATGCCGCTCATGTCCGGAACAGCTCTGACTAGCTAGTTTTCCAAATGTCCATCGTGCCCGGAACAGCTCTGTCAGGGCACAACGACAAGCACATGTCCGAATCGAAAACTCGCTGAGAGGATACCGTCTGCAGACCGGTCTGGTTTGTGCGGGAAAGGCCCGTGGTGAACGAAATGCCCAATATATTGAAGTGATGAATTAAAGCAGCCATGAGCAAGACGTGATGATTCCCTCAGTGAGCCCAGCACCAAGGCGCTATGTGTCGGCTCTGCAACTATGGAAGCCACCCTGGATGGCGGAAAATGCCATGGACTGTCCCTGCCTTCCCTTGAGGGCTGATCAAGAAGCATTTGACCATTCCAACTTGACAAGCTGGGATGTGGACGGCACCACAAAAGTGAGAGACCCACAGGAATGCTAACCTATCAAAAATGCACGCTGAAAGTCGGATGTTTTGGCCTAGGGGTTTTGGCCCGAGGGTGCCTAACTAGACACACCGCAATCACATCTGAAAAAACACTCCGGATGAACGCAAAGAAGAAGATATGCCCAATGCACGTGAGGAGTGTAAAAGTGTTGTGTGTGTTTGTATATACTATTATGTTTAATCAGAGCTTACTAAAGAAATCTGATAACCTTTGTATTTCATAAAAGGTGAATATATTTGGTCATTGTGACGGTGTGTGATCTCATTGCTATCATTACTGCCTCAACTGTGGACATCAACTGTGACCTGAAAATGACAGATGACGGAGTTAAACAGGCCAATTTTATTTGTGAAAATAAAAGTCACACTTACCTTATTTGTGAGTTTGGGCTGGTCAAACCAGAGGAAGCTCTTGAAATGATGCCCCTATCACTCTTTACAAATGATTATCTGATAACATAATATAAATAATACTATGAAAAAAAAAAAAACAAGTAATCAATAATAACAACATATATTTGTAGACTAGACAAAACACTCATAGAGTCAGTGTCATTTTTTTTCAGTCAATAAGTCAAAATTGTGAAATGGAAATAAATGCTTTTAATTAAATCAATTATCTGATTGGTTCTGTTTTCCAAAGATCTCAAATATGTTTACAACCAACAATAAATGTATGTTGAACAGACGGTCATAAGAAGTTTGGGTTTTTTGTGTACTCAGATGACTGCTAGATTCAAGGACCATTGTAACAGTATAGAGGTAGAGGGAGAGTTAATAGGAGAGAATGGAACGGTGATGCACAAGTATAAATTGGGAAAGTAAACTAGAAGAGAAAAAGGGGCACGAGAATGCACCAAGGAATTAGCACGTCAGAAAGTTTGGGGTAGCAATAGAAGCTAACAACAACAGAACAACGTAAACATTAGAGACCAAGACCCGATTGGGAGCAGACGTGTACATGAAGCCTCTCACATTCACTGACCCCGAGACTATATGATTGGAGTAGTTAGGTATATTAATTTGTGGCTGAATTCAGAGTATGCAGAACCGTAGATAGTGGGTATCGAAATTGCATGTTATAATGCTCATTAAGCTGTACCAGGATTAGCGTCATGATTAGAATCAGGTTATGTTTTCATCTTCGTCAAGGGTCAGTCATACTATTGTAAGGCATGGGCGGTTGATGCCACTGTCATGATTGTTGAGAATATCATGTCGTCTTGAACTTATCTGTTCAGCAATGAATGAATAAAAGCTAATTTAACCATCATCACAGTCTTAAATGGGAGCTTTTCATGTTTATCCGAAAGATGATGGAAGATGAAAGATTTGAACGACGTTCAGCCCTCTACCAGGTCCTTGGAGACTTACGATTCAGAACCCTATACGATCGTGCTGTACGGCCAGAATCAGAACAGTACATTTTTGAATGGAGAGATTCCTGAAACCTGGGTGTCACATGAAGACCTTGAGATACAGAAGTCGACGTAGCTAAGCGAAGTCAGGGAGAGCGCGCCGGCACTGTTAAACCATTTTAATGCACTGTGAAACTGTTCATTATTGCCATGATGCTACATCAGGCCACATAATAATTTTTTTTTTCATTCACATGTTTTGAACTCAAGCGTAGTCCACGATGAACTGATTTGTGTGTGTGGGCTAGCTTTCCTTATTACCAGTGTCCCTCGTCATTAGGTGAACCCACACTTAATTCAAGGTGCTGACCTCATCTGGCAGAGGACTGACGAGGACAAGGGCAAAGCCCTCTTTGAACGCTACCTTGAGCAGAGCAACCAGACAGACATGGGAGGCCGGAATCTGGCCAAGGAGGTCACCTCAGACAGATGCAAGGCCCAGGACACTTCGGATGAAGACACAGTGACAGTGAAAGAAATCAAGGCTGTGCTTCGACGATCAAAAAACAGTGCTCCAGGTCCTGATGGCATAAGATACGACGACATAAATAGGTGTACCGACAATGAGCTAGAGAAACTAGCAGACATGTACAACAACAGTATAGGGAGTGCTAGCATCAAGGAGGAATGGTTACACAGCTATCTGATTCCCTTGCCGAAGCCTGACAAAGACCACAAGAAAATTCAGGGATATCGAATTATAACCATGCAGAATACAATAGGCAAGCTGCTGGAGAAGGTAATTGCCAGGAAAATATCAAGCCAACTAGAGAGGCAAGGTGTTTTCCCACCTACCCTGGGTGGGTACCGTCCAAAAAGAGAAACCTGGACCAATGCAGCAGTCTTTGCCCACGATGTCTATGAAGGTTTCCACTCAGGCACTGAAACCGTTGCTGCAGCGATTGATCTTGAGGACGCATACAACAGAGTACCACTGGATTTTTTAATGTTTCAGCTTCTTGAACTAAACGTAAGTCCATTCCTCCTTAGTTGGATCGCTGCAGCTCTCTTCCAACGGAAAGTAGTTTTTAGATGTGGCAGTTGGACTTCGGAACCAACAACAATATATCCTGGCCTACCACAGGGATCACCATTATCTCCGGTACTGTTCAACGCCTACACAGTGAGAATCACCAATGAGCAGATCATTGGACCTGGCAGGACATTGTCATATGCCGATGATGTTTTAGTGTATCGTCAGGGTAAGGATAGAGAGGAGGTTGCTGTGGAACTACAAACCGAACTCAATCGCATAAGTACTTGGTGTGATGAAGCTGGGGCAATGGTCAACCCAACTAAGGCAACAGTGACCTGGTTCTCGTTGAATAATCATATTGTCAACAATCCAACACCAACTGTAATGCTGTGTTCAGAGACGGTGGAAAGAACGCAGGCAATGAATTACCTGGGGATACGGTTTGATCGAAGCCTTGCTTATAATGTGCACATAGACCAGGTGATAACAAAGGCCAAGCGGGGTTTGGCAGCGATGCGGGTGATGGCGGCAGTAAACTGTGAGCAGCGCCATCTATGTCTTCTGTACGAGGGGCTGGTCATGTCTGTTTTGGAGTATGCAATGGCAATCCTGACTGTCAGCCATAAGCAGATAGAAAGGATGGAAAGGATACAGAATGAAGCTATGCGCATTATTCTTGGATGTACAAGAGATACAGCATGCAGGGCGATGCGCTACCTTCTTGATTTTCCAACCATTGAAGAGAGAATGCAAGTTTGCAGGGCACGTGCCTACCTCAGAATTAACGCAAACACACAGCATCCACTGCATAGTGAAATTAGGAAGGTGAAGGGCAGCAGGTTAAAAAGAGGACGGTCGTGGATGGGTCAAGCCGAGGACATTCTTCAACAGGTGTGTTCACTTGAGGACTTAGAACCTGGCGAGGAGTGGGTGCAAGTGCCAACAGACTTCTGCACATCCTTTTCAGTTTGCATCCAACTAGATAGAAAATGCAGACAAGAAAATCCGGCTGCTGTTGAGGCTGAAGTACAAGCGTTGATTTTCGAGAATTCGCTAGACAGTGACGCGGTCATCTACACAGATGGGTCGGTCGTCCGACATGTGAGAAGCTCATGGGCCTTTACAGCTCGGGCCGGAGGGAGAATTGTGAAGGAGGACTCTGGTGCTTTCACTGAAACCACAAGTAGCCTGACCATGGAAGTCATGGCAGTAAGTAAAGCAATAACATGGCTCGAGACACAGACATTCACTAGGGCTTGTTTCCTTAGCGACTCAATGAACATGATCAAGAGGATAGAGGAGGGGTCGATTCGAAGAGAATGGTTGCTGCCTCTGAAGCGGTCTCGGCTGGCAAAGATTAGTTTCATCTTCGTGCCAGGGCATGCGGGAGTACAAGGAAATGAGCGGGCTGACAAGCTCGCAGGTGAGGCTACTGTTGAGGGCGGACGCGCCATGGACCAGGCTGACATTCTGAATGCTCTACGAGGAGTGAGACTTTTGCAAGAACCAAGTGATGACTGTGAATCTACAACAATGGCCAGACTGCGAGAGCAGCAAATTAAAAGAGGGGTGGCCAAACAAGAACACTACGCAGGAAGCCAAAGAAGATTGATAAACCAACACAGAACTGGCGTCGTTAGCCGCTACACGCTGCGGGATTTGCTGAGGAGGGGATCCGAGCACTTATGGACTGAATGGTCCGATGTGCAACGAGGATGATCTGTCGACTAACTAACTAACTAACTAACTAACACTTAATTCAAAGGTAATGGTAATTTACATCTCCAAGTCAAGGACTAGAAGTCAACATTTTAGCCCAACTGACCAGTGCAGGGGTCTTCTTCTTCTTCTTCTTCGTTCATCCGGAGTTTTTTTCCGGATGTGATTGCGTTGTGCCTGTTTACAGCAGAGCTGCGTTGTTGCGCCGTTAGGCCGACACATCCGACTTCTGCGGGCATTTGTTGAACGGGTTAGCCTTCCCGGGGATGTGCAGGGGTCTCATTAGAATAACCTCAGCTCACTTCACTGAATCAGCATTAGTTTATGTATACTTTATTTCAGTAATTCTTCTTCTTCTTCTTCTTCTTCTTCTTCTTCTTCTTCTTCTTCTTCTTCGTTCATCCTGAGTTTTTTGTGTGGATGTGATTGCGTTGTGCCTGTTTACAGCAGAGCTGCGTTCTTGCGCCGTTAGGCCGACACATCCGACTTCTGCGGATTTCAGTAATTCAGTAGCATGGCCTTTGCAACACTTCTTGGTTATAAGCAAGATGTCCTGCATCCGATACACCCATCTGGAGATCATCTGCAACATCCTGCACCCATCTTCTCTTTGGCCTTCCTCTTTCTCTCTTCCTGTGCATAATACCCATCCATTATTGTTCTCTCCAAACTTTCATGACGTTTCATGTGACCAAAATATTTCAATTTTCTTTGTTTTATCATCTTTAGTAGCCAACCTTTTTCAATATTCAACTCTTGTTTTGCATACACATTTTATGTTGTAGAAAGGGCTTATAGTTTGGACATTTTGCTAGCACAGTAGGCATATAGCAGCATCATTGTGTAGCAGGTGCTGTGTAGAACGCTGTTGTCCTCTCGACCCGTTGAAAAGTTTCTCGATCCCTGGCCATATTTCCTGCCTCGAGCTCTCTCATTCCCAAGGTAAATTGCAATTCCTCGAGCTCTCTCAAGCCCAAGGCAAATTGCAATTCCTCGAGCTCTCTCATGCCCACGGCAAATTGCAATTCCTCGAGCTCTCTCATGCCCAAGGCAAATTGCAATTCCTCGAGCTCTCTCATGCCCACGGCAAATTGCAATTCCTCGAGCTCTCTCATGCCCACTGTCACAAAATAAAACCGTGTGTTTAACCGGTTGATTATTATAGAGGATTTTTTGATTAAACGGACGATCTGCTAAGCGACAATTGTTTCAACTAATACAGAGAAAACATTCATAGTTGTGGTGGCACGTGTTTCCAAACAGGTCGGGCAGAAATAACAGCTGTACTTGTACATCTGGTTGACGGATTGGCCACACTCGGAAGTGCGGGAGACGAATCCCGACATCGCCTTGACAAGTTTGTCAACATTTGAATACAGATGGAAGCAGTGGGGTCATAGGGGCAATCGGATGTCGACCATCACCTGTCGGACTAAATTAACAGTGGCAGAGGTATAGAGGAAGTGAGTGCGCTGAATCATACATCTCGTTGACAGTCATAAACATATCAGAGGGAAAACGGAAGTACTCAGCACGGAAGTAAACAGTACATATGTCAATTCTTAGTTTCCGGAACATCGAGAAGATTGACAGCGTGTTGGGAAAAACTCTTTGTTGGAACTCGACAGTAACTCTCTAGATTGTTTTGGATGTCTAAACCAGTGATGACAAATCTAACATTGATGGAGCCAGAGGGGGGATGGATCCCTGACAGGGGATGATCTGCCAATGTGCCACCTGTGTGGGGGCATAAAGGATAACGTCACGTGGCCAACTTTGGTAGTTTGCCATATAAACCCGAGTTGGGGCCAACTAGGGGGACTTGGAAATGTGGCTCTAGTCGGAGTGCAATGGCACTGCAGTGCTTAGTGGAAATAATATCTACCGTGTGTTAATTAGTGACTTAATTTTACACGTGCCTATCATGGCAGATGTAGATATGATTGATAGGACTGCAGTAGTGCCATTTAAGGTATAACCTATTCTTATATTAGTTCTAATTAATATAGACTGTAGCCTTGTTAAAACTATAGTGTGATGATTAGCACTGTTAGTGGAAACTAGTTAGAGTAGAATAGTGATATTGGCTCTGCTAAGGTGAATAGAATACTGAGGTTGCACTCTGTATTGGTTTTTCCTTGTCATAGCCTGATTCGGCCCTAGGTGGGTAGCTAATCTGCTCTATGACATAGTTTAGTTAGCTAAAGATCATTAAGCAAGGCAATAGGCTTACACTCAGCCGATAGGATCAGTGACTAGTACTATCACCAGATGTGTTGTTTCTATCCTAGGTTCCCTACCAGATCCGAGGAAACTCAACAAGTTTTTAGGAAAGGTTCAAATCCCATTCAGAGGAACACCAGTGGAACAGGCAAATAAAGTTTCGTACAGAACGTAACTAAAGCTAGAAGGAAGATGATTCACCAAAGAGGGGTGATGATTACTGATGCACCACACAGCATCAGACAGTAGTAACTAACCGAGAACATTAAGTATAATAGTTACCTAGTGTGATATAATCTCGTGTAATAGAACACAAGACATGATACTTGAGGCTAGATAGACACGAGTGAGGATCAATTACATTAACAATTAACATTAATAACTGTGTACACACTACAAAGGACTTGTGCATTTTTTTAGGAACGATAGGAACGGACATTGTGTAGGGTGCAACCGGTCCATGATTAACTGTTAATACCACCGGTGTCTATTTCGGAAGATCATGAAATTGGATTACCAGAGGTCTACAGAGGCAAATCAGTATCCAGCAGGATGGTTTCGGCACTGGGTGAGATGTACATGTTCTGACGTAACGTGCTGTGGTCTATCCTTGCTGGGATCAGCTGACTGGGTTGTTGTCTGAGAGTCCGATTCTACACACTATATAGAACACGTCACACATTTTCTTCACATACACGTCTCATATACGTTACACTTTTCCTTTAATAAATTAATCTTTATTAATTTTTAGAAGCAAGAGTTGTTGAGTATGTTGCGTTGGAGAAGTATGAGAGGGGCATAGTACGACAGTGAGAGAGTGACAGGAAAAGGTGTCCATAGGCTGATGGAGTGTGTTGGACGGAAGCTGGTGGATTCTCCAGGAATATTAATAAGGGGAAAAATATTATAATGTGGGTGTCGACTCTCTTCACTCCAGGGACGACACTTTAAAGGAGGACACGACACCCACGGCAAATTGCAATTCCTTGAGCTCTCTCATGCCCAAGGCAAATTGCAATTCCTCGAGCTCTCTCATGCCCAAGGCAAATTGCAATTCCTCAAGCTCTCTCATGCCCAAGGCAAATTGCAATTCCTGTGTCCATTTTTGTGATGGTCGCACCCTTTGCTTTCTTCCAGGAACCATGTCTTCCATCACTGTTCTTTCCAAGCAACTGTGGCATTTAAACGGACCAAAGTATTTTAGTTTCTGAGGCACCATGCTGTCAATGAGCCAGTTGTCTTCAATGTTCAGATCTTATAGAATATCAGTATCCCCGGGAAGGTTAACCTGGTCAACAAATGCCCGCAGAAGTCGGATGTGTTGGCCTAACGGCGCACGAACGCAGCTCTGCTGTAAACAGGCACAACGCAGTCACATCCAAAAAAAATCCGGATGAACGCAGAAGAAGAAGAATATCAGTATTTTTCCTCTTCATAGGCCATGATATTCTAAGAACTTTTCTGAGATATTTAAGATTTCAAAACAAACTGATTTTTCTTTAGTAATTGGGAAATGCCGGTCTCCCTGGCGAAGGAGTCAATGACTTTCTCCGTAATCCCGTATATTCACATGGGTAACGCAGCTGCGTGAGATTCGGTAGCGGATCGTGTTGCGTTGGTTACTTACGGGGGTATGTGAGCCGGTCGCTCAGAAAGCAATGGCAAACTACTGAGCGTAATTTTGCCAAGACATCAACTGCAGCTGAAAAATGTTGGTGTTGACTGCAATGTCCGGTAAAGGATATGCGAAAAAATAAAAATTGTGAAATGCTCCCATGGATCACATCCATATATTGCCACAGGAAAGATGCATGTTCTCAACAATTGTATTCAGCCCTGTCTGCTAGTGTTTGTGCTTAATAGTTGAACCTCTGCATTGATACAACCAATCTACATCTGACCCTTAGTATGGCTATATGTTGTCCTTCTGTCCAATTGGGAGGTCAAATTTGGCGATATATTATCCTTCTGCACTGTATCAGTTAAGTTCAGAAAGAGATTTTGATTTACACAATTTACAGCACATAGAACTATTTAGCACACAGAACTATTTAGCCCATATAACCATATGATGGGACACTTACTAAACAAACTGAACAGCGTATAAATGCCTTTCAATATAAATGTTATCGACTAGTTCTAAGACAGAAAATAACAAATGCATCAATACGACAAAAGCTGAATATTAAAGAAGGTTGGCTACTAAAGACGATAAAACAAAGAAAAATTGAAAAAATGTTCGTCACTTTGAAACATCATGAAAAATTTGGAGAGAAAAACAATGTAAGGGTATATGCCCAGGAAGAGAGGAAGAGGAAGGCCAAAGAGAAGACGGGTGCAGGATGATCTCCAGATGGGTGCATTGGATACGGGACATCTTGCTTATTGACCAAGAAGTTTTCCAGATGTTATGGAACGACGGTTCTGCAAAGGAGGTGCTACTGGATGAATGAATGAACAATATGATAACCAAGATGCACAATACAAGAGCTCATATGGGCCGCTGAGGTCACCAAGATCAGTCTCACTGGCTAAGACCTTGGAGCATCTCTCCTAGGTACCCCCAGTTTGGCTAACGTTCGAAGGATCACAATGCCTCTCCGCAGATGTGAAGTTCTTGCATACCCAAACTGGTTTCTGAACTTGGAGAGGAAGAAGAGCCTTGCAACAGTCCCCATGGAGATAGTGCTCTGGTACAGGGTGGGGAGTAAAGTCTTTCTCCCAGCATCACTCTGATAGATCTCAGTCCTTCAGTGGGTTCACAACCAACCAACCAAGAGCTGAGATACCGAAGTAAGTGTTCTGTAGGTCTGCATGCCAGAAATATAGTTTTTACATATATAAGCATGCAATTGTTTAAATAAATAATGGCAACAATTTGCCTTCATCAAATACACAATATTTCATCCTGGGCTCATTGTTTGGTAGTTAGTTAGTTAGATAGTTAGTTAGATAGTTAGATAGATAGATAGATAGTTAGTTAGTTAGTTAGTTAGTTAGTTAGTTAGTTAGTTAGTTAGTTAGTTAGTTAGTTAGTTAGTTAGTTGCGGTTCCAACTTCATGGCATCATGCTCCATTCCTGTGCCCATGAATATCACACGAAATGCTCCTCACTGCCCTATGTGAAAAGTGGAATAGACAGGAGTCTCGACAAGCCAACAGCCTGAACAGGTACGCTTTGCATAATGCCGCTGTGAGTATGCCAACACAAAAGCCCACGGAAAATACAGTTCATCATCATGGAAGTGGCAGTCACTAGAAAACCAGCAGCCACACATTACTGCATTAAAAGTCGAGAGGATCGACTTCATTGCCCGGGATTATCCCATACGGCTCGTCTCTTTCCGCAGGGTGGCCCGCTGAAAGCATCACACAAAGTACGAACACTGTAGCTCTAGAGATGACCTCCCATGTGTCTCCGAAAAAAATGCACTCGTGAACCGAAAAGGCAATCATCCATTTCAAGCGACAGGCCAACCGCCATCGTTCCGAACATGCAGTTCATGCTACAACAACCGCTGACAGATGTAAAAACATTCTAAATGAAATTCACAGCTCACAGTGTCGCGACACACATTCAACTCAGTAGCAGGGTGATGGAACCATGCACTACCAGTCTAACATGAGGAAATTGCGACTGCAAACCGTAGCCAGAAGCATAAACATTCCAGAGGCTTAATGGTTCAAATGCCTTGTTGGGGACCGGAAACACCATTGTTTGTTTGCTAAAGTGAGTGAAAAGTTGGCCACATACGCCTCCATGCATTCAGGCTTTGAAATTGTGATTGCCTACCTCATCACAGATCCATAGCGGCAAACGGCTTCAGGACAAATAATATACCCAATATGTCAAATGGCATGAAAGCGATTCTTACATAACTTAAGGTTAGGATTTAAATTATCACAAGTATGAGTGTGATGTCTTGCTTGTAAGTCAGGTCTTAGATATGACTGAGCTACCCTATGACAGTAGACAGTACTACCTGCTTTCTGTTAGCGCAGAATATTGGGCGGCACTCACCAAACCCAACACCTCACATTCTGCCAACAGCTTCGAGCAGAGAAGCACAAGTGGGAGGGTACAAGCCTTATCCTGGTGCGAGGAAATGCAACCTAAAGACTAAATGCCATGGCGGGGCAGACCAGGTCCTAAGCCTTCGACTGCAACTAGTCTAGAAGTGAAGCTCCGACAGGCAGATATTGCTTTGCTGATCTGGCAGCTTTTGCTGCTTGTCCTGTTCCAGATGTATTGGTTGTCACCTTCCCTCTGGGGTCGGTAAACTAGGCAGGCCAAGAGAGGGATCATGCTGCAATTGGCAACACATTTCAGCCCAGGCTTTTGTGCTATGGAGAGGTTGTTATCTGTTATGTCTTTTATGAAGCACAATGTAACAAACTACCATCTGTCAAGACAGCAAGGAACCAGTAGTAGTAGATGTCTTGATTATAATTATAATAGTAGTGATTCTTTTATTTGTCTTCTGTCTGTTATTTCCCAATGGTGCATAGTGATGATAGTCATAGGATTAAATTAAGCCTTTTGACTTTGTTGACTTGCTCATGATTGGTTGGATTTTACATTTAATTTAGTTTTCTGTGGCATGAGGGAGGTAGCCAGTCTAAGTTCTCACGCCATTGATCCTTAGTCGCCTCTTATAACATGCATTACTTTACACGCCACGATGGGCCGTCAGAATATAACATCAAGATAAAAGTATAAAACCCGGACCGGCAGAGGGCAGGCATGTGAACCTGAACGCCAACTACTACTAGTACTACCGGCACCAGCTAGCAGATCTCTTCCTAGTAATTATTGTAGTATTACATCATAAAATACAATAATAAATAAAATAACGATTACATTTTACCAGACTGTTTAAACAGCCATTTGTTTAAAAAATGTATTTAAATCAACTAGACATCACCGTTTTTACTTTTTTCGGCACTGTTCCGAATTCCGGTCCCAAATAGTTCCGCAGTGAATGTAGTGAATAAGAATCCCTTACAGGACCTCATTGTGTGATTACTTCCGTTTTGACTACTTCCTTAGTTACATATAAATAAATACGGAGATACCGATACTGATACAGAGGCTTTCAATACACTTGTTTCTACTTGATGTAAAGAAATATTATAATGCCAGGCAGACCATCAGCTCGGGTAGAGTGTTACAACTGGATGCTGCGTAACAATCCATTGTTGGGAGGATTTGATGCTCAGGGACAGTCAGTGGTCGTTGAAGCTGACGAGAGCTACTTTTTCCACCGAAAGTACCACCGTGGTCACTTTCGTCGTGGTCAATGGGTAGTTGGCCTGGTTGAACGTGGTAGTGGTCGTTGCTGGTTGGAAGTTGTGGAAAGGCGAGATGCGACAACACTGGAACGCATTATAAGTGATCACGTCTTACCAGGAACGACCATTGTCACCGATGCCTGGCGAGGCTACAACAACGTAGGTCAACTAAACCATGGCATCTATGATCATGCAGTTGTTGTTCATGCCAATAACTTTGTTGACCCTGTACACAGTGGCATTCACACCAAAACAATTGAAAGGTTGTGGATGCAAGTAAAAAGGAAACAAAGATACCAAGGTGGCACTAGTCGTACAGTGTTTAACACTTATTTAGCAGAATTTCAGTGGCGCCACATTCACAAAGTACATGTTTTCGGACAATATTTACAACTTTTGTGCCTCAATTTCGAGATATAATTTCATATATTGATGCAGGCTGCTGTAGGTTTGATTGATCATTAGCATTGTCACCTGGCTGCTGTGGGTCTGATTGATCATTATCATTGTCACCAGGCTGCTGTGGGTCTGATTGAACATTCTCTGAAGCATGATTTTTATTTGCGCTCCCTTGCTTTGAACTCAAGTGTAGTCCATACACAATACATATTCATGCATTGGACTGAACTTTGAACTCAAGTGTAGTCCATACACAATACATATTCATGCATTGGACTGAACTTTGAACTCAAGTGTAGTCCATACACACTATTTCAAGTAATGCTGGAATGAACTTTGCATGTGGATTAGCTTCCCCTATTAACAGTGTCCCTTGCCATCAAGTGAATGCACTTCGACTTCAGAGGTTACTTGTAATTTACATCTCCAAGCAAGGACGATAGGTCAGCATTTTGGTCAAACTGCCCGGTGTAAGGGGTTGAGCCCCTTACCTCGGCATCAGCACACCGAATGTTTAAGAACACGTGTTCTTATCCATTCGGCCATGCTGACCTACAAGTATGGAGTTGAACCCAGGGATCTGAGTCAGAGACCAAATATAACTAGAAAACATTGTCAAATGAATTTTGGTAAACATAAACGATACATATTACCATGTTATGAGACACATCCACCACCCACCCACACATCCCCCATTCACCCCAACTCCCCCACCCAACCACACACACAACCCAGATACACATACATGCCTCCACCCATCCACCACATTGTGTGTGTAAGTGTGCATGCATGCAGTGTATGCGAGGAAGTGTATCTTCGGGTGTTATGTGAGTACGTGTGCGTAAGTATATGGATGTGTGTAGGTGTGTGTATGTGCGTGGGTATATGTGTGTATTTGCGTGTGTATTTTGTATGTGAATGTGTGTATGTACATGTGTGAGAGAGTGAGTGTGAGAGAGAGAGAGAGAGAGAGGGAAGAGAGAGAGAGACGAGAGAGAGAGGGAGGGAGAGAGAGAGCAAGAGAGAGAGAGAGAGAGCAAGAGAGAGAGAGAGAGAGAGAGAGAGAGAGAGGAGAGAGAGAGGAGAGAGAGAGAGTTCAATTGCATCACTAAAGTTTATGCTACATAATGTATATGTAACATTATTTCTCCACTTCTTGCAATTGCGAGAATTTCTCACGACAATCGTCATTGTCTCAATTGTGTGTAAAGTGTGGGAGTTTGTTCTTATTAGTTTCAGTGATCATGTGGGGCATCATGTATGTGTCTAGATGTGAGGATGTGTGTATGAGTGTGTATGTGAGGGATATGGGTGTGTGTGGGGATGTGGGGATGTATGTGTGGAGGGTTTGTATGTGGGGGATGTGTATGGGTTAATGGGTGATGTGTGGATGTGTGAAGGGATTTGTAGTCGGTGTTGGATGTATGTGTATGTGAGGGGATATATATGTGGGTGTGTGGGGGGGGGGGGGGGGGTGGGGGGGGGGGGGGGGGGGGGGGGTGGGGGGGGGGGGGGGGGGGGGGGGGGGGGGGGGGGGGAGGGATATTTGAGAGGATAGTTGGAATATTGGGTGTTGGTGGTTGGGAGGGGGTGTGGGTAGGGAAGTGTGTGTTTGGGTTGGGTTGAATGGGTGTGTAGGAGATTTGTGTGGGTTGAGGGATGGGTTGTGTAATCGGTTGTGAGGGGTGTCTGTGAATGGGATATGTCTGTGTGGGTGGGGAGTGTGTGAGTGTGGATGGGGTAAATGTGAGTAGGTGCAGGATGTATGTGTGGGGGGTGAGGATGTTTGTAGGTGGAGGATGTGTGAGTGGTTGGGGAGATGTGTGGGCGGAGATGTGTATGAGGAATGTATGTGGGGGATGGGTGTGTGGGGGGAATGTGTTTATGGGTGGAGTTTTGTGTGGGAGGGGAGATGTGGGGGATATGTGGGATGTGCAGGTGATTGAAGGATGAATGCGAGGATGGGGGATGGGTGTGTGTGTTTGGCTGGGTTGTTGGGTTTTTGTGGGTGGGGGGTAGACGAGAGATGCATGTGTTGATGGGCACGTGGCTGATGTGTGTGTGTGAGTGGTTGATGGATGTGTACGTGAGTGGGTGGATGTGTGTGAGAGATGAGTGTATGGTGGGGGAGGTGTGTAATTGTGAGAAGATGTGTGTGAGCGGCGGATGGTGTTTGTGGTGGTATATGTGGGTGGCGGGTGTGTGTGGGTGGGAGGTGTTGTGATTTTGTGGGTTATGGGTGGGGGATATGTGTGGCAGGTGGGGAGATGTGTTTATGGGTGGGGAATGTGTGTATAGGTGGGGGATGGTAGTTGAGAGATGGCAAATATTGGGTGGGGTGTAGGTTGGCTGAATGTGTGTGTGGGTGGGTGGGGGGGAAAATTGTGAGAGTGCGGGATATGTGTGTGGTAGTGCAGGATGTGTGGGTAGGGCGGGGGTAGTGTGTTGGTTGCTTCTTCTTCTTCTTCTTCTTCTTCTTCTTCTTCTTCTTCTTCTTCTTCTTCTTTTCTCTTCTTCTCATCCTCCTCCTTCTTCGTCTTCCTCTTCTTCTTCTTCTTCTTCTTTCTTCTTCTTCTTCTTCTTCTTCTTTTTCTTCTTCTCATCCTCTTCCTTCTTCTCTTCCTCTTCTTCTTCGTCTTCTTCTTCTTCTTCTTCTTCTTCTTCTTGGGGAAATGTGTGTGGGTGGGTTATCAGTGGATGTGTGGCGGCATGTATGTTCGCCGTGGTTCTGTCGTGAGTGTGTGGAGGTATGTGTGGGTAGGTGGGGGAGGTTTTGGTGGTTCGTGGATGTGTTGTGGATGCGGGATATGAGGGTGGATGGGGGATGTGTCTCACAACAATGGCAATATGCACTGTTTATGGTTATACAACTTTTTTCATTTTGATAATGTTTTTTTTTTCTCATTGAATGTTTCATGCGTTAATAATGCATTGTTTATGCTTACAAAACTCCATTTGACAATGTTTTTTTTTTCCCCTATGTTAAT
>JACEFZ010001383.1:7500-65875 GCA_014155875.1 Cepaea nemoralis
CTAGGTTGTCCGTACCTCCAAAGACACAGGGATGTCTTAAAGATCGCCATAACAACAAACACACTACATAAAGAAGCAATGCGTAGGTGCGAGCCAGCCACGTGCATCTCGCAAGCGGAAAAATCACTGATGCAGAGCCAGACTGATGAGATGAAGAGACAGATCAAGATACTTCAAACACCGGCACCGAATGGCGACAGTGAAAAGCTGCGTGCTGAATTAAAAGAGATCCAGCGAAACATAACACAAGAGGTGGAGAACATGATCCAGACAACCAAGAAGAACGAAGAGATTTTACGAGACATCAAGGCGGAGAGACAAATGCAAAAAGCTGAAAGGAAATTATCGCAAACAAGCCAGATGACGCCAAGGAAAAGAACGCAGAGAAGCCGCCAGATGGAGCAAAAAAAAAAAAAAACATCGAAAAACTGATGAAGACAATCCACAAAAAAAGGAGACAAAAATACGCAAGCTGAAGACAAAACGCAGACCAATCAAAAATAGCAAACTAGAGACAACAGCCCAGCCGCGATGCCCAAGCAGAGCAAGGAGAAACCAGAAATCCGCCAGACTCCTCAAGAAAGTACGGAGGAGAACACCGACAAACCGGAAGAAAACTTGGGCGTATACAAGAAAGGATCAACGTTCGCAGAAAAATCGGCGGTATGGCTCGCGGTCCATAAAGAGAAGGAAAAGCAAGTCAGACTCCAATTAAAGGAGTCTGAAGACAGCCCCACATGGTACAAGCAATATACAACGGAAATGGAGCTCATCGCGCAGAAAATGACAGAAGAAAGCCATCGACAAACCCTAGCAGACACCACCTCAGAGGAAGAGGACGACTAACCAATAATCATACAAGGAATCCTTATAAAGACTGCACCAAAATCACGTCAGATGACCCAAAAGCCAACACTGACAAAAGAAACCGCCTAAAGAGAAGCACTCAAACGAACAACTTGCCGGCCAACGGATCCCCCAGCTGACGTCACAGACATAGACTACCCAACAGATGAGCCAGCTAACACTGGCGCAAAGAAATAGACAAACTTACTCCGCACCATAAACCACCAGTATTATAACCGATGCCGCATGGGCTGGTTGAAAGAAGGTGGAAATTTTTATTTTTTTCTTCACAAAATGGACCTGGACGTGCTCAGGAAAATGGCGCACGTTCGGTTGGCGAACTAGCTGGTTTTGCGTTATTCTGTAATGTGTGTGAAACTGCTGTGGTTCTAATGACTTTCGCTTCCATCGACGACAAACTGTAGTTTCCGTGGCGGACTGTTGTGTTGCATTCTGGCAGCGGCCTTAAGCATGAATGCCTGTGCTTAATGTTGATTTGCCAGGACTGCTGTATGTTCGATATTCCACATGGGCCAATGAAGTCCATTTTGTATGATATTCATTGACGCAGGAACGGAGTATTATGTGTTGACCCTTTGCCGTGAAGCTGGAACCTCGACCAACAACTAACTCTTTAATAACATATGAAAATGTGTTTATGCAAACGATATGTAAATCTAAACCACCGTTACTGGCGGTTTCCCGGCATTTTTCGACCCCGTGAACCTAATCCTTAGATGTGGAGGACAGCAAAATGAATGTATACATAATAAGGCGCGGGTTAATAGAAACGCGGCGAGGAAACTAAAGTGCATTTTTGAGTACTGCTGTTAAGGTGTCCATTCTAGACACGAGCTGAGAATCTGTCAATCTGTCTGAATGTTCTCCAGGGTTTATTAATGTCTGTCTAGCCACGGAGAGTGGGTTTCTAGTGTATGAATATTCCAGGATGTTTGCTGATGTTGTTTGTTATGACCTTCCGGGTTGGTTGATTGTTGATTAAATGTTTTTGCTACACATCGAGTGATGAGTATATTTTGATAAGAGTAAGGAATACAATCTATCTATCTATCTATCTATCTATCCATCTATCTATCTATCTATCTATCTATCTATCTATCTATCTATCTATCTATTATCTATCATTTTCTATCTATCTATCTCCTACCTACCTACCTTTTCCCTATCTATCTATCTATCTATTTATCTATCTATCTATCTATCTATCTATCTATCTACCTATCTATCTATCTATCTAAACCACTACCTTCAATATTGGAGTACCGCAAGGCTCTATTCTTGGCCCTCTATTATTTGCCATTATATTAACGATCTACCTTTGCATCTTTCGTCGTCCGCGATCTTTTTGCAGATGACTGTACAGTGTACACAAACGCTGAAAACTGTTTTTTAACTGGAGTCGTTTTTACAACAAGAATTAAATAATGTAGTTAGTTGGAGCTATTAAAACCCGTATGCAAATTAACATCACTAAAACAAAAGGGAAAAATGTTTTTAAAAACCAGACAAAGACTTAAAACTCTAACCTCACACACCCACTTAAAATTCACATCGATAACATGCCAGTAAAAATTGTAATTGAGCACAAAAACTTTGGCCCTAATCATTGATAGAAACCTAACCTTTATTCCCACTTTCAAGCGCTCTTTAAACAAACAGCGAAAAAAGTCTCCCAACTTCCCAAAATTTAAAAAACTTCCTTGATGAGGACACAAGGAAACTTTTCCCTTACTTCTAATATACAGACACACTTTGACTACTGCTCCATAATCGGGGACGGTTGTTCTAATTCAAACCCCAAATCGACTTTACTCACTCCAGAAACGGGCCATGAGTCTAATTTATAGCAAACATTTATCTGACAATCCTAGCCTGTATAAACGCCTTCAGTTACTACCTTTTCCGCAAACGCTGCTTTTCAATAAAGCTAAACTATTCACAAAATCCTGCATCGGAATGCCCCAAATTCCCTTTTGGGCCATTATTTAAATATAATGCTAGACATAGTAAACTTTTAAATATACTACACATCCGAAGCCTAGGGATTGACTTATAAAAAAACAAGTTTTAACGTATTTCTGCACCCTTCAGCTGTGGAACAATCTTCCACAAGAAATCAAAGACATCACCAATCCCTATTAATATAATCGAAAAATTTATTCGAACATTATCTCAATACGGTTTTACCTTCCCCCTAATAATAGAGATAATAATAATAATAACAAAACCCTAGTATAACAGCCAGTCCCTTTTTGTAGGCAGTATATTCCACATGGCTAATAACAAGTGTCAGACCATTATCTAATATTACTGTGTCGTGTAGTTTTGATGTTCGCATTTTGCCCATGCCTTTATAATGCATATCTTTTATATTGTTGCTGTTCTTTGTTAGCCTTGAATGATGTGTGAATGAAATAATGTATGAAAGAGAGTGATAGAAGGGCAGAATGTTAGACGGGCCTGCGGGGCCCCAATTTCCTAACCCTTTAAAAAATAAAGTGTGTTTCGTTTTTATCTATCTATCGATCTATCTTTTCCTATCTATCTACTATCTGCTATCTATCTATCTATCATCTATCTATCTATCTATCTATAATCTATCTATCTATCTATCCATCCATCCATCCACCCCACCCCTCCGTCCGTCCCCGTCCGTCCGCTGTCTGTCTATCTATCTATCTATCTATCTATCTATCTATCTATCTATCTATCTATCTATCTATCTATCTATCTATCTATCTATCTATCTATCTATCTATCTATCTATCTATCTATCTGTATTTATCTCTATCTTTCTGTCTGTCTGTCTGTCTGTCTGGAGACATTGCACATCCCTGTCTCACACCTCTCTTAATAGGCTGATACTGACCTATTTCATTATAAATTTCTTAAGGCGGCTTGTTGTTTTAAAATATATGTTTTTTACAAGTCTGGGGGTCTTTTAAATTAAATTTGTAGATTTTCAAAAGCATCCTTATCATGTCGACATGTCTCACTTTATCGAAAGCCTTTGTGTAGTCAATAAAAAAAAGGTGTAGTCTTTGTTTATTTTCTATATAACGTTCAATTTCTGTTCTCAATATATACACATTCTTAGCAAAATCTTCGGGATGTGACTAATTGTTCGATGTTGATCACATTCCAAGGCGCCTGATGTTTTTGGACTATGCTATAAATACAGAGTTAAATTTAAATTTATGAGGTATATTTCTTGTATCATATATTGTATTCAGCAGTCTGGTAACTTTATCTATTCCATATGCGTTTATAGCATTAATCATTTCTGTTGTGATGGTGTCTGAATCTGTGGTCTTCCAGAATGTTTATGGTTAAGAGCATTCTGAACCTCCATCTTCAAAATTGATGGTCCTTCATTATTATTTCGAATATTATACTGTTTTTCTCTATTATCATCATAAACGTTTTTCACATATCTGACCATACATGTAAATTCTTATCTTGTTGATTATCTTTTCCATTTTTGCTTTTTGGCAGCCTGCTTGTTTTGTGTTCTTTGATTAGTAAGCTCTTGGATTCTTCAGTGCATTAGTTTGGTAGTTTTACTGTTGTGTTGTTTTTCAAGTTCTTTGCAGTTTTTCTCGTGCCATGATTCTTTCGCCTCCTTACATAATATTCTTAATATTCTGTGAATTTCTACGTATTTAGCAGGATTATTTTTGTTCTGTCTTCTTGTTTCCATTAGTTGTAAAGTTTCTTCAGTCATCGATGTCTTACAACCCACTTTCTTTAATTTTGGAATAGTGTTTTTTCTTTCTGCAGCACAGCTGATTGAATTCTTAAACATTTCCCATTGATCATCCACATCTTGAAATAAGATCTCTAGATCACACAATATATCATATTTGTTCTTTACTTCTATCTTAAAATTATTTTGTATTTCTTTGTCAGTTTTCAATTTGCACAAATCATAGTTAGGGTGCCCTGTTGTATACTTGACTTTCTTTAACTTTACCCTCAATGTCCGGGAAATTAAACTGTGATCACTGCAACAATCGGGATTAGGGCTGTTTTTTTCGACTGTTAACGTATTCGAAACCTTCTGGCCCAATCAGGATGTAATCTATCTGGTTTTTAATCCTGCTGTCTGGACTGCCTCCATGTCCATAATCTTCCAGGATCTGTTTAAACCAGGTGTTTCCAACAACAATTTATTGTGCTTTTGCCCATTCTACTAGACTATATCCTCTTTCGTTTCGCTCTCCCAAACCATGGTTGCCTATTCTGCATCCATCGCCTTGATTTCCTACTTTGCGTTGGGAAAACACCCATTTTTAAAATTTTTTCTGGATTGTTTACAGTTCTTTCAAAACAGACCCGTTCATTATAAAAATTTTTCTATACTTTCTTCACTGCATTCACTTGTTGAAGCATATACTTGAATGACATTTATTTTAAAAGATCTTCCGTTTAATATTACTAATAGATCTATGTCTGACACAGCCCAATATCCTGTAACAAAATTTAATGTTTGCCGATCCAATATAATGGCAACACCTCTTTGCCGTTCTTCTCCCCCAGAATAAATAATCTTACAATCCTCTACTGTCTTGATCCCAGTCCACATCCACCTCGTTTCACACATTCCTAAAATATTAATCTTCTCTCTTTCCATTTCTTGTTTGATATTTTCTAATTATCCATCTGCACTCATTGTTCTAACATTTAAAGTTCCTACTTTCAATGATAGTAATCGTGTGCACCTAGTAGCCTGCTGACGGTCTGGAGTCACCTGGTGCACATGACTACCCGTACCGGGCGAGGCTGCTTCTATGGAGCACCCATTTACGCCGTTTCTCTGATTTGCGATGAGACTTCTCAACATAATTTTTTCTTGGCATCTGTAAAGTAGGTAGATTGTCATTGCTTTCCTTCTTAGCAGTGACCATACTGGTCGAAGACAGTAGCCATTGTCTCCTCAAAAAAAAAAAAAGAGATCCACTGCCTCCCGTCATGAAGCTGGAGACCATAACCTACAACTATCTGTTGGCTGCTCTTCAGCTTCATCCACCACCTGCACATGGGCTTCACGTAACCCTGATCGGGGGGCTAAACGGGTACTCCACCTTGCCTAAGGGTGTCCCGTAGGCTAGCGGATTACTTCTCCTTTGATAGGGAATACCCCTACTCCGCCACCGACTATGCAACTAACTTATTTTAAACATAAAATAGATTAATGTTAAAGGTGACAAAATCCATTACGCTTCATTTAGAAAAGTCAATTTTGTGCAAACAAAACAGACTTTTCGCTATCTGTTGAAGACATTATGGGAATCGCCTGTGTGCTGTGATGTCGGTTCCTGACTCAACTCACCTAAAAATCTGAACCCTTGTCTTCTACAATCCCATGTAGTTAATTTTTTTTTTTTTTAATTTTAATTTTTAATTTTTTGGGTTGTATTTTCTTCCTAACTCTTTCCGTGATAATTCTTATCAAAAGCTTTAGGTTGTTGCTCATTATGCTATTGTTCCATATTGACCACATTTCAAAGCTCCTGATTTCTTCGGGATTGCAATAAACAAAGGTTTACATAAGCCTGGGGGTATATCTTCATTGTTGTATATTGTGTGTGTCTGCTAATCTGGTCTTGTTCCGTATTCATCTAGGGTTACGGCATTGATAATTTATGGTGTAACATAGTCTGGACCCGGGTCTTGTCAGTTTCTTGTTAACAGAATTCTGAACTGCCATCTTCAAAATTGCTTAATGAGTTGAGGTAAATTCAAGAACTGAAATCATAGAATTCGGGACATTTCTGTACCCGCTATGTCATCATCTTCAACAAACAACGACGAGTTCCAATGCTAAAGGTACCAGTTGCAATCTGTTTATGAGTTCACAATTGCTGGTCTCTCATTATTACGTCGAATAACAAATTTGCTATAAATGCGTATTCTGACCACATAACTAAAATATGTTCTTTGTCCATTATGATTTTGACCTTTCTGGCTTTCAGGAAACACATTGATCTGTGTCTTCTTTTGTTAGTACATGAACGTTGTCCTTCTTACACGTCTTCTCTCTCTCTCTCTCTTTCTCTCTCTCTCTCTCTCTCTCTCTCTCTCTCTCTCTCTCTCTCTCTCTCTGTCTCTCTCTGTCTCTCTCTCTCTCCGTTTCTCTCTCTCCTCTCCCTCTTTCTTTCTCTTTATCTCTTTCTTGAGAGAAATTGTGTATGTATGAATAAGTAAATTTTTGTTAAGGGGTTTATGATTGAACGTGAGTATATGTGTATTCGAGACAGTGTGTATTTGTGTGTTATTGGGTGCATAACTGTGAGAGTTTGTGTAAATTATGCAGTATTTATGCAGGTATGTATGTGTGTGTATGTATGTGCGTGTGTAAGTGTGTCTGGCTGTCCGCCAGACTCATAATATTGTAATATGCATTGTTTAATGTTTACAACATTCACTTGACAATGTGAATGTAACACCCAGCATAACCAAAAACCTAACCAAAAAAAAGTATGTATGTGTGCCAATTTTGCATAAACGATGCCTGGTGTCACATGTATGTGTTTGCAGCGGCTCTAGTCTTTGAGATACAGGTATTTGTGTATTTAATTAACATTATTACGGTATTTCTGTACAAGGCTATGGGAAAGAAAACTATTGCTATCTAGTCCTTACAAAACTGCTTGTTTACTTATAGTTAGTTTTCCGAGAATCTTCCAAGAATTGCCATTTTTATATTTTAACCCAATGCATGCATGTTAGTATGCTAGTTATTTTCTTACAATTATAACACAGAATAACATCATCTTCAAGAAAAGCATGTTTTCTATCACCGGATGTATTTTATTATATGTATGGAGAAAGAAGAACATAGAAAGCATATTACTGTTTGTTGTGAACAAGGCATACTTCGCTTACTTTAAAGTAAAACTATGTGACCAAGACAAATCTTGGGCTCTCACATATTATTTGCACAAACCTGTGAATGTGGACTTGTGGGAAAAGAAAATGTTTAAAATGAGGATTTCAATGGTTTGGAGAGAGCCCAAGAACCACTATGATGACTGATATTTCTGTGCTGTCAATATTAAGGGAATCAAGGGAAAATATCACAAGAAATGGAAATATCCAGATTTAGATTCTGCTTAGACGATCTGTTCCACACAGCAAAGATAACAAAGGGTACTCACCAAATATTCATGCTTTATATGTTTATGGGATAGCAGGGCAAACGATACGCACTGGATAAAGAAACAGTGGCCGTTAGGGGATGCATTGAGCGTTGGAGACAAACATATTGTCAACAAGCCTCTCATTGATCTAAAAAGAGTTCTACTGCCACCATTATATGTAAAGCTTGGTTTGATGAATCATTTTGTAAAGACACTGAACAAAGACGGTACCTGTTTTAATTATTTACGGAAATTCAAAGCAATGCAAACAGAAAGACATGTTAGTCAGCTTAAAATTACCGTGGTAGATAATTGACATTACTGTGCGAATATGTGTATATTTCAACTTGAAGGATTTATCTAGTTAATTCACGTAAGTTGTGTGATTTCTGCAGTATGTACCTGACGAGATGCAGCGAAATATGCCAGGCAATAAATCGTGCAATCTATTGTTTGTGTCTTCGTTATTCAAACTTACGGAAATGTTTTCCAGAATTGAGCATACAAACTTAAAGCTCGAATTTGTGATGGACCTCAAATTAGAAAGTTAATAAACGATCCAAATTTTATTGATTCGATGAATAAAGCAGTCCATAGCCTGGTCATAATTTGCTTTAGTTGTGCAAAACTTTCTGGGTAACTTAACGCAGACAATTATTTTGGATTAACTGAAAACTTGCGGCCTAGTTTTTGTAAGCTTGGATGCAACATGAGTATAATATGGCACTACCTCCATAACCAATTACATTTCTTTCCCGAGAATCTTGTCTGCTTTAATGAGGAGCAAGGTGAAATATTTCACAAAGATATACAAACAATGGAAGAGAGCTACCAGGGACTTTGGGATGCCCACATGATGGCAGATTACTGTTGGACCCTTAAGCATGACTGTCCGGGCATATCACATTTCCAGGAAGTTCTAGAAAAGAAGCTTTTGTGAGTTGGCTATTGATTTTTTTAAAGGCTAGTGATAACGTGTTATACAGTTGTGGTGATTTAGCTGAAGGTATTACATGCAGCGGTGAGCACATCAACCGGTCTCCCTGACCAAGGTGTTAACGACATTGTTCGTAATCCCGTATATCTAAGTGAGTAAAACAGCAGCTGCGAGAATCGGCAACGGTTCGCGATGTGCTGGTAACTTACGTGGGTATGTGAGCAGGTCGTTCAGAAAGCAATGGCAAACTACTGAACATAAAACTTGCCCAGTAGATCGACAGCAGCTGAAAATGCTAGTGCTGACTGCAATGCCCTGTAAGGGATATGCAACATAAAAAATGCATGCACAGTAATTACATGTAATATGAATGCAGATTACAGTCACAATTCCACTTATGGAACCGAACTCTAGGCTTGTGCATAAGAATTGCCCTTCTAAGATGGTTATTCTTAGTTATCTCAAAAACTAGAGCTGATAGAAAAACAGCTGATTGCATTTTTGGAATCATCATCATCAAGTGCCCTGACAGTTGGCGCACGCGTTCATGGCGCACCACAGATCTCGGTCTTTGGTGTTCTGGATCAACTCTGCTGATGATATTCCTCCATGCCACCGTCTCAATTCATCCAGCATAATTTCTCTTTGTCTGCCTCTGCCTCGCTTCCAATCGATCTTTCCAGTTGTCACGATGTTCTCTAGTGCCTCTCTTCTCATCACATGACCAAAGAAAGCTGTTTGTCTCTTTCTTATTGTTGTTTGTATTGTTATAGTTTCATTAGCACAGACGCCATTTTTGCTCTTAGACAACTTATAGAAAAATCAATCGAATTCAATGAAACACCCTACTTAGCCTTTGTCGACCAAGAAAATGCATTTTATAGAGTAGATAGAAACAAGCTGTGAGAAATCCTTAAACAATATGGAGTGAGTACACATCTAACAAACAATGAATGCATAGTGAGAGCAACTGGAGGACACTCAGAACCCTTCACCATAAGATCTGGAGTACGACAAGGTTGTGTCCTGTCCCTTCTCTTGTTCATAACATATATAGACAACATTTGTAAAGAAACCAGACAAACAGAGACCGCAAGAATACCGCATGATGAGAACACAGAAGAAGAACCATCTGCAAATCTAACCATTAGAGAACTCCTGTTTGCCGACAACCAAGCACTAATAGCAATATCAGAAGCTGAATTACAAGACCACATGAATAGACTAAACCAGGGGTGGGCAAACTTTTTGTGCGTAGAGCCGCATTGACAAATGTAAAGCTATTGGCGGGCCGCATATATATATATATATATATATCCATTTTGTTTACAGCAACCTATCGCAATAAGTAATTATTAATTATTTATAGGTTATTAAGCAGTATAAATAACTAGTTATTGCAATTTTATTTTACTTATACACTTATACATTATATTTGACAATATGGACAAAAACTTTTACTAATTTGTTCACACGATTTTACAACTTGTTATTATAACAAATATTCTTTATTATCTATCAATGGCTTTAATTTAGGCAAACAGCAACTACAGTGTCACTACAGTTGTTGATTTCTAATGAGATGTATGTAACTGCTTGCAATTTTTGACAATATTCTTGAAATCTGGAGCAAGTTTACTTGTTGACAACATGTAAGTTGCAGTCCGCATGACAGCATGCAAGTTGCAGTCCGACAATAAAGACATATTCTTAGATTTGTTGATCTTCAAGCAAGAGAATCCTTGTTCGCAAAAGTATGTTGATCCAAATAATTATGAAAGTTTAGCTGCAAAGTTTTTCAAGTTGGGAAATGATTCTTGTGATAAAGATCCATAGAAATCCAGCAAACCATCTGTCTTGAATTTCTCTTTCAGGTCATGATCTGCTTGTAAGTCAAGCAGCTCCAACTGTATGTCCTCTGTGGCTGTATCAGCTTCTGCACTAAAAGGTGAACTGAGAATATTGAACTATGGCTCTAATTTCTTGAAATCTTGGAATCTGCATCCAAATTCTTCAATCAATGTATCTAATTGGGCTTTGTATTTTTCAGTTATTTCACCAGAAATGGTTTCTTGTTTCAGCAAAAGGAAGTGACAAAATCTTGTTTCACTTGCTTGTCTGGAGAACAGTGAGAGTTTTGCCTGAAATGATTTTACATATACATACAATTCATGTGCAAACACACCATTGCCCTGAAGTTTGACATTCAGTTCATTTAACTTTTTCATAATTTCAATGCCAAACATAAAGTCTAACTTCCACTCTTTATTGACAATGTTAGTATTAAAGTCACATGCAATGCCCTTCATCTCTAGGAACATCACTATTTCTTCTCTGAGTTCCCACACTCGCCTCAACACCTTGCCGAGACTCAGCCATCGAACATTGGTGTGGTTCAGGACATCGGACTGTTCAGTTTCCAAATCGTGAAGTAATGACTTGAACTGTCTGTGATTAAGTCCTCTCGATCTGGTGAGGTTGATGACACTGACAACTGGGTCAATAACATGCTTGATATTCAAAACAGTTTTACACAGACTTTCTTGATGAATCACACAGTGAAGTGGTAATAATGTGTGGTCTGGATATTCTGCTTTAATCTTATCACTTATCAACTTTACCAGACCTACATTTTTTCCAGTCAAAGCACGAGCTCCGTCAGTTGTAACACTTGCCATCTTGTTCCAAACCAACCCAGTTCTTTCAGTACAGTTAGTAACAGCATTGAATATATCATGGTCTGTGGTTGTGTCTTTGAGTGTCTCAACACTCAGTAACTCTTCAGTGAGTTTGAAAGAAGTGTTTATTTCACGTATTAATATCAATAATTGGGCAGTATCATGTACATAGGTACTCTCATTCAATGCAAGAGAGTACCACAAACATTGTTTACTTGCATCTTGAAGTTTATGCATCAAATTGTCACTGTTCTTGTCAACACGTCTGACCACAGTTCTCCTTGATAAAGTATTGTTGTCAAATCTGTTTTTTTGTTCTGGACACATAATGTTTGCTGCATCTAGCAAACACTCCTTGATGAACTCGCCATCAGAAAATGGCTTGTTCTGTTTTACAATTCTGTGTGATAACACAAGACTAGCTTCAGTTACAGCATCTTGAATTGAAGACTGTTTAGTGAAAACAGTTTGCTGTTTCTCCAAATTTTCCCCAACTCCAGGCATTTTGTTTCCCTCTCTTCGGTTGTTAAATTGTATCGCAAATCGGAATGTTTTGTATGATAATGTCTTTTTAAATTGTACTCCTTGAAGACAGCCACTGACTCACGACACAACAAGCAAACTGATATGCTACCAACATTTATAAAACAGTACTTAGTGAGACAGGTTAGTTTTACTCTACTGATGACAGGTCGTTGCTACTGTAATCCTGTTCAGTACGAGAGGAACCGTAGGTTCAGACATTTGGTTCACGTGCCTTGCTGATAAGCCAATGGTGCGAGGCTTTGTGATTGACAGATGTACGCGTCCTTATGGTCCAGGCGCGTACGAGGCCCTCACCTGTGGGATCTGGCTGAACGCCTTTAAGCCGGGTCCCTTGGGTTCCAGGGTCTGGCCATCACTCGCCACCTCCTAGTGGAGGCGAGGTCTCGGAGGTTTGACGCTGAGCCGCCAGCGTCTGCAGCCTACCTTGTGCCAGACGTATTGGTTACCCATTCCTCTGGAAAACACAAGACTAGGCCGAGAGAGGGAACATGTCGTTTGGGCACCACATGTTTCTCTGAAGCTCTGCCCAGGCATTGTGATGGAATATTGGCCACATTCCAACTCACATACTTTCGTCTGTCAAGACTGCAAGGTGCTACTCACTTAATTGTCCATTCATCATTAAAAACACGTAATTCATCTTCAATCTTTCGTTTGTTATTGATACTCATCATAACAGTACATGAAATTTTGTAAAATTCAACAAAATAACTTAAAAACGAATTAAATTTTTTTATTTCTAAATGCCCTCGCGGGCCGTATAAAATCACTTGGTGGGCCCCATGCATCCCGCGGGTCGTAGTTTGCCCACCTCTGGTCTAAACTAAATGTGTAGGGAACATAACATGAAAATTAGCACAAGCAAAACAGAGGTAATGACTATAACTAAAGAAGAAAACAAAAAACAACAATTCACCTAAACGATCATCCCTTGAAACAAGTAAAGAGTTCCAAGTACCTAGTAAGTATAATATCATCAAATGGCAGACCAGAAGACAAGACTGAAAATAGATGCAATAAGGCAAACCAACTCATTGGACAAATGGCACCAATACTAAAGAACAAACATGTATCAATAACTACTAAGAAAGCACTTTACAACACAATCGTCCTACCAACTCTATGCTACCAATGCCAAACCTGGACAATGACAAAAAAAGAGAAAAGAAAAATCACAACAACAGAAATGAGATTCCTGAGAAGAATACTCAACGTATCAAGAAGAGATAAGATCAGAAATGAAGAAATCAGGACTAAAGTGGGGGTTATAGCAACACTAGATTTTATTAGAAAGCAGCAAGTCAAATGGTTTGGCCATGCAAGTAGGTTACCATTCAACAGAATACCACAACAATCAATGATGTACAGACCAGATGGAAACAGAGGAAGAGGCCGACGACGTTGGACGGAGGGAATAGCAGAGTCCATGGGAATATCGATAAATGAAGCCTATTATCGGTCACTCTCACGATGTTTATACTTCACCTCGACACCGCAAGGTACAAGAGGAACATGATGAGATGAGATGAGATTGTTCCAAGGATATCGCGAAATCACATCTTTGTTGCTTCTAATTTCTTCTTAATTTAATCATTTACATGCCAAGATTCACTGCCATACAGCAAAACTGATTTTATATAGCATTTCAGCACCCTCTTTCTTACATTCAGTGATAATTATTTATTGCATAAGATACTCTTCATTTTCTGAAATGAGACTTTTGCTTGTCCTATTCTGCTCTTAATCCCTGTTGTACATCTTCCATCTGATGTTATAAATGCCCCTAGGTATTTAAAATTATCCAATTGATTAAGAATGTTCCCTTCTATTTCTATGTCACATTTTGGTGTTATCATTTTCTTTGATATCACCATTGTTACTGTTTTCTTGATATTCAAGAAGAGTCCCGTCAATGCACTCTCTGTTACTACAGTGTCCAACAATTGTTGTAGCTCTGTTGCATTATCCGCCACAAATACTGTGTCATCTATTCCAATTCCAATTTTCAAAAACAAAAATTTCAATTTCGGCCTCGTTCAACCTGCTTCATCAGCTGTGGTTATTGTTGAGGTCCATGGTTTTTGTGGGTATATTCACCCTAATTCTTGTATTGTGAGTCTTATCTCGGCCTGGTTATGTATCGTTTGTGTCTGTGACGTCAGCGGTGGGGTCGGTCGGCGGCTGTCCTTCGTGCATGTTTCCTCTTGTGGTTTTCTTTGCTGGCGTAGGCTCCTGGCTTGACTGGTTGCAGTCCTTAAAAGGACTTTTTATTTGGTATTTTTGTCTTCTCAATTGTGAAGTAACTGTAAAAGCTTTTCGATGTGATATGCCTCCTTGCGCTTTCTTTCAGTCCGCTTCCCACGTTTGAGTTCTTGCTGTCTTTTGCTTGCTTCTTCCGAGCTCAGCCATGGGATGATTTCTCCGTCTTCAAAGTAGTATTGGCATGTGTATTCATCTGCGAGTTTTATATCTGGCATTGTGGCGGTACTGCAGGGCATTGGTTTCCCGTTGAGTTTCTTGTACTTCTTTTCTTTTTCTTCCATGCGCTTTCTGTATTCCTCGTACTTGAGTTCGTATTGCCTCGTTATCTCAGGGAACAATATTCCTTTCCTCCGGACGTCCTTTATGCCGACATCAGGGTGCTCATCACGGTTTTCTTCGGATGTCTGGTGGGATATTGGCTTCCCTTTGAATGTTTCGGGCGTCGTGGTCGGGCTGCTGGCTTTCGCTTGTGGTTCAGGCTCGGTCTCTTGGTTTTCATCCTGCGATTTCTCTGTAATTTCTTGTTTGGCTTGTGTTGTTTTGTTTCGGAGTATTTCCATTTCAGCTTTCTGTAGTTCTCGCTCTGATTTAATAGTTTGTAGGATCTCTTTATTCTCCTTCTTAATCAGTGCCATATGTTCTACTTTTTGCTTGATGTTTTGCTGAATCTCCTTCATTTCCGCCAGTAGTTTTTCGTTGTCGCTATTCGGAGTCGGCGTCAACAGTGCCTTGACTTGTCTCTTCAACTCGTCTATCTGTTTTTGAAGTTGATCTCTTTCGGCTTGTGCTATACCCGTGGCTGTTGCTACCTTGACTGATGTCTTTGTGGTAGTTGCGATCTTTAAGGCGTCTCTGTGTCGTTGCAGGTACGGACAGCCCAAGTATATTGCTCCATGCTTGCCCAGGCAGTTGACGCACTTTCATTTGTTGTTAGGGGCTTTGAAGTCCATGTCCAGTTTGGCCGGCGGACACTCCTTGAAGGCGTGGTGGTCGGCGCAGTAACGGCAGATTTCCGTATTACTGCGGCATATTGCTCTGCTGTGGCCGGGCCTATGACATCTGGAGGATTGGTTGACTGTAGGGGTGAATCTCTATGGCTGCTGCGTTCTGTTGTTGATTGATACTATATCGGCATCTCTCTGCCCTCCGATATCACCACCGCCAAGGTTGTAGGTATCTTGGAGTAGGTGAGGAGCCGCTCCGCCTTCATGAATCGGATGTGCGGATTCTCTTCTCGTAGCTGTTTCAGGATTTTTTCGTCTGTCAGCTCCACTCGTATCCGCTTGACAACCCATGGGACTGTTTTTGAGTCGGTGTTTCCGACTCTGGTGTCTTTCTCCTCCTTCTTCTCTGTGGTCTTGGTTCTTGACTGTGGTGGGCTGTCAATCTTCTCCCTCGTAATAGCTTCAGTAATAGCTGTAGTATCAGGCTCTTTGGTGCAGCTAGCAGGTAGGCTCTCCACGTTCTTCTTTTTGTTGTCGGCTCCCACGCTGCACATCTTGGCCGCCGCGTGTTTCTTGCTGTTGGACTTTCAACGTGACATTTCCCCGCGTATCAGGCTTCTTGACAGAATAATGCGACTTAACTTGTTAGTGCTCGCAGTGCGAATGACTCAAAAAATAAAAGACGACTGTGTCATCTGCATTGCGTATAGTATTTATATTATAACCTCCGATTAGTATTACTGGTGTCTCTTTGATCTCTCTCATTATTTAAAAAAAAAAAAAGAAGTCTTAAAAGTCGAGAAGATCGGCTTCATTGCCCCGGGTTTTATTCCATATGGCTCGGTCTCTTTCCGCAGGGCTATCTGCAAAAAGCATCGCACAAAGCACGAACTCCGCAGCTCCGGCGACGACCCCCAGAAGTCTCCGAGTAAAATGCACTCGTGAACCGAAAGACGTAGCCCGGAATCGAACCCACAACCCTCGGAGCGTGAAGCAGACGACCCGACCACCTCTCCACGGAGACTCCCCTCTCTCATTATTACTTCGCTATATAGGAAGAAGAGATCCGGTGACAAGACATACACCTGTCGTAATCCTAGCTTCATCTGTTCGTAACTGCCCTCTTTATTTCCCATTTTACTCTGAAAGGTTAACCCGTCCAACAAGTGTTGGACAGAAGTCGGATGTGTCAGCCTAACGGCGCAAGAACGCAGCTCTGCTGTAAACAGACACAACGCAATCACGTCCGAAAAAAAACAACTCCAGATGAACGCAGATTTCTCATATTAATTGCTGCTACTTGGATCCAGTAAATATTCGTTATTATTATTAAATCGTTCCCATCAATATGTTGATATCTTCCAACATTTTAATTAGTTCATTGTGTTTTACTTTATCAAATGCCTTAGTATAATCTATGAAGCACAAATATGTCTTGATGTGTCTCTATTGACCTTTCTATTAGTGTCCGTAATGTATAAGGGTCGTTCATTTGAAACCCGTTCCAATGGCTTTATTACAAAAGCTTGAAAGAAACATTAACAGGTGTGGTAGAATTAAACAAAGCATTCATTTTGAATGAATTATGCACCATGGGTTGGTCAGAAGAAGTCGCCGTAGGCATTCATGTAAGCATCCCATTGCTGAGGTAGGCGGCGAATGCCGTCCGCAAAAAAGGATTGTGGTTGCTCACTGAACCAAGTGTTTACCGCGTTCATTATGTCTGCATCTGTGTGAAAATCTTGAGAGCTTTTTTTAGAGGTCCGAACAAATAAAAATCAAATGGTGATAAATCAGGACTATAGGCTGGATGTTGCAGAATTCCCACTTCTTCCAAGCTAATGCTTCCTGCACAATCTTTGCAACGTGGGGACGCGCATTATCGTGCAACAAAATCACACCGCGAGAAAGCATGCCGGGTCGTTTATTCTTTATGGCTTTTTGCAGCTTGTTGAGTGTTTCCAAGTAGTGGGTAGAGTTGATGTTGACACCAGGTTCTTTAAAGTCGGCCAACAATAGCCCTTCATGGTAAAAAAATGCGCTCGGCATAACCTCACCAGCGGAAACGTGTAACTTAAATAATTTGGCTTTTGGTGATCCAGTATGCTTCCATTGTATGCTCTCTCTCTTTTGCTGCTCGGCTCAAAGTGGTGACAAATGATTCATCGCCTGCCACCATGCGGAAGAGAAATGCATCACCCTCCACTCAGTAACGCAGCAAGTGGTTCAAACACCATTCCATGCGTTCCTCTGTTTGGTGGTCGGTCAACATTCGTGGTACCCATTGTGTACAAACCTTCCGATATTGCAATTTCTTACGAACGACCTTTTGAATTGTCCCAATTGACACATCAAATTCTTTCGCTAGCGAACATATGCTTCGACAACGGTTCATCTGTACTGCTGCATCAGTTTTGGCGATTGTTTTTTCTGTTGCAGCAATATGCGCTTGAGCCGGCCGTCGAAGATCTGTCGTGAACTGACGTCCTTTCCGAAACATTCGTGCCCAGTCTGTCACTGTTGTCTTCGACACACATTTGTTACCGTGCACTGCTTGCATTATTCGATGAATGTCCACTGGTCGACATCCTTCACATGAAAGAATCTGAATCACCGCTCTTTGAGCTTCTTTGGACGGATTTTGGATCAACCCGGCCATTTTATCAACGGTCAGAAACAGAACGTATGCATCATGGGACGATAAGCACTTGCTCTTTTATTCATTGTTCAGTACTTATCACGAACGGATTTCAAATGAACGTTCCTAATATATATTGCATTGTTTGCACCCTTTCTTTCCACAAATATATACTGTTCTTCACTAATTTTCATTTTTATTTTATGTCTTGTTCTTCCTATTATAATTCTGAGTTGAAATTTGGTGACATGGTTTATGATATTAATTGTACGAAAATCTTCGCATTCAATTGCTCCTGATCTTTTTGGTATAGCTATAAATACAGATTTCAGTATATCGCTCGGTAAATATCCACTGCTGTAAATATCATTTAACATTTTGGTTGATATATCTACTCCAAATTCTCCCAATACTTCTAATTCTTCTATTATGATTTCATCTGGCCCAGCTGGTTTCCCTTTCTTCATATACTTTACATCCTCAGGGACTACTTCTTTTAGAATATGTGGACCTTCTAAGTCACTTTCTTCTATTAATTCTTCCCTTTCTCCGTGAAATAATTCTCTTATATCCTCATTCCACCTCTTCATTATACCACCTTCATCCAATAATATCTTTCCTGTTTGTCATTTCACACTGATTTGTCTGTGCATATTGTTTTGTATCTTTAATGGAATTTAATTCTTTTTTTTTTTTGCACTGCTCTTTTACCCAACTTTATTTTGCCGTCACACATTTATCTCTTATTTCTTGATTTTTCTTAGCATATTACTGTTTGCCATTTTATTCTGTTTTCTTTTGTCCATCAGCATTAAAATCTCTTCATCCATCCATTTTTTCTTTGCTTTTTGGCTTCCCTCCTGTAATATTTCTTTGCTAGTTTTATGAATGGAGCCTTGTGGGAGCACGTGAACACCTCGGAGGAGCAAATGGATCACCATAGTCTGGTAAGAACGCGACAGCGAGGAGTGACGAGGGGATCTGGCCGACGATCAACGCTCAGAGGAAAGGCGAGACGGACATATAATCAGATTGCTACTGGTACTATTAGTGTTGGAACTCTTCGCTGGCTGCTGAGGATGGGGACGGAGAGCTTATGGGAATGCCCCGAATGCTGTGATGTCGGTTCCTAAATCAATCAATCAATCAATCAATCAATCATGAATGGAGTCCCATTAACATTTCTCATTGATCATTTATACTCTGTATTTTAGCTTTTGCATTGTACCTATTGTTCACAGTGGCTCTGTGTTGTTCTTGAATTTCTTTATCTACTTTCAGAACCTCTTTATTAAGTCTCACGTTCTTAACCATTTTTTCCCTCTCTTTAATCTTATTTTTATTTGTCCACATAGTGGTACATGATCACTATTACAGTCAGCGCCAGGCATTGTCTTTACATTAATTAAAGCATTTATAAATCTTTTATTAATAAATTTTTAGTCAATTTGGTTGCGTATTGTTTTTAATCAGGACTTTTCGATGTGTATAGTCCTCTATTATGGTGTTTAAACCATGTGTTTCCAATTACCATATAATTGATCTTTGCCCATTCTATCAGTTTCACTCCTATTTCATTTCTTACACCTCACAACATTCTCCATTTTTCCCTTTCCTACTTTTGTGATAAAATCTTCCAGTATTATATATTTTTTTCTTGTTATCCAATTTGAGCCATCGCCATTTCTACTTCATCGTAAACGTGTTATATTTCTTCATCACTACTGCTTGTTGTTGGAGCATATACTTGTATAATATTGATATCTATTGGTTTGCCTTTGATTTTGACCATAGTAACTCTATCTGAAAACACCAGTATCCATTAATTGACTTGGCTGTTTTTTCATCAAATATTATTCCTAGACCATTTTCATGTGTATCCTGTCCAGAATAAATTATTGTGTGATTGTCAGCTATAATTTTCCCCGATCCCTTCCATCTCATCTCACTTAGGTCTAGTATATTCATTTTCATGCAATCCATCTCTCTTAAGACATTGTTCAACTTTGCCAGTTCACTTAATGTCCTAACATCCCATGTTCCTACCCTAAATTTACTTATTTTAGTTTTAGTTTTGCCTTCGGTGGGTGGATCATGGCTGGTGTCACCAGAATGGAATCAGCAAACAAAATTCCCATAGAACAGCTATAAAATGTAAGACTCCAAAATGTGTGTAAACCAATCTAACTGATCTACGAAAGATGAGTTATTTGAGGGGCCTAATTTAAAACGGGCCTGTGTGCCCTATTTGCGACCCTTTGTTCGTTCGTTCGTTCTCTCTTTCTTTCTATCACACACACACATACACACACACACACACACACACAGAGGCATAATTGTATTTACTCCTAAATGTATGTTAAGTATGCAATTAGTGTATGAAAGGTGAGCGGTCATAAGGTCAAGGTTTCTGGTAGCCTTGTGTACTCAGTGTTATAATCTTTCAAACTTATGTTCATAGGTTCGTCATCTCTCTCTCTCTCTCTCTCTCTCTCTCTCTCTCTCTCTCTCTCTCTCTCTCTCTCTCTCTCTCTCTCTCTCTCTCTCTCTCTCTCTCTCTCTCTTCTTATGAGCTTTGTCGCAGACACCGAATTTCTCACACCCTTTCACTCTTTCTCTACATCTTTCTCACTCTCACGCGCTCTCCCAGGCACACTTTCTCTCGAAAGCTGTATATCCTTCGCTCTCTCTCTCCCTCTCTTTCTCTCTCTGTCTCTCTCTGTCTATCTCTGTCTCTCTCTCTCTCTCTCACTCGTTCTCTTTCTATCATTCTCAGTCTCTCACACCCTCATGACATCTCTCTGATACTTTCTCAGAAGCTCACTTTTTCTCAGTCTCTCTAACTCCTTCTTTTTCTCTCTCTATCTGTGTCTCAAACAATGCAATTTATACATTACGGACACTAATAGAAAGGTCAATAGAGAAACAGAGAGACATATATTTGTGCTTCATAGATTATACTAAGGCATTTGATAAAGTAAAACATGATGAACTGATTAAAATGTTGGAACTGATGGAAAAGATTTAAGAATAATAAAGAATATTTACTGGAACCAAGTAGCAGCAATTAAAATGGGAAATAAAGAGGGTAGTTACGAACAGATAAAGCTAGGAGTACAACAAGGGTGTGTCTTGTCACCAGATCTTTTCTCCCTTTATAGCGAAGTAATAATGAGAGGGATCAAAGAGATGCCAGGAATACTAGTTGGAGGTTATAATATAAATAATATACGCTATGCAGATGACACAGTATTGGTGGCGGATAATTCAACAGACCTACAACAATTATTAGACATTGTAGTAACAGAGAGTGCAAGGAAAGGACTCTCCTTGAATATCAAGAAAACAGTAACAATGGTAATATCAAAGAAAATAGTGACACCAAAATGTGACATAGAAATAGAAGGGAAAATCCTTAACCAAGTTGATAATTTTAGATACCTAGGGGCATTTATAAAATCAGATGGAAGATGTACAACAGAGATTAGGAGCAGAATAGGGCAGGCAAAAGCCGCATTTCAGAAAATGAAGAGTATCTTATGCAATAAGTCACTATCACTGAATGTAAGAAAGAGAGTGATGAAATGCTATGTAGAACCAGTTTTGTTGTATGGCAGTGAATCTTGGAATGTAAATGAACAAATTAAGAAGAAATTAGAAGCAACAGAGATGTGGTTCCTGAGACGAATGTTGCGAATTCCTTGGACTGCCAGAGTAACTAGCAACGACTGCCTGAAACAGGCTAACGAAACTAGAACATTATATACAACAATAAGACAGAGACAAACAGCTTTCCTCGGTCATGTGATGAGAAGAGAGGCATTGGAGAACATCGTAACAACTGGAAAGATCGAGGGGAAGAGAGGCAGAGGTAGACCAAGAGAAGTGATGCTGGATGGATTGAGACGGTGGCATGGAGGAATATCAGCAGCAGAGTTGATCCAGAAAACCAAAGACCGAGATCTATGGAGAGCCATGAACGCCTACGCCAGCCGGCACGGCACTTGATGATGATGATCTGTGTCTCACTTTTTCTCAGTCTACCTAACTCTTTCTCTCTCTCTCTCTCTCTCTCTCTCTCTCTCTCTCTCTATATATATATATATATATATATATATATATATATATATATATATATATATATATATATATATATATATATATATATATATATATATATATGATTTCTGTTGTTGCTGTTATTATTGTATTGTCTAAATGATGTTTGAGTTGATGCAAACAGAAATCATATTCAAACAGCCAGACTCTGCAGCCCTTGATTGATAAGAAGAAGATAGCACTCTTAAGAAACAAGGAAAGACCAACGCGTAACACTCTAAGCAAGCTAGGAAGGATGTGCAAAAGGCTGCCAGGCAGTGTGCAAATGATTATTGGATCAAGTTATGTGAGTCCATTCAAAGCGCAAGTGATAAGGGAAACATCAGAAGCATGTATAATGGAATAAAGACAGCCTGTGGTCCAATGATCAAAAAAAGTGCACCATTGAAAACCTAGACTGGGGAAATCATAACTGATAAGAAACAGCAGATGGACAGATGGGTAGAGCACTATTTGGAGCTTTACTCAAGTGAGACCAAACTAGCGGATGATGCCCTCAACGCCATAGAGGCTCTACCAACTCTTGACCACCTGGACACACTTCCCACCATAACAGAAGTTAAGTGTGCTATAAATGAACTTGCATCTGGCAAGGCTCCAGGTAAGGATGGGATTCCAATAGAGGTTATCAGGAGTGGGCAAGACACACTCACTCTACAAATCCACCAGCTAATAGAGCTATGCTGGCGAGAAGGACAAGTCCCACAGGATTTCAAAGATTCAAGCATCATAACACTGTACAAGAACAAGGGCGATCGGAGCGACTGCAACAACTATAGGGGTATCTCACTTCTGTGTATTGTTGGAAAAGTATTTGCCAGAATTGTTCTGCGCAGACTTCAAGTCCTAGGAGATCAAGTCTACCCCGAATCACAGTGTGGCTTTCGACAGAACCGGTCTACCATTGATATGATATTCTCATTGCGACAAATGCAAGAAAAATGCCGTGAACAGAATCAACCACTGTTTATTGCCTTCATCGACCTCACAAAGGCATTTGATTTGGTCAGTCGTGAGGGTCTGTTCAAGGCACTAAAGAAGATTGGCTGCCCACCAACTCTTCTGTCCATTGTGGAATCGTTCCACACAGGCATGAAGGGTATAATCAAGTTTGATGGTGCAACTTCTGAAGAGTTTGAAATCAAGAGTGGAGTTAAACAAGGTTGTGTACTAGCTCCCACAATATTTGGAATATACTTTTCACTTCTACTGAAATATGCCTTTCGTGATCAGGATGGTGGTATATACATTCACTCACGCTCAGATTGCGGCCTCTACAATGCTCAGAGATTGAAGGCCAAGACCAAAATTAGGAGGGTACTGATCAGAGAGTTGCTTTTTGCAGATGATGCTGCAGTTACGACCCACTCTGAGGAAGAATTACAATGTCTACTATCTGCATTCTCCAATGCTTGTTCTGAATTTGGTTTAACAATTAGCAAAAAGAAGACACAGATTATGTCACAAGGTGCACATGGGGTACCATCAATCTTTATTGACGACGCCGAACTAGAGATGGTAGACCATTTTACATATCTAGGATCAGTGGTAAATAGCAAATTATCCCTAGATCAGGAAATCAACATCCGGATTGGTAAGGCAGCAACAACAATGAACAGGTTAAGAAAAAGAGTCTGGGAGAACAGGAAGCTTACTGCCAAAACAAAAGTCCTTGTCTATCAAGCCTGTGTCCTTAGTACTCTTCTTTATGGCAGTGAAACCTGGACAACTTACTCACACCAAGAGAAACGTTTAAACAGCTTTCATATGCGGTGTTTGCGAAGAATTCTTGGTATTAAGTGGCAAGACAAAATCACAAATACTGAAGTATTGGAAAGATCAGGTTGTGTGACGGTTTATTCCATGCTCAGTCTTCGTAGACTTAGATGGATAGGACATCTTAGGAGGATGGATGATGGTAGAATACCAAAGGACATCTTTTTTGGTGAATTACAGATGGGTAAGAGATCTCAGGGTCGGCCTCTACTACAATACAAAGATGTGTGTAAGCGGGACATGACTGATACAGGTATTGATTATGCATATTGGGAGCAAGTCACCGCTGAACGTGATGCATGGAGGGCAAACATCAGAATTGGAATAAAGACAAAGGAGAAAATTATTGCAGATAAGTCACACACCGAGCGTGTGAGACGTAAGATGGTGCATGATGGTGGAAATGACCACGTGTTCACATGCATCCACTGTGAACGAACATTTACAGCGCTAATTGGCCTTAACTGTCATATTCGCTACTGCCATGGGTAAAGGTTATTATGCCTGTTTGAAGCACAAACTATCGTCTGTCAAGACTGCAAGGTGCCAATGAATTTGAATTCAATAATGTGTGAGAGCAAAAAGATAAGAATGACAAAATATCACACTAGCCTGCATGCACAATTCTTAACCTTTTGAAATTAAAGTTCGTTCGATCTTTTTTCCGTTCTCTCAAGTTTAAATAAAGAACAAAGAAATAATGAAGACAAACAGAATGCGGCACAAGCGGAACCACGTCAATGTAATCACAAATATCTCGGTGGAAGATTTACGAACTCCAGGCTTCAAACGAACCGCAAACCTTTCATGTACATTGTCTCGCGTATTCTGCGAATGATGCACCCTGGAGATAATTTCGCCAGCAACGTCGTTCATTAATTATTGTCTCTCCTCTCTGCTGTTGACAGAGCAGCCAAACGAATACCTGCATGTCTGCTTCTCTCTGTATTCTAACTCTGTTTTTGTGTTTCCATGTTTCTCCATTTTTTTAAAAGTATCTTCTTCATTCAGTTGTACTTGCATTAATTCTGTCCTTATGCCACATTTTTTTTTTCCCTTCAGTTTTCATATGTATTTACTTATTTTGTTCATTTTCTGTCTTCTTCCATGCAAGCCCCTTTTCCTTGTCTGTATAATTTATTGTATTCATGTCCTCGTTTGATTGTGTTCCATTTCATTAATATATAATTATTATTACCTTCTTATTTTCTTTTGGTTTTCATTAAGATGCTCTCTCTCTCTCTCTCTCTCTCTCTTTCTCTCTCTCTCTTTCTCTCTCTCTCTTTCTCTCTCGCTCTCGCTCTCTCTCTCGCTCTCTCTCTTTCTCTCTCTCTCGCTCTCTCTCTCTTTCTCTCTCTCTCTTTCTCTTTCTCTCTCTTTCTCTCTCTCTCTCTTTCTCTCTCTCTCTTTCTCTCTCTCTCGCTCTCTCTTTCTCTCTCTCTCTCGCTCTCTCTCTTTCTCTCTCTCTCTCTTTCTCTCTCTCTCGCTCTCTCTCTCTCTCTCTCTCTCTCTCTCTCTCTCTCTCTCTCTCTCTCTCTCTTTCTCTCTCTCTCTGGTGTTTTGTCTATTTTTAATTTTTTTGGGGGGGTGGGGGAGAGGGGGGAGGGGGGGGGGGGGGTTATGATTTTATTTTTAAATTTTCCATTCGATTTAATTTTCTCACTTTCTTATTAGCTGATTCGTGGGTTTGTAATAAACATGGTGCACAATCACATGTCCGGTCTCCCTGGCCTAGGTGTTAACGTCTTTCTCCGTAATCCCTATATTCTCGTGAGTAACGTAATCTGTGCGAGAATCGGTAGCGGTTCTCTTCGCGTTGGTAACTTATGCGGTATGTGAGCCAGCCGCTCAGAAAACACTGGCAAACTACTGAGCGTAAACTGAAAAATGCTGATGTTGACTGCAACGTCATGTAATGGATATGCCAAAAAAAAAAAAACAACAACAACAACAACAACCAATCACATGAGCCGACTCTGTCTCGAAAGGGTTACTGACACAGTTCGTGATCAAGCATACCCGCCTCCGAAATAAAGCATACCGCGCTGTGTTGGTTTCTTTACGGCGTGGTCTGGGTACCGGTCGTTCAGAAAGCAATGGTAAACTACTTAACGTAAACTTGCCAAGATATCACAACAGCAAAAAAAAAAAATGCTGGTGTTGACTGCAACGCCATGTAAATGATATCCAACTAACTTTAACAATCAAATGAATAAGTAATATAATGTAAAATTACATTCAATGAGCATTAAAATTGCGGAAGATACTGCGAATCGAAATAAAAACACGAAAACCTAGTATGACGATATACTGTCCTTTTGTCCAAATGGGAGATTACCTTTTTTCATATCCTTTTTACGTGACATCGCTGGTAACACCAGCATTTTACTGCTGTTGTGATCGCTTGATAAATTTACGTTCATTAGTTTGCAATTGCTTTCTGAACGACAGGCTCCCATACCAACTCGTTACAACCCAGTTACAACTCGGTCTGATACCAAATCTGTCGCAGCGGGCTTACGAATCGCGCACGTAAGGCCTTCGCCATGGAGACCAGCAGGTTACCTTTGGCGATATACTATTCTTCAGCACTGGATCAGTTAAAGGATTCGAAACACACGACCACAGGGTCCGTAGGCAAACAAGCTACACACTGCTCAACCGCCTCTGCAAGAGTTTCCTTGTGGTTAGCTGCCGTGGACATTCTCGTAGAGTTCCCGCAGTAGGTTCTTAATGTTTAGTATTCGAAACTATTGCATGTAGTACAGTTGTGGTTAGTTAATGTGGCTCTCGAATGGCTTTCATCATCAGCTGCAGAAGGTGTTGTTCTTCTGTGAGTATGATCCCAAGGTGGATGTAGGGTCGTGAAATAGGTGGCTGAGATACTTCGGTCAGTTCGACCCCACGGGTTGGTGCAGGATCGAGAAATGGGAGGCAGAGATACTTCTGTCAACGCGACACAGGGTCATCCAATAATTGTCAGATATAAATTGTTATATGTTTGAACGTTTATATTTTTGTTCGTTTTTATTTAAAATTAATACGGGTGTTTAGAGTGGGTATATGTATCATGCATTCAATATTGATGGATAGAGTGGGTATATGTATCATGTATTCAATACTGATGGTAGAGTGGGTATCATATGCATCATGCATGCAACACTGCTTTACATTGTGGGCGCAGGACCATATATTCAGTACAGCAGTTTAGAGTGGGTGCATGGACCTATATTAAACACCGTTGTATAACGTGGATGCATGGACCTGTATTCCAGGAGTATCCGTGGCGAAGTGGTCAAGCCAACTGGCTCGGACTCCGATGGTTGTGGGTTCGATTCCGGGCAGCATCCATCGGTTCACGAGTGCATTTTTTTTTTGCAGACTCCTGGGGTAGCCGCTGGCGCTACGGAGTTCATGGTCTGTGCGATGCTTTCGGCAGCCCGCGCTGCAGAAAGAGACTGGGCCATATGGGATAAAAACCTGGTGCAATGAAATCGACCCTGTCGACATTTAAGCGACTTTTTTATGCACCTATATTCAACACTGCTGTATAAAGTGGATACTTACACCTATATTCAACACATCTATATCAACTTGGTGCATGGTTCTTGTTCTTGACTAAAAAGATGTTGCCTAAAATCTAAGTTTAGGAAATGTGGGTTTTGCAAAGAGTGATGCCAGGTTATTTGATGGCAAAAGAACAGCATTTCAAGAGTTCTAAAACAGCTCAATACAAACTTGGTACTACAGAAAGACATAAACATTTGAAGGACAGAATACTTGCCTCACATCAAAGGGCAGAACAGTCTACATTAAACCATACAGGAGGAAAGAGCTGAAGGCAAACGTGGGACGTTGAAAGTGCGCAGCAAACATCCTCAAGAGATCAGGAAAAATGATGTCGGAATGTACAAGGAAGGAACAAGACATAAAATGCAGAATACCCATTACCTACAACCCTCACTGCGGAGATAACATTGATGATGATAACGATGACGACGACTCTGATGACGAACATGACGATGACAACGACAACGACAATTATGACATATGATAACGGTGTTGATTGCGATAAAGACAATGATGATGATGATGATGATGATGATGATGATGATGATGATGATGATGATGATGATGATGATGATGATGATCATGATCATGATGATAATGATGATGATCATGATGATGATGATGATGATGATTATGATGATTATGATGATGATGATGATGGTATTGATGACGGTGATGATGATGATGATGATGATGATGATGATGATGATGATGATGATGATGATGATGATGATGATGATGATGATGATGATGAAGACGACGATAATGACGATGATGACGACGATCACGATGAGTATGATGATGAGGACGGTGATTATAACGACGATGATGATGATTATGACCTTTTTCTTTAAATATCATTTTCCCCCCTTAATCTGTGTCAATCGGGGTGAGAAAATTAGTTCATAAGAGCTATATTGAGCCAATCTTGATGTACGGATGCGAATCATGGACAATTAGCAGACAAGTGAAGATGCCGAGATGTGGTTGTATAGAAGAATACTATTTACAAATAGAAATAGTATCGAAGAGGTCATGAAAGAAGCTAACTCAAAAAGATCAATAGAAACTTGCATACGAAGAAAACAGTCCACATTCTTTGGGAATGTCATGACAAGGAAAAGGCTGGAGTATGTCCTCATACATGAAAGTCGTAGGAACGCGGAGGCAGAGGGAGACCAAAGGAGACGTTGCTGGACAGTCTGACAACATGGCAGGATGGAATATCAGTATCAGAAAGGATTGGCAGTAGACGAGACAGAATGCTGTGGAAAGACACAATCATAGACGAGACAGAAGGCTGTGGACAGACACAATCACCAACGACACACGGCAAGACCTGTAAAAATAAAATATGATTACTGAAATACTGCATTATGTTGTGAAAGCGATCAGTTTCTCCACAACGGCCAAAGTAAACCCTGTTTTCACTGCGACCTTCCAATATCAACATATGCATATGTGAGCGTGATCTTGACCTTTCACCTTTCAGCCTCTCAACTTGCTCTGCTGTTGACATCAAGGACAGCTTGAATCAGCCGAACGCTGTCCACTCCATCGATCCGCCTGCTCGACAATCTGCACGATATAACATGCAAATAATGTCCGGCTCCAATCATTCAGTCTCAGCATATATCACTTCGGAACATCTGACGCACTGGTTTGGTTCAGAACATTTGACACACTGGTTGTGTTTTGTCGTTTTTTTTTCAGTTTTGTATTCTAGTTGTTGGCGTCATGTCAGAACGGAATTCCGTTAGGAAAATATTACTACTACTACTACTACTACTACTACTACTACTACTACTACTACTACTACTACTACTACTACTACTACTACTACTGATACTACTAATACTAAGACTACTGTTACTATTAATTTTCTTCTCCTTTTTTTTCTGTCGGGGGCAAAAAGAAAATCATAACCTGCACAGTTCGCGGCGACTGCACTAGCCAGGCAGCCTTAATTCCTCAGGCTCAACGACCCGTCTGCCATACACCGCAAGGTACTATATTGGCAGTAAATGAGTTTTTTAAGACAGATCTGGCAGTCTGCTGCTTAAGCTCGCCATATAAATTTATAAAGCTGCCACTAAATTATACCTTTAGAACCTACTATCTAACATTCTTAACATGCCCATGCGTTCAGTGCTTTCCTGAATTAAAAATATGAGGATTTAGATTTTATGTGCCATTTTATCTGCCCTACGATTACACATATTTGACCTGCTGACAGTATACTGCTTCAGCTAACCATATAAATGGAAGAAAATGCCACTAAATGACACCTTTAGAACATACTAACAATCTTAACTTTCCCATGTGTCGAGTGCTTTCCGGGCTTAAAATTATGGGTATTTAAATTTCCGACGGACCGGTTAGCACTTACAAGAAAGGCACAAAAGTGACGTCAACTTTGGACACGACTTTAGTTGTCGGTGACTGAAATCGTTTTTGTTAGAGTACTTAGAAGAGAAGTCGAGTCGCAATGAAGGCTGTGTCAGAGCTCAGATAAAATCCCTGTTATAGCTAGCCCATTATCACATTATACTTGACTGTATTAAGTAGGATATATTTAAATGTCGCATTGCTAGAGGAAATGCCGTGGTGAGAGGGAAAATTTATTCACATTGCAGTCGTTTACCGACCTGAATGAATTTTCAACAGGATGGACTTAACCTTACTGGGATGATGAAGAAGCAATAAATTTTTTGTAAGGATTTCGTTGTGAATAAAGCAAATGGTATGTCAGAGACAATGTGTGAATTTATAACTGTAATACAGCTCATTGTCTGGATTGTAAACGACATAGGATAACCAGACATAATCACGACCACTCATCATATCTGATTCATTGATTGATTGATTGATTGATTGATTGATTGATTGAGGAACCGACATCACAGCATTTAGGGCATTCCCATAAGCGCTCCGTCCCCATCCTCAGCAGCCAGCGAAGAGTTCCAACACTGATAGTACCAGTAGCAATCTGATTATATGTCCGTCTCGCCTTTCCTCTTAGCGTCGATCGTCGACCAGATCCCCTCTTCACTACTCGTTGTCGCATTCTTGATGTCTGAATAAATTGTCAAGCCTTATTAGAAGAGAACACGCTGAAGTAAGATTTTTGAGAGCACACATCTTTCTTGTGACAATATACGGATGTGAGCCATGGGTCATTTCACAATCACAATCATTCTTAGAATACCATGGACTCAGAAGAAGAAGTATACTGAAATTCTAAAAGATCTGAACACCGAAGAAACCTAGCCCATACCCAGTATCGTGCCGAGGAAACTGAAATACTTCGGCCATATTCGCAAATAACAGCGATGGACGGCATGGCACGGTGCCTTCAAGAAGCGGCAGAGGTCGACTAGGGCTAAAGTGGACGCAGTACATTGCAAACAGCTTGGTCATCAGGACCCATGCAGCAGGAGAAATGGCAAGAGACTGAGAGACGTTTCGGCAGGAGGTGGTGAAATCTACGTTCTGCAAAGGGCTTGATTACAAGAGCTGGCGATTAATGTCTTTTATCTCAAGATTAAAAGCAGTACTTTATATCATCAACCGAACCTTGCATATTAATATTGTAGTTCATCATGACAGGGAATATAAAACCTCTCAGGTAACGGAAGATTGTATCTGTCGCTCAACAGACAATTGAACTTATCGCACAAAAGAAAGATGGTACCTCTCAACCAATAGAGGTTTGGACCTCCCACTCAACAGAAGATTAAACCCCTCACCCAACAGAAGATTAAACCTCTCAGTGAACTGAAGATTGAACCTCTCAATGGACAGAAAATTGAACCTGTCGTTCAAAAGATGATTGAACCACTTACCCAACAGAAGATTGAACCTGTCGCTTAACAGAAGATTGAACCTCTCAACCAACAGAATATTGAACCTCCCACTCAACAGAAGATTAAACCCCTCACCCAACAGTAGATTGAACCTCTCAATGGATAGAAAATTGAACCTCTCGTTCAACAGAAAATTGAACCACTTACCCAACAGAAGATTGAACTTGTTGCTCAACAGAAGATTGAACCTCCCAACCAACAGAAGATTGAACCTCTCAACCAACAGAAGATTGAACCTGTCGTTGAACAGAAGACTGAACCTCTCAACCAACAGAAGATTGAACCTCCCACTCAACAGAAGATTAAACTTCTCACCCAACAGAAAATTAAATGCCTCTCAGTGAACTGAAGATTGAACCTTTCAATGCATAGAAAATTGAACCTGTCGTTCAACAGAAGATTGAACCACTCACCCAACAGAAGACTGAGCCTCTCGCTCAACAGAAGATTTAATCTCTCACCCAAAAGAAGACTGAACATCTCGCTCAACACCATACACATCTGAAACATAATTACGTCTGTTCCCTCAAGCTCTTCTGTAATCTCAAAGGTTGTTACAGTCAACACCATACACATCTGAAACATAATTACGTCTGTTCCCTCAAGCTCTTCTGTAATCTCAAAGGTTGTTACAGTCAACACCATACACATCTGAAACATAATTACGTCTGTTCCCTCAAGCTCTTCTGTAATCTCAAAGGTTGTTACAGTCAACACCATACACATCTGAAACATAATTACGTCTGTTCCCTCAAGCTCTTCTGTAATCTCAAAGGTTGTTACAGTCAACACGAGTCTGCCATTTATTTATCTCTTGTTTCCACATTGAAGTAACAAATCCGAGTATATGCAATATGTCTGTCTGTCTGTCTGTCTGTCTGTCTGTCTGTCTGTCTGTCTGTCTGTCTGTCTGTCTGTCTGTCTGTCTGTCTGTCTGTTTGTCTGTCTGTCTGTCTGTCTGTCTGTCTGTCTGTCTGTCTGTCTGTGTATCTAATTGTCTCTGTCTGTCTGTCTGTCTAACTATTCAATTATGTATTTATCTGTCTATTTGTCTGTCTGTATGTCTGTCTCGAGTGCCGTCTGGTCTATAAACACATGAGGATAGCACCATATACCCAAGGGTATGACAAATGTTACTTCACTGTACTTTTACTGATATTAAAATCCTCGAACATTCAACAAAATTAATACAAGAACACGTTTCTCGTAATTCCAGCTTATATACCAACATCTGTTTCGCAATCACTTCTTACCGTCTAAGTCTCAGCTAAATAAAACACACGAAAGCGGTTTAACTCTTTGTTCACAAACGTATAACATATATTGAATGTAGTCTAGATTGATCCCTGAATCCGGATGTCTGTGGAAATATTTATACACTCTTTCAAAATGGAAGATCACGTGAATTTTCCGAGATCCCTGGAATTGAAAACTGCGGACTTAAGGAATAGTAAAGAAGATGATTAAACTAATATGAATGTCCTGTAATGGGTATACCGAGCCGTGGTTGGGCAGTCGCTTGTAAGTTTGTCTATCGGCGCTGTGGTAATGTGTTTGAATCCTTCACGAAATCGAGTTGTTTTTCTTTTACCAGATTCAATGCCAAACAAGAAGTACTTTTGAAACCCAAAATAAATGGTTGGTGGAAAATGGGAAGTAGGGGTGTGTCAGAATTATGATTTAAAAAGTTTTTAATATGGTAGCAGACATGTTGTATTATATATAAAATTACATTAGATTGCTTGGGTAAAATTACTGTGTTGATATTTTAATGTAGACAACATTTCGCAATAACCCTATTTCGACGATGTATAATCCCTTGGCAAATACGGGAAGTCGTTTAAAACGATTAATGATCCCATGACACTTAATCAGTCAAGTTTACATTGGCTCTAAAGTCCATCTAGTTTCAAATGGGGCCAATACATTTTCTGGAAATTAGAGCAGTCTTTGTGATATTGATCACATCAACAATCTATCTACATCTTTCCTATCACCTTTCCTAACCAGACTGTCAAAAAACTGTCATTACTGTTAATAGTACCTTGCAGTGTAGGACAGGGAGGTGGGCAGGAGGGAGGGGGCGTGGGGAGGGGGAGGGGAGTCTTGAGTCTGAGGAATTACAGTCACCGGGCTAGTGCAGTCGCCGCGAACTGTGCAGGTTAGGGTTTTCGTTTTTGTCCCCGACAGAAACAAAAATCCATACCTTACCGGTCATCCGCAAATGACATAAAAGTTTTTAGAGATGCACAATGCAGATTCTGGTGGCCATCTGCTGATTGGTATCATTAAGTTGAAACGCAAGAGATACCAATAACTTATAAACATGCGTATCAATACAATGTAGGATCAATCAATCAGTCATGTGCCATGCCGGAAAGCCTGGGCGGTCATGACTCGCCATTTCACTCGATCACCAGCGTCGTGGATCAGTTCAGTGTACCTTCTCGTCCATGCCATGTGGCCAAGCCACCCAGGTATTTTCCTCTCGGTCTTCCTCTTGGCCTGTTCCCTTCGATCTTGCCAGTTGTCACTAAGTTCTCCAATCCATTTCTTCTCATAACATGTCCAAATCATTTTGACTGTTTGCGTCTAATTTCTCTAATCAATTTACGATTTTCATTTGTATGATATCTCAGGAAAAAAACAAGAAACAACTATGGACCAACCTGTCGTCACATTTTCAAATATGTACAGTGTAGCATTTCTCAGAAATAAAAACAAAAACAACTATGGAACAACTTATGAACACATATTATAATAAGTAGTTGGATCTGCAACAGGCAGTAGACGAGATAAGTAGGGAACTGCTTCCTGCAAGTAAAAGCGTTTATGATGGATCATTAATAGATGTCAATGGAAAGAAATAAGCAAAGACATAAAGCATGGATAAAGGCCTAAAATATTTTTTAAACTGTAAACCGGGGGAATATGTTGAAAAGCAGATTTAAATAATTACTGCCTATAGTACCTTGTACTGAGCGTAATCTTACCAAGAAATCAACATACAGCTGAAAGATGCTGGTGTTGACAGCGATGTCCTGTAAAGAATATGACCCAAAAAAAAATAGTACCTTGTAGTGTAGGGCATGGGGTCTTGAGCCCGAATAATTAAGGCCGCCTATCTAGTGCAGTCGCCGCAAACCGTGCAGGTTGGGGATTTATTACACCGGACAGACAATAACATCCACATCTAACTGGGGATTCGAACCCGGTTATCCTGTAATGAGAGTCTGGAATTCCAGCAACTCGGCCAGCTGCTACTCAAATAGCAAAACCTGAGCTACTGAAATGAGAACACTTGAAAAATGCATGGAAACTGGGTGAAATGTCAAGATCTGGTAATTTAAACAGAACACAGATATTACATCCTTGTTTAAAAAAAAATATATAACGATTTGGGAATTTAAAAATACGAAATTGGTAGCATTAAAGTGTGAAAAACATGTATTCAAAGTCAGAATAGATGGATGCACACACAAAAATAATGGTTCGTTTACAAGAAGAAAATAAAAACTAGATCAATTATTTCATGAACGATGATTATACGGGAAAATGGATGAATGGAGATACAAATATTAAAGCGAGAATGTAGATGAATGGAATTACAAATACATATACAAAGCAACGGAGGAGTGGATAAGTAAATAAGTAAATATGCCAAAGGGTATTTTAATGGATAAATAATTACATATGTGATGACTTTTGCATCGAGGGATAATTAACTATGAAGAATTCGATGGATTCACAAATAAATATGCGCAGACGTGGACTGATGCATCCAAAACTTAAATATACAAAGATATTGATGGATGGATCCAGAAAAGCAATATATAAAGAAGCTTATTAATGTTTTCATAAATAAATATACGAAGAGTGGGTTTGAGGAATGAATTGTTCCACAAAAAGGAAAACTAATTTATGGCGGATGCACAATGTATACAAATAATGGATCAACAAATACGTCATAAAGACGTGGATAGATGGGGACAGAAATAGATATATGAAGTTGTAGATGAATCTACATATCATTATCAAGTGCCCTGCCGGCTGGCGTAGGCGTTCATGGCTCTCCACAGATCTCGGCCTTTGGTGTTCTGGATCAACTCTGCTGATGATGATGATACTCCTCCATACCACCGTCTCAATCCGTCCAGCATCATTTCTCTTGGTCTACCTCTGCCTCTCTCCCCCTCGATATTTCCAGTTGTCACGATGATCTCCAAAGCCTCTCTTCTCATCACATGACCAAAGAAAGCTGTTTGTCTCTTTCTTATTGTTGTATATAGTGTTATAGTTTCATTAGCCTCTTTCAGGCAATCGTTGTTAGTTACTCTGGCAGTCCAAGGAATTCGCAACATTCGTCTTAAAAACCACATCTCTGTTGCCTCTAAGTTCTTCCTAATTTGTTCATTTACATTCCAAGATTCGCTGCAAATTCAGCAAAACTGGTTCTATATAGCATTTTAGCACTCTCTTTCTTACATTAATTGATAGCGACTTATTGCAAAAGATACTCTTCGTTTTCTGAAATGCGGCTTTTGCCTGTCCTATTCTGCTCTTAATCTCTGTTGTACATCTTCCATCTAATGAATCTACACATAGGTTTACAAAAACATAGTTTAAAGTTAGTTGCATATCTATTACAGGACGGACTTCGCTGTCAACCCTAGCATTTTTTATTTTTTTTGCTGTTTGTGATGCCTTGGCAAGTTTACGTTCAGTAGTTTGCCATTGCTTTCTGAACAACCAGCACTTATACCATTGTATGAAAACCAACGCAAAGCGGTCTGCTGATAAATCGCCCACAGCTGTGTTTCGAACGCGGTATGAGGGATTACGAATTGCGTCCAGTACCCCTTGGCCACAGATCCGGCTATTTTACTTACAATCGTATAAATAAATGGATACATGGTATGTATAGGTGAAAGGAGCTAATTTCTAGTACTCACGCTGTTGTGCTATCGCGCATTTGTTTCTTAAATGCCCAGGTTTCGCACCTTTTCTTTGCCACTTCAAATTTGTTTTCTAATTGTATTTGGTTGTATTCACAGTCTTTGTCTTGTTTCGGATAATGTTTATCATATCCTAAATAACCCCACGATATGGACAGAAGATAAACTAATGCCAATGCCAAGAAAGGAAAACATCTGGAAAAACTAAATAACTATAGTCCTGTTGGTCTGCTTAGCTGTGTAGGAAAATTAATGGAAAGCATTATATATTTCAATTAAATGAAGTATCTAAAGGGATTTGAATGAAGTGGTAGACCATGGAGAATCAATGATAGAGCAAGCTGTCTACAAGTTGGTTGCATATCATTTACAGGACGTAGCAGTCAACCGCAACCTTATTTGGCTGTTTATGATTCCAAGGCAAGTTTACGTTCAGTAGTTTACCATTGCTTTCTGAATGACCGGCACCCATACCATTTCATACAAGAAACCAATGTAAGGCGTTCTGCTGCCAAAATGCTAACGGCTGTGTTTCTAACGCGGGTATGTGGGATTACAAACCGCGTCCCGTAATCCCTTCGCCACGGAGACGGCAGAGCACGCTACAGGAGAGATAGGTAGAGCCACCGACGGCTCGACTGCAGATGAATCATTGCCTGAAAACCAGAACACTATGAGAAAGAGGAGAGAGAGAGAGAGAGAGAGAGAGAGAGAGAGAGAGAGAGAGAGAGAGAGAGAGAGAGAGAGAGGAAGAAAGAGGAGAGAGAGAGAGAGAGAGAGAGAGAGAGAGAGAGGGAGAGAGAGTCGCTTTCGACTTCATTGCACCGGATTTTATCCCGTGTGGCTTAGTCTCTTTCCGCAGAAAGCAAAGCGTCGCACAAAGCACAAACTCCATAGCTCCAGCGACAACCCTCAGGAGTCTCCGAAAAAATTCAATCGTGAACCGAAGGACGCGGCCCAGAATGGAATCCACAACCTTCGGAGCCCGAGTCAGATGGCTTGACCACTTCGCCACGGAGACTCCCAGAGAGAGAGAGAGAGAGAGAGAGAGAGAGAGAGAGAGAGAGAGAGAGAGAGAGAGAGAGAGAGAGAGAGAGAGAGAGAGAGAGAGAGAGAGAGACTAACAACACGAGGCTCTACAAGTACGCAAACATGATCAGACATGAATACTGCAGCAAACAATGAAATCCACACCAAGCTAGAAACACCTGGAACTCAGGAAACGGAAATCTCAGTTCTATCTTCGCAAGCATATAATAAACACAACGAGGGTCATAATAATAGGTGAGTGAGTGAGTGAGTGAGTGAGTGAGTGAGTGGGTGGGTGGGTGGGTGAGTGAGGGAGTGAGTGAGTGGGTGGGTGGGTGAGTGAGTGAGTGAGTGGGTGGGTGGGTGGGTGGGTGAGTGAGTGAGTGGGTGGGTGGGTGGGTGAGTGAGTGAGTGAGTGAGTGAGTGGGTGGGTGGGTGGGTGAGTGAGGGAGGGAGGGAGGGAGTGAGTGAGTGAGTGAGTGAGTGAGTGAGTGAGTGAGGGAGGGAGGGAGGGAGGGAGGGAGGGAGTGAGTGAGTGAGTGAGTGAGTGAGTGAGTGAGTGAGTGAGTGAGTGAGTGAGTGAGTGAATGAGTGAGTAAGTGAGTCAGTGAGTCAGTGAGTCAGTGAGTCAGTGAGTCAGTGAGTCAGTGAGTCAGTGAGTCAGTGAGTCAGTGAGTCAGTGAGTCAGTGAGTCAGTCAGTGAGTATCAAAGAAAAACGCCTTTTATCTCTACAACAAGCAGGATTCAGAAAGTATAGGTTACCTGAAGATCAAATTATTTACGCAGATCAGGAAATTGCATTTCAAGAAAAACAAAGACTGAGTAGCGGTCTGTGAGTAGTAATACAAGCATTTGTTAGAGTATGACAGGAGCGATGGACAATAACATGGTAGTAGGAAGACAGCGTGACCGAATGGATAAGAACGCACGTTGTTAAACATCTGGTGTGCTAATGCCGAGGTAGCATATAAATAATATGACGACAAATAATATATGGCATGTATGACAGGTGGGTTCCACAAATAAGGGACAGACGACAAATGCACATCTCACGTATGACAGGTGGCGACCAAAGACTAACACAGTGGTTGGTGAACCAGCGAAACTAAGGACTGTTATAAGTGAATACTTCCAGCAGTAGAAGATTCCATAACAGGCGGGGACGACGTAGACGCATTCATAATCAGTGCGCTGCGTGAACAACTAGCATCCGTACACGCCAATGCATGTTCAGAGTGACCGAGCATATGGTATCCGCCTCGAGTGCTGGAGGTCCCGGGTTCAGGCCCCGGTGATGACCGGGACTCTTTTTTTTCTCGTGGACTTCTGGCAATAACATTTCCCCGGGTCTCTGGATTGTGAGATCGGACGCCGGTGTGTATTGTTGCGCACGTAAAAAAACATCCCTTGGCAGTTGGAAATCGAAAAAGAGTAGCCTAACGGCGCTGTCCGGGCAAAATTTTGAGTTAAAAATCTACCCAAAGTATTTCAGGATCCTGGCCGGTGCTACGGAGTTCGTACACTGAGCTGAGTTTCTCCAGACTCAGGTTTGAGTTAGGAGGAAAACAGAGCACTTATGGGTTGCACCCGTGTGCCGTGATGTTCATCCATCGACTAAACTATACTAAACTATTTAGGCGTGATTAGAGTGCAATGACGTAGGTTCTACATAATTTATAAATCCACTGTTTATAGCAGATCATCATACTGTTGCTACTACTGTTGCAGCGGCTATTGCTGCTTCTACTACTGCTGCCATGACCACTATTACTACTAATACGACCGTTAATCCTGTCACTGCAATAATTCCACGTGTGACACTCACTTTGCCACAAAAACTATAATTATCATCACCAGTAAAACAAATGCTACTATTATTATAACACTATAAATACATCATTACGATTTCTTTTTTCTCTTAGTCGTTTTCTTTTTCGTTGCCATCAACTTCATTTCCTCACATACTACAATCACAAATACTATCACCACTTCCAGTCTACTACTACTACTACTACTACTACTACTACTACTACTACTACTACTACTACTACTACTACTACTACTACTACTACTACTACTACTGCGGCTACCACTACTTCATGTTACTTCTTTCTCCCCCTCCTCCTATATCCCCAAAACTTCATCATTACCATCTAACGTTGTCTGCATTCTATCCCCCTCCTCCCCCTTCACGTTATAGCCAAATAACCCAACCAATAACGCCTCTATATGGCTGTGTGTTCCCCCTGTTTGCATTAAGTTATTATTCTGTTATACTATGCTATCAGACTGTCTCTTATCTTTACTGCTTCGCCATTTATTCTACCAGCTGTTACAAGGAAATAGCACAACAGTGATAAACGGTCCTGCTCTACGCATTGTTACGAATTGGATGTAACAGGTAACAGTACAAGAACTCTTTACTTGCCTCGAAGTGTAATGGGTATATGGTGTTGGCTGTATAATTTAGTCTAATCGGCACTCAATGGGTGATGTGGTAAATATCATTCCGCCCGTCTTTACTTCCAAAACATGTCCTGGTACTCATTTTAGGCCGAATCCATTTTGAAGCCCTTGTAAATTAATTATTAACAAATAACCAGAGGTCAGTATGGCTGAATGGATAAAATCGCCCGCTATTAAACTTCGAGTGTGCTGATGACTAGGTAGCGGGTTCAGCCCTATACCGGTCAGCTGGGCTAAAATATTGACTACTCATCTTTGATTTGGGGACATAAATTACAAGTATTTCAGAAGTCGGATATCGTTCGCTTGATGGCGAGGGACACTGGTAATAGGGAAAGCTAATTCACATGTAATAATTAGTTCAGCGCACTCGACACTAGCGGCAACTACTAGTGGTAGGAGTATCACGTGTATGGACTACACTTGAGCTCAAAACAAGTGAAGACACACACAAATAATCGCAACGAGAGGGATTCGACACATGATCATCAGATCGGTAGGTAAACATACTAGCTACTGCGCTGACGTGGCTCCTTTATTGAGTATATGGATCCTGCATGGTTTTAGACCAATCGACAAATGATCCTAGACATGGTCAATCAACAACTATGGCAAACCAAATAACAGTGATATCTATCATCAGCATCAACGTAGCTCCCTAACAACTTCACTAACGCCCCGTTTTGCTAAACCAGCAGCACAAATTTAAAAATTTAATCTCTTTATAAAGCAGACACGTCATTTTTTTCGGTAGTAAATAAAAATGAAACAGTGGTCGGTGAACTGATTTAATACATCATCATTGCAAATGATATAAGTGATTATTAAGCAAGATGACATCCATGAAAATTGCTAATTTCAGGCTTCAAATGTTTCAGACAATTTCATGAGCGACGTGGTGTTATAGATGCTGTTGTAGAAATACAAAAGGTTTATTATTTAGTGTCATTATGCGGTTACATGTTGGTAGACAACGTCAAGAGATGGCCTCGAAGTCAATGAACGACGTGAAGTTTCCGTTGAAGAAAACAATCGTGTGACAATAAAACTGGATGTTTTATTCGGCTAGATAGAATCTCAGAACCATATCATAGTCTGTGCACTAAGTGATTCATTGAGCATGCTCCGAAAGATCGATGCGGGTCTGTATGCAGACAATGGACTGAACCGCTGCATATATATATATATATATATATATATATATATATATATATATATATATATATATATATATATATATATATATATATATATATATATATATATATATATATATATATATATATCATGTGCCATGCCGATAAGCATGGGCGGTCATGTTTTGCCATTTCACTCGATCACCAGAGTCGTGGATCAGCTCCGTGTTCCTATCTCGACCATTGGATGTAGCCAAGCCATCCAGGTATTTACTTCTCGATCTTCCCCTTGGTCTCTTCCCTTCAATCTTATCAGTTGTCACCAAATTCTCCAAGTCATTTTTTCTCCTAATATGCCCAAAACATGTTGACAGTCTCTGCGTCTAATGTCTCTAATCAGTTTACGATCTTCATTTGTTTCTTGAAGGACCTGTTCATTGATCTTTCTGGCTGTCCATGGTATTCTTTGCATTTTCCACAGAAACCACATTTCCACAGCTATCAGATGTTTTACAGCTTATCTGTTCATTGTCCAGGCTTCATATCCATACAAAAGTACAATTCTATGTAGCATTTCAACACTTTTTTTTCTCGTTTATACTGCTCTGCTTTGCCCTGCTCTGCCCTGCACTGCATTGAGCTGAACTGCACTTTATTTTACTTTACTTTACTTTACTTTACTTTACTGTAATTTACTTTATTTTACTGCACTGTACTTTACTGTACTGTACTTTACTTTACTTTACTTTACTTATCGCAACAACTGCAATATGATTGAAAGAAAGTATTGCTTATTTTATGTGTCAGCACTACAAGAGCTGAGCTAAGTTGAGATGAGTTAAGAACCAATATCACAATCCTCAGAAAAGATGCTCAGTCTCCAACTTCAACAGCCAGCAACGAGTACCAACTATAATCGCGCCAGTAGCAGTCTGCTTATGTGTCCATCTAGTCTTCTCTCGGAGAACTGAGTGTCTGCCGGATCCTCTGGCCACTGCCTGCCACACCATTCTCGCCAGGCCCCGATGATTCATCTGGTCTTCCACACAAATCAACAGAATCCAAGAGGGCTCTGACCACATCTGCCGCGTGCACCAAGACTTCAAGAAAGAATTGCGTATAATGTTTGGCTTTATTTGTCAGCATTTTCTACCGAAGTCGGAGAGTGTCTGCCTGTAAGGCGAGGAACCACCAGTCTGCACACCAATAAGCCAGACATGGGACAACGGATACTCACGCAAAACTCAGGTCATGTATGACATCACACTGATGTTGGACAACAGGATGTCTTCATCCGACATACAGGACTTCGCGTTGGAGCTCAAGCCAACGAACACAAGCAAGCAAGCAAGCATCTCATCTTGTTTCTATTGTACCTTGCGGTGTCTAGGTGAAGTGTAAACAGCCGGAGAGTGCCTGTTAAGGGCTTCTTGTATGGAGATTCCCATGAACTCTGCTGTTCCCTCAGCATTTTCTACAAGTATCAAAACTGCAAGGCGTAAAGCAGCAATACAAAAATGACATTTTGTTTATTGCATGCACAACAGAATCGCTGTCTCCCTGGTCGAGAGGTTAGCAGCTTTGTTCGTAACCCCGAATACTCTCGTGTTTGACATGAGCGCACGAGAATTGGAAGAGGTTAGAGTCGTGCCAGTGACTTATGAGAGTATGGAGCCGGTCGCTCAGAAAGTCGTGGCGTGCTGATGAGCGTAATCTACCCTAGGAATCAACATACAGCTGAAAGATGCTGATGTTGACCGCAATATCCTGAAGCAGAATGGAAACGCGGGGGAAAAAATGCAGCAGAATTGCTTGAGAAACGATTTGACAAGTAATCATTGCCTATTGTATGTGGCAGCGTGGAGGAAAATACAATAATCTTCGTTATCTTATAACCCATGCCGTGTAGCTTAGGTGATCATATCCGCCCCCAGCCCTCTTTTCCATGTGCTGCCAGTCATTTCTGATACAGATGTTCCTCCATGCCATGCTGTCAAATTGTCCAGCATCTTTTCTCTTGGTTTCCCCCTGCCTCCCCCGCCCTCCATCATTAGATATTCTTTCAGCTTCCCCCTTCAGTGGAGATTGAGTGTTGAGGTGCCACACAGAGCCTTTTTTTTTTTTTTTTTTTTGAATGAATGTGAAACTTGGACAATGAGCAGTCAAGCTGAAAAACATCTGATGGCTGCAGAAATGTGGTTTCTGAGGAAAATGCAAAGAATACCATGGACAGAAAGAAAAACCAATGACCAAGTACTACAGGAGACAAATGAAAATCGTAAATTGATTAGAGAAATTAGACGTAGACAGTCAACATTTTTTGGACATGCTATGAGAAGAAATGGATTGGATAACTTAGTGACAAGTGGCAAGATCGAAGGGAACAGATCAATGGGAAGACCGAGAATTAAATACCTGGATTGCTTGGCCACATGGCATGGTCTAGAAAATAACACTGAGCTGATCCACGACTCTGGTGATCGAGTGAAATGGCGAGTCATGACCGCCCACGCTTTCCGGCATGGCACATGTGTCACGAGATCGCCATGAGTTAACCAGATAATGATAATACCGACGTTTGCTTGGCGTATATTTTCTAGGCCACAACAGTCGTACTAACAGAGTAAACACAGCTGCACGGGTTACATCGGGTCAGCACATATACACATTTGGTGGTGAGTGAGAGGAATGGATACACCGCGTTGGCAGTTCATAAACAGTTAGAATCACATAGCCTTGCCCGCTCAGGATATGGAATAGTTCCGTCGGTCATCTATAGTTCCGGACATCAGACGGAATGGCGGTTTTGACTGTCACCACATGACAGAAAGTTGAGGGCTTGTTATTGGAAACAGTGGAACACCTGCCGGACACCACCAACGTCACGTGCACAATGTAAGGTTGTTTTGGAAACCATGATTGGCAGCTTGGTATCGAAACCCTTTGTTGGAACTCTACAGTAACTCTCTAGATTGTTTTGGATGTCAAAACCAGTGATGACAAATCTAACATTGATGGAGCCAGGGGGGATGGATCCCTGACAGGGGATGATCTGCCCAATGTGCCACCGGTGTGGGCATAAAGGATAACGTCACGTGGCCAACTTTGGGAGTTTGCCATATAAACCCGAGTTGGGGCCAACTGGGGGACTTGAAAATGTGGCTCTAGGCGGGAGTGCAAGGGCACTGTGGTTCTGATGGAATAATGTCTACCGTGTGTTAATTAGTGACTTAATTTTAAACGTGCCTATCATTTCAGATGTAGATATGATTGATAGGACTGCAGCAGTGCCATTTAAGGTATAACCTATTATAATATTAGTTCTAATTAATTTAGGCAGTAGCCGAGTTAAGAATAGAGTAGTGTAGTGGTGATACGCTATGCTAGTTAAGAATAGAGTAATGATGGATAATTGGGAGACGGGGAAATTGCCCGCTGGGGTTTTGCACTCTGTATGGGTCTTTCCTTGTCATAGCCTGATTCGGCCCTGGGTGGGTAGCTAATCTACTTTATGACAGAGTTTAGTTAGCTAAAGATCACTGAGCAAGGCAATAGGCTTACACTCAGCCGGTAGGATCAGTGACTAGTACTATCACCAGATGTGTTGTATCTATCCTAGGTTCCCTACCAGATCCAAGGCAACTCAACAAGGTTTTAGGAAAGGTTCAAATCCCATTCGGAAGAACACCAGTTGAACAGTCAATAAAGTTTCGTACAGAACGTAACTAAAGCTAGAAGGAAGATGATTCACCTAAGAGGGATGATGATTGTTGATGCACCACACAGCATCAGACAGTAGTAACTAACCTAGAACATTAATTATAATAGTTACATAGTGTGATATAATCTCGTGTAATAGAACACAAGACATGATACTTGAGGCTAGATAGACACGAGTTAGGATCAAGTACATTAACAATTAACATTAATAACTGTGTACACACTACAAAGGACTTGTGCATTCTTTAGGAACGATAGGAACGTACATTGTGTAGGGTGCAACCGGTCCATGATTAACTGTTATTACCACCGGTGTCTATTTCGGATGATCATGAAATGGGATTACCAGAGGTCTACAGAGGCAAGTCAGTATCCGGCAAGATGGTTTCGGCACTGGGTGAGATGTACCTGTTCTGATGTAACGTGCTGTGGTCTAGCCTTGCTAGGATGAGCTGACTGGGTTGTTGTCTGAGAGTCCGATTCTACACACTTTATAGAACACGTCACACATTTTCTTCTCATATACGTTACACTTTTCTTTTAATAAATTAATCTTTATTAATTTTTAGAAGCAAGCGTTGTTGAGTATGTTGCGTTGGGGAAGTATGAGAGGGGGCATAGTACGACAGTGAGAGAGTGATAGGAAAAGGTGTCCATTGGCTGATGGAGTGTGTTGGACGGAAGCTGGTGGATTCTCCAGGATATTGATAGGGAAAAAATATTATAATGTGGGTGTTGACTCTCTTCACTCCAGGGACGACACTTTAAAGGAGGACACGACAACATGATTGATTGATTGATTGATTCCCCTTCACGTGACATGCTCAAGGAATGCGGATTGTCTTCACGTGACATGCTCAAGGAATGTGGATTGTCTTCACGTGACACGCTCAAGGAATGCGGATTGTTTTCACGTGACATGCTCAAGGAATGTGGATTGTTTTCACGTGACATGCTCAAGGAATGTGGATTGTCTTCACGTGACATGCTCAAGGAATGTAGATTGTCTTCACGTGACATGCTCAAGGAATGTGGATTGTCTTCGCGTGACATGCTCAAGGAATGTAGATTGTCTTCACGTGACATGCTCAAGGAATGTGGATTGTCTTCGCGTGACATGCTCAAGGAATGTAGATTGTCGTCACGTGACATGCTCAAGGAATGTGGATTGTCTTCATGTGACATGCTCAAGGAATGTGGATTGTCTTCACGTAACATGCTCAAGGAATGTGGATTGTCTTCACGTGACATGCTCAAGGAATGTGGATTGTCTTCACGTGACATGCTCAAGGAATGCGGATTGTCTTCACGTGACACGCTCAAGGAATGTGGATTGTCTTCACGTGACATGCTCAAGGAATGTGGATTGTCTTCACGTGACATGCTCAAGGAATGCGGATTGTCTTCACGTGACATGCTCAAGGAATGTGGATTGTCTTCACGTGACATGCTCAAGGAATGTGGATTGTCTTCACGTGACACGCTCAAGGAATGTGGATTGTCTTCACGTGACATGCTCAAGGAATGTGGATTGTTTTCACGTGACATGCTCAAGGAATGCGGATTGTCTTCACGTGACATGCTCAAGGAATGTGGATTGTCTTCAAAGGTGGACCACTATTGTATTTTAGTATTTTGTTGGCTCGCTTTGAACCCAAGAGTCCATACATGTGCTACCACCTCTAATGCACTAGACTGATGTTTGCGTGTGTATTGGCTTTCCATATTACCACTGTATCTCGCCATCAGATGAGCCCACTCCGAATTCAAAGGTACTTGTAATTTACGTCCCAAAGTCAAGGACGAGAAGTCAATATTTACGTCCGACTGACCGGTGTAGGGGTTGAAGCCGCTACATCAGCATCAGCACACCGGATGCTTATGAACGAGCGCCCGTATCCATTCCGGCATACTGATCTCCAGGACGATAATATTCAGGCATGACAGGGACACTTTTTAATGATGGAAAGGCGTTCAAATGTTTTAGGTTTTATTTATGTATGTATTTATGTATTTATAATGAATGTGCAGAGTTTAAAAATATTGCCGGTCCAAAGTTTTGTATTTACCTCTCTGTGTCCCAAGGGCTTGCGAACACAGTTTGTGAGCCCGTATACCCGGGTTCGAAACACGGCGGTGCTAGTTTTTTCGAAAAAGGTATAGGAGTCGGTCGTTCAGAAAGCAATAGCAAACTACTGAACGTAAAATTTGCCCAGGAATCACGAACAGCGTAAATGTTGGGTTTGACTGCAACTTAATTTTTTTTTTTTTATTATGTTGCATGAACTTTTCAGAGGGTGAATACAAACCTTGGACCGGCAATATTTTCAAACACTGTACGGTCATTAAAAATACACCTTATAGAAACGGGCAGAAACACTTATTTGTCTCTCGGCTTGAATACAAACAATGTCATCTAGAGTGAGGAATTGATACAAAAACCCATCTTAGAGGTAAGGCGAACACAAATATGTATACCTCAGAATTAAACTAAAATGATGAAAAAAGAAAACGTGATTTCTAATTAAGAAACCTCGCGTAGTTAACAAAGACAAAACTAAACAAGCATCAGGTGTAAAGACATATAAGAGACAAAACTATCAATGGTGAAGAAAATAAAAATACAAATATATCTCGTAAAGGAAGGGCACAAAGACAAACAGCTAATACGATGTGGAAAATCAATAGCATAGATCTCTCGTGTATGAAGGAAACGAACAAAAACGTTAGAAATGCGGTTTACAATATGTCTCTCTCGGGAATGGATGAAAACAAAAACTATACATCTCAAATGAATGAAGGAAGTGCACGCTTTTTTTTTTTTTTCAAGGACGAAAATTCTGACTGCAGAAATGAATGTATGTCCCGTCCCCACTTGATGAAGACAATACAGTGAAACATCGACTAATGAAGATGACAATAGAAAGAAGCATCCTTCATTTCCGAATACAACATAACAATAGGCATTTCCTCAGCCATGACTTACTGGCACTTTGCCGTCTTGACAGACAATAGTTTGTAAAATGGAGTTATACCTCTCTATAACACAAAGCCTGGGCTGAATTTAGTGACTATGTGTTGCCCATGCAGTGTGGTCCCTCTCTCTCGGCCTGCCTATTTTACTCCAGAGCAAAGGTAACATCAATATGTCTGGAACAAGACAAGCTGCAGAAGCTGCTGAATCAGCAGAGCAATGCTCTAACTGTCCGCTTAGGGCCTGGTCTGCCCTACCATGACATTTAGTCTTCAGGCTGCATACACCCATACACCCTCATTTATGAAGACTAAATACAGTACAATAAAAAGGACAGTTTCCATTGTGGAAGAGTTAGTTAGTTGCATATCCTGTAAAGAACATCGCAGTCAACCCCAGCATGTTTGAATATTTGTGATTTCTTACACAAAGTAGTTTGCCATTGCTTTCTGAACTACCGCAACTCATACACTTGTATGAAAACCAGCACAAAGTGGTCTGATTCGAAATCGCCCGTTGCTGTGTCCCGAACGCGGTACGTGGGATTACGAATTGCTTTCGTAACCCACTCGCTATACCGTCGTGATGAAAAGTTGTCGATTTTTAGAGAAAAAAATTATGGCCCACACGACATTTCATCATGATCGGTTACCCTCTATTAGATGATTCAGTAATTCAATTAACCTCACTCTTCAAACATCAAACTTTCTCGCTTTACGAAAATCTATCCCTTGACAGCTCTATCAATCGAGATTTGTATCACAAGAACATAAAAATAAACCTCCCTGACGGATACATTAGATCAACATTATCCATCTTCGAGTTGGAAGCAAACAAAAATAGACAACTGGGTGAATAAGCTAGAAATATGAAGACAGCAAACACACAAGTCTTGGGGTTGAGACGAAAACACCATTAACGTGTCTCGCCCACACAACATTTAGTTTAATCACTAAAACCCATTTAGGAGATATATCAGCCAGGCAGCTCCACAAATCAAAGTACTTGTGAGTAATCGCCTTTACTTGAAGTAAATGGGTGTTCTTACAATCTCGCTCTGTCAGGAATCACATCTCTACACCGCCATTTGTTGTTTGACTTGGACCAGTTCACATCGGCGCAAACTAGCTACTTGAGACAAATGAAACTCCACCGCGATTTGGAGTGAGTGAGTGAGTGAGTGAGTCAGTCAGTCAGTCAGTCAGTCAGTCAGTCAGTCAGTCAGTCAGTCAGTAGGAGGGTAAGTGAGTGAGTGAGTGAGTCAGTCAGTCAGTCAGTCAGTCATTCAGTCAGTCAGTCAGTCAGTCAGTAAATAGTTATGTATATGTGTGAGTGTGGCTGTGTGCGTGTGTGTGGGTGGGTGGGTGTATGAGTGGTGACGATGGGTGGGTGTATGTGTAGGTGTGTGGATGTGTGTGGGTATGTGGGTGTGAGTTGGTATATGTTTGTATGGGTGGGGTGGGGTGTTGGGGTGGGTGTGTGAGTGAGGGTGTGTAAGTGGTTGTGTGTGTAGGTGTTTGTGTGTGTCCGTGGTGAAGTGGTTAAGTCGTCTGCCTCGCGCTCTGAGGGTCCTGGACTGTGTCGTTCAGATCACGTAGGATATTTTTTTCCGGATACTTCTGGTGGTCATCGCTGGAGATACGGGGTTCGTGCTGGGTGCGATGCTCTCGGTCAGCGGCAAACCGGTCCGCGGAGAGAGACCGGGCCAGGTGGGATAAACCCCGTGGCCATGATGTCCACCCTCTGGACTTTCATCATTATCATCCAGTGCCTTGCCGGCTGGTAGGATCAATCATGCTCCTCCACAAATTGCGATCTCCGACGACATGGATCAATTCTGGACCTTATGCTTGATTCACAAACAGTCATTGAAAATAACGGTCACAACTTATATAATCCCACTGTAGACAAACATTACATTTAGGTCGTCAAAAAAAAAAACGTTCATTGCATGTCCTTTGCATGTGTGGAAAAAAGTCAATACAAATAAACATATAGTGTGGGGAAAAGCCAACATAAATAAACAACGTGTGTGGTAAAGAGCCATCACACACAATTTGTGTGGAAAAGAGCCAACACAAATAAACAAGTTGGATGATAAAGTAACCAAACATACACAACTGTAGCATATGAAAACAATACAAAATAAGATAAAATAACTTCCCTTCTACTCAATATTTTATATAAATGCTTAAACCTAGCGAGAAGAAAGTATGACATAATCAGCTACGAACATCGAACAATCAGCTTCACTTTAAATAAATCGATGTTGCTACACTCTTTCTCAATCAGGAGACACTTCATATTCTAAGTTCACTTTGCTTGCAAACTGCCGACTTCAGAAGAGCTAAGTATACGTATAGAAACACTTTTTTTAACTTCGCTTTGAACTCTAGCGTTGTCCATACTGAACTGATATTTGCGTGTGGGCTAGAATTCCTTATAACCAGTGTCCCTTGCCATCAGGCGAACCCACTCCGATTTCTGGGGTATTTGTAATTTACATCCCCAAGTCAAGAACGAGAATTCAGTAATTTAGTCCAACTGACCGGGGTAAGGGATGAACCCGCTACCTCGACATCAGCACACCGGAAGTTTAAGAGCGAGCTCTCTTATCCATTCAGCCTGCCATACTGTTGTTATGTAGATTTGAGTATACTGGCTCGTATAATAACGACAACAATACGCAACTTCAGAATGTTTACGGCAAAAATGACTAACACCTAAACGTCGAAGTTTTATAGAAACTACTATTTATTAGTTGACTTATATGACACTGATACCGTACACCGCCAGTAACTTCATTCAAATGTATAATTAATTCACTGTATCGTGTTCCTGTGTATGGCTATCCGTCCCGAGTCCCCATTCATTACATCGTCCCTGTCGTCAAAGGGTTACTTGCCATCCTGCTGCTTATCACTGTTAACTGTCATTAGTGACTATTAAATGTTATATACTTACAGTTCGGTCGCCGGCGTGAACATACAAACTAAACACTGAACCCACATTCTGTGACTCTAAGTTAACAGAGTCACATCGTCCACAATGGTTGCATAATCTGACTGAAGTTTCTGTCAGATGGTTGTTTACACATTCATGTTCCCCAAGCCGAATGCTTTAGAAACGCGTGTCCGACTCTATTTCGCGTCATATCGCGCGGCCGTTCATAAATAGGTCTGTGCAGTGCAATTCAATACTCATCTAAACCCGTTTGTTCACTGTTTCAGTAAGCTGATTCATGGCACGGACATGCCGACCTCCAATTAAATATTTGAAATATGTCATCAGGCGGAAAATGAAACAAAGTTTCCCCAAAGTTAGTACCCATGCTTACTGGCTTCCCATTATCGGCTTCAAATGCTGGCTTTCCGAACTGTGAATGCTCAAACACATGCTCTGGCACAAGTGAATTACATTCCTTCTCCAGCCAAGGGACCCGCCGTAGCACAATGGCTGGCATGCTTGAATGTCGTCCCGGTGGTCATAGCGTTCGAATTCGCATCGAGGAGGAATTTTTTCAATTGAACTTGACTGCCAGGTCGACCCAGTCTAAAATTAGCATCAGGAAATGTCTCAGGAAGTAAAGTCACACACATAAATTGCGAAAGATTACTTCTCACTGCACGCAACTAGTTGGGATGAAACGGTGGTTGTATTTATTATTTTTTATTAAACACTATTGATGGACAATGTAAACAAACCAAATAAAACCTAAGCTGATGAGTACACATGTGCGAAGACACACATCTCAACGATGACGAAGACACAATTTTACAGTCTACGCTGAAAACACAAGCAGACAACCTAGCTGATAGTTTGATAAAGCAAACACGATTAACACACACTCTTACGGTAATCAGATAATCCACCAATACAAGCGGGAAGAAGCATGGACAGGGCCGATATTGTCAATGCTGTACGGACCCAGTTGACCGGTGCTGACGAGTCTCTGGCGCTAGTTCGATTGTATGACAAGGGAGTGAAGCTTGGCGAAGCCATTCGATACCGTCCTTCTTGGCGAGAGAGGGAAGATTACAATCAACTCCTCATGGGAACAGTGGGTAGAGATCCTTTGAGATGGCTGCTGCATGCCGGGACTGAGCATTCATGGGAATACCGTTCGGTAGGGATGTCGATCGTGATAACATAACATACTTTTACAACCGAATAATACACCAGTAAACGCCCTGGTTAGTGGAGAACACAATATTGCACACTCATGATGAAATTAAGAAAACACAAGTAAATTCCCTATATGATTGTTTGATGTAGAAAACACAGTAACACACATGCTCACACATGAAGAAAACACAAGTAAACGCTTAGTTAATGGAGAAAACACAATTATTACACATGCTCACAAACGAAGAAAACACAAGTAAGCGCCTTAGTTGGTGGAGAAAACACAATATTACACATGCTCACAAACGAAGAAAACATAAGTAAACTCCCTGCCCATGGAGCAAACACAATAACATACAGGATCACAAATGAAGAAAACATAATTAAACACCCTTAGGTGATCGACTGATGGAGCAAAAACAATAACACACGGGCTTACAAATGAAGAAAACACAAGTAAAGACCTTGGTTCATGGAGAAAACACAATAACACACAGGCTCACAAATGAAGACAACACATGTAAACACCCTTAGGTGATCGATTGATGGAACAAACACAATATCATACAGGTTCACTAATGAAGAAAACACAAGTAAAAACCCTGGTTAAATGAGCAAAGAAAATTTAACACACAGGCTCATAAGTGAAGAAAACACAAGTAAACATCCTGATTGATGGAGCAAAAACAATAACACATAGTCTCACAATTGAAGAATACACAAATAAACACCCTGAATGATTGGCTGATGAAGGGAAGAAACTTAAAACTTAAGACAAAATTTCCGGTTTCAAGATGGCGACGGACGGTCGGGTTGTTTTGTGTTCGTTAACCAATAAAAAGATGTCAATTGAAACGAGAAAAAGAGTGTTGAGGGGATACATAGAGCCTGTTCTTTTGTATGGATGTGAAACTTGGACAATGTGCAGTCAAACTGAAAAAAATCTGATGGCTGCAGAAATGTGGTTTCTGAAGAAAATGCAAAGAATACCATGGACAGACAGAAAAACCAATGACCAAGTACTACAGAAGACAAATGAAAATCGTAGACTGATTAGAGAAATTAGACGAAGACAGTCAAAATTTTTTGGACATGTTATGAGAAGGAATGGATTGGAGAACTTATTGACAACTGGCAAGATCGAGGGGAACAGACCACGAGGAAGACCGAGAGGAAAATACCTGGATGGCTTGGCCACATGGCATGGACGAGACAGGAACACTGAGCTGATCCACGACTCCGGTGATCGAGTGAAATGGCGAGTCATGACCGCCCACGCTTTCCGGCATGGCACATGATTGATTGATTGATTGATTGAACTTTTTCGCGTAGGAGATGGATTTATTCATCTCTTGCGTGTAATTGGTGTGCCAGGATGTAAAACCAGGAGTTTCTACTCAAGATCTGCGCGGGTGCTACGGAGTTCGTGCATCGAGCGAAGCCATCCTTGAGTGAATGTTTAGCAGCGTGTGGGGGTTCTGTGTTTTCGTGTTTTCAACATGGCGGAACAACGTGTGTTCTCCGAGCGGTCAGCAGTCAACCTAACGAGGCGGCGTGGAAGCCGCGCAGGCAGAAAGAAGCAAGGTAAGCGTGGTGGTTTGAGACGTTTTAGACTCAAGTGTCACCGTCTAGGACTCAGGAATATCCGTATTCTGTATCGGAACAGTGCCAGTGTAAAACAACGGGGCTCTATTTTAGAAACCCTAGTTTACAGGAACGACATTGTAGCACTCCAGGAGACGAGACTGGGCGATCAGCTACTCCGAATTGCCGGCTTCAAATGTTTCTACAACAGACGACATCTGGGAATGGCGATTCTCGTTCGCGACAGAATGGTGGCGTCAGAGCTAGACATGTCCAGTTGGGACAGTGACGATATACAAATACAGGCGTTGAGAGTTCATTCCAGTATATCATTTGTGTTGGTTAATGTTTATGCCCGCAATGCGAGTATGGACGCCCAGACGTGGCAGTGCTTAAGTGGCATATTAGGCCACGAGAGAAATGTTATTTTCTGTGGTGACTTCAACGCTAAAGGCAGATCATGGGGAAACATGTCCTCCAATACACAGGGGGAGGAGCTCTAGACTGCACTTGAAACCATTGACCTGGTTTGTATCAACAGTGGCTGTGTCACCAGGACAGCATGCAGTCCAGGCGATGAGGACAGTGCTATTGATCTGGCGCTGGTTTCACCTTCACTCACTACAGTGTGTAGATGGGGTGTCCTAGGACACCACGTAAGCGACCACCACTCTTGCAGCATATTGGTGGAGAAAGGCAGAACCAGGCAGCACAAGCTAAAGGTAAAGACTTTCCAGTATGACAGTACAGGGCAAGATGTGGTGAGTAAAATAAGACGTGACATGCGCAGAAAGTTTCAGGGCAGGAAAAAAAGCTGGGAGCAGCCACCGTGGTGGAATTTCGAGGTGGAGAAGGCTTGGGTGGATAAGCGTAGTGCTGTAAGGAGATGGCAAAATGCCAAGAAGAACAGAGCTGGTCATCCTAGTCCCTGCATGCACTTAGAAAGAGAGATGCACACAAAAGTAAGCTATTTCACAAAACTGGTCAAGGTGGTTAAAAGCGAAAAATGGGCAGAAGTGTGTCAAAGAGTAAGCACAGACAAGTCACTGAAATTGTTCTTGCGACTACATAAAAGCATGAATGGTGTAGTCAAGAATAAGAGCATTTCTGACTTCCAAGGTGCTGACTTTATCTGGCAGAGGACTGACGAGGACAAGGGCAAAGCCCTCTTTGAACGCTATCTTGAGCAGAGCAACCAGACAGACATGGGAGGCCGAAATCTGGCCAAGGAGGTCACCTCAGACAGATGCAAGGCCCAGAACACTTCGGATGAAGACACAGTGTCAGTGAAAGAAATCAAGGCTGTACTTCGACGATCAAAAAACAGCGCTTCAGGTCCTGATGGCATAAGATACGACGACATCAATAGGTGTACCGACAATGAGCTAGAGAAACTAGCAGACATGTACAACAACAGTATAGGTAGTGCTAACATCAAGGAGGAATGGTTACACAGCTATCTGATTCCCTTGTCGAAGCCTGACAAAGACAACAACAAAATTCAGGGATATCGAATTATAACCATGCAGAATACAATAGGCAAGCTGCAGGAGAAGGTAATTGCCAGGAAAATATCAAGCCAGCAAGAGAGGCAAGGTGTTTTCCCACCTACCCTGGGTGGGTACCGTCCAAAAAGAGAAACCTGGACCAATGCAGCAGTCTTTGCCCATGATGTCTATGAAGATTTCCACTCCGGCATTGAAACCTTTGCTGCAGCGATTGATCTTGAGGACGCATACAACAGAGTACCATTGGATTTTTTAATGTTTCAGCTTCTTGAACTAAAAGTATGTCCATTCCTCCTTAGTTGGATCGCTGCAGCCCTCTTCCAACGGAAAGTAGATTTTAGATGAGGCAGTTGGACTTCGGAACCAACAACAATATATCCTGGCCTACCACAGGGATCACCATTATCTCCGGTACTGTTCAACGCCTACACAGTGAGAATCACCAGTGAGCAAATCACTGGACCTGGCAGGACATTGTCATATGCCGATGATGTTTTAGTGTATCGTCAGGGTAAGGATAGAGAGCAGGTTGCTGTGGAACTACAAACCGAACTCAATCGCATAAGTACTTGGTGTGATGAAGCTGGGGCAATGGTCAACCCAACAAAGGCAACAATCATATTGTCAACACTCCAACACCAACTGTAATGCTGTGTTCAGAGACGGTGGAAAGAACGCAGGCAATGAATTACCTGGGGATACGGTTTGATCGAAGCCTTGCTTATAATGTGCACATAGACCAGGTTATAACAAAGGCCAAGCGGGGTTTGGCTGCGATGCGGGTGATGGCGGCAGCAAACTGTGAGCAGCGCCATCTACGTCTTCTGTACGAGGGGCTGGTCATGTCTGTTTTTGAGTATGCAATGGCAAAAAGCAGATAGAAAGGATGGAAAGGATACAGAATGAAGCTATGCGCATTATTCTGGGATGTACAAGAGATACAGCATGCAGGGCGATGCGCTACCTTCTTGATTTTCCAACCATTGAAGAGAGAATACAAGTTTGCAGGGCACGCGCCTACCTCAGAGTTAACGCAAACACACAACATTCACTGCATAGTGAAATTAGGAAGGTGAAGGGCAGAAAGGTTAAAAAGAGGACGGTCGTGGATGGGTCAAGCCGAAGACATTCTTCAACAGGTGTGTTCACTTAAGGACTTAGAACCTGGCGAGGAGTGGGTGCAAGTGCCAACAGACTTCTGCACATCCTTTTCAGTTTGCATCCAACTAGATAGAAAATGCAGACAAGAAAATCCGGCTGCTGTTGAGGCTGAAGTACAAGCGTTGATTTTCGAGAATTCGCTAGACGGTGACGCGGTCATCTACACAGATGGGTCGGTCGTCCGACATGTGAGAACCTCATGTGCCTTTACAACTCGGGCCGGAGGGAGAATTGTGAAGGAGGACTCTGGTGCTTTAACTGAAACCACAAGTAGCCTGACCATGGAAGTCATGGCAGTAAGTAAAGCAATAACGTGGCTCGAGACACAGACACTCACCAGGGCTTGTTTCCTTAGCGACTCAATGAACATGATCAAAAGGATAGAGGAGGGGTCGATCCGAAGAGAATGGTTGCTGCCTCTGGAGCGGTCTCGGCTGGCAAAGATTAGTTTCATCTTCGTGCCAGGGCATGCGGGAGTACAAGGAAATGAGCGGGCGGACAAGCTCGCACGTGAGGCTACTGTGGAGGGCGGACGCGCCATGGACCAGGCTGACATTCTGAATGCTCTACGACAGGGGTGGGCAAACTACGGCCCGCGGGCCGCATGCGGCCCGCCACCTGATTTTATGCGGCCCGCGAGGGCATTTAGAAATAATAATTTTTACTTCGTTTTTAAGTTATGTTGTTGAATTTTAAAGAATTTCATGTACCGTTATGATTGTTTCAACAGTTTTGATAAGATTTCTTTCTAATTATCAATTTTTGTAAACAGTCCTTGGCCTTCTTCTTCTTCTTCTTCTTCTTCTTCTTCTTCTTCTTCTTCTTCTTCTTCTTCTTCTTCTTCTTCTTCTTCTTCTTCTTCTTCTTCTTCTTCTTCTTCTTCTTCTTCTTCTTCTTCTTCTTTCGTTCGCCTTAAATACTATAACTGCAATGTTGCCTCTTGTGTGATTTTAACTGTCCTTTTTAGTTCACTCAGCAGTCCATAGAGTTTATCTTCCACTGTCGTCTCTCTTGGCCAGAAGGTTAGCCTAGACATGTTGTAATTTGGGCAGTCTTTGAGTATGTGCTCTGCTGTCTGCGACGATAATCCACATGTGCACATAGCTGATTCACCAATCTTGAATCTTGTATACATGTGGTTGCGTAATCTAATGTGTCCTGTTCTGGGGAGCAGAATAATGACTTGTTCTGGTCTGTCCATAACGTGGTAGTCGTCTTGATCAGGTTATGGTGGCTTTCTGACTGATTTGATCATTCTTTTCTTTTGGTGGTAACGGGCACATCAGGCTGTTCTTCATTTGCTCCTTCCTTAGCCAATAGATCAGTTCTGTCGTTTCCGGGTACTCCACAGTGGGATGGTATTCACTGTATGGTGACCTTATGCTGGCTGCTAAGTTCAGAAAGTAGTGTCCTTAATACTGGCAATTTCCAAGACATCATTTCGTTTTCGTTTAGGTGAGTTTCTTGCAAGCAACATACGCTTACCTTTTCTTGGTCCAAGATGTTTTCTAGTTCTATTGTTTTGTTGCTGAATCCCTCCGCATTCCAGTGCATTAGTTTTAGTCTTTGTTTGGTATGGCCAGACGCTCTATTCTCATGTCCCCTGGCTCCACAGGACATCTGAGAAGGACCTCCAGTAGTTGTGGATGGATTCTTTCGAGGCATATGGCCCGGCACTGCACCTGCCTGGGGGTCCAAAGTAGGGCGAGCACCGTAACATTTAGCCGTAGTCAGCATATTTCATTGCGCGTGATTGGTGGCATCCTGATTTCTGTGGTGCGCCTCCTGGCTGGTTGCCTCTTTATTCAGCACCTTTCCTTTGCTAGAGCAGACTGTGGTCTTACTCGAGTTTAGGTTTATAGGCACACACACACACATTTCTGCGGATGCACGTACGAGCATACACATCTAGAGCGTTCTGTATATTTCTCGGCGCCAGTGACTCGCCGTCTCCCCTTCTCTTGTTAGTTAAAACAGTTCCGCCAAAATAAGGCCAGAAGTTGGACTTCTGCTGCATAGGTGATGAATGCATGAGCCATTAGGGTATTTATGCAAGGTTGGGCGCTCACCCCAACCCGGCCCCTGGCTACATACAGCAACATTTGGAAACATATTATACTAAAATGCGAATTTATCGATTTTTATATAGAGAAATATTTATCGACATGGAAAATTTAATAAGGATGATTTCATGAAAAACGGATATTTCTCCGGTAAATAAAATGATTTAATTTGCAAGAAAATATTAAATTTAAAAAGTCTTTTGCTGTTTTAAATTATTTCCACATTTACAATGTTAAAATTAATTTATTTGTTGTAGTAGTCTTGATATATTTCTGAAATTTATTCTGAGATTACTACTTGTTTTTCC
>JACEFZ010001384.1:0-15000 GCA_014155875.1 Cepaea nemoralis
CCCCCCCCCGGGGGGTCCGACCTGTGAAGTGTATACACAGGCGTGACACATTTCATTCGAAATAGGAAAGAAGAAGAAGAAGAAGAAGAAGAAAGAAGAAGAAGAAGAAGAAGAAGAAGAAGAAGAAGAAGAAGAAGAAGAAAAACAAGAAGGTACCTGTGCTATTACATCCGGAGATAATCTCTGGGGAGTGGCCGGTCATGTGGCTAAGAACGAAGGAGAACCCGGGTTCGAAACCTCGGTAAGGTGTAGTTTTTTTTTAAATGGGGGAAAAAAGAAAATCCTAATCTTCACTGTTCGTGGCGACAGCACTTGCCAGGTGGCCTTAATTCCTCAGGCTCAAGACAACACACCCCCCCCCCCTTCACCCCCGGTCCCCCCCCAGCCCCTTCCCCCCCCCCCCCCCCCCGCCCTACACTGCAAGGTACTATATAGGCAGCAGATGATAAATGACAATTTAATATCTACACCTGCCAGTTGGGCTAGAATGTTGACTTCTCGTTCTGGACTTGGGGACGTAAATTACTAGTACCTCAGAAGTCGGAGTGGGTTTGCCTGATGACGAGAGACACTGGTAATAGGGAAAACTAATCCACACGCAAAAATCAGTGCAGTGTACTAGACGTAGCAACACCTGTATGGACTACTCTTGAGGTCTAAGAAAGCGAAAGCAAAAAATACGGGTTCCAAATATTCCGACTTGCTTGTTTTCATGTTCAGTTGACGGCCATTATTGTGGGTCATGTCCGGGTCATGCTGGAATGCGGGGTAAGTAGCGAGCGGGTCAGTTGGTTTCAAGTACACCTGCAGTTGGGACACTCACGATGGAAAAGGCATACATTGTGAAGGCTGTCTATGAAGGACTGCTAGTTGAAGAGGTACAATGACAGATAAAGTAACATTTCCAAGGATGCTTGAGATTGGAATTAAGTGTGGTTTCGAGTATTGCGTACAAGTGGATGAATCCGAGGAGGTGTTTACAGTCAGTGTGTTACTAAAGCGATCACCATCTCTATCTTACTACAGTTGCTGAGAGAGACGAAGCATGTATGGGTTTGCCCGGATCCACGATGTTCATTATTAGAAAACCAGGAATCATCAAACCAAGAACTAAGAAACCAAGAATCGGGTGTACCGAGCACACATAAATTACAAACCAAGAAACCATGAATCAGGAGTCCAAGTACCAAGAAACCAAAAACCAATAAACGGAAAACCAAGAACCATCAAACCAAGAACTAAGAAACCAAGAATCGGGAGTACCAAGCATACAGTAACTACGAACCAAGAAGCCAAGAACCAGGAGTCCAAGAACCAATAAACGAAAAACCAAGAACCAAGAAACCGGGAAAACTAACCAATAATATAGGATTAAAGCCAGAAGAGAGAAGTTGCTTAGTAGACTCGGCAACCACATGGCAAAACTTAAAAATAGGAATCCTTGGCATCCTTTAAAAGCAAACATAGATTAAAGCAAAGGGTCGATTTCATTGTCTTTCCCGTGTGACTCGGTCTACTTTCTGCAGAGCGGCCTGTCGAAAGGGTCGCACAGAGCAATGACAACCCGAAAAGACAAACGAATTATGCACTTCTCCACGTAAACACCCTAAAAAGACAAAAGAATTATCCACTTTTCGACGTAGACATCCTAAAAAGACAAACACATCACCCACTTCTCTACGAAGACATCCAGAAAAGACAAACAAATTATCCACTTCTCCACGGAGACATCCCGAAAAGGCAGACGAATATTCAACTTCTTCACGTAGACATCCTGAAAAGCAGCTGAGTGTAGAATTCGCAAAAATTCTTCTGTCACAAGTACTGCACGTTTGCTTCAATGTAGTACGAAAACTTAGAGCATTGCTTTACTGATACCACAGCTTCTGCAGCTTGACTTATTCAGACGTATTGGTGTTACCTTTCCCGTGGAGTAAACTAGACAGGCCGAGAGAGGGATCGTACCGCATGGGCAACCAATTTCTTGTGCTTCGGAGAGGTATTACTCCATGCCTGGACCCCGTCAAATGTTATAGTTATTACGCCTCTTTTGAAGCACAACGTAACAAACTATCGTCTGTCAACACGTCAAGGTGCCAGTAGCAGTAGTATGGAAACAAGTTCGAGAATGACTGGCTGTATCAATGACTAAACCACAAGCCGATGTGTCCATATTCTTGTACAGAAGTCGGTGTGGGTTCGCCTGATGACGATGGGGCACTGGTAATTGGGAAAGCTACGCTGGAGCTCAAAGCCAGAGAACGATATAAACATCATTACTGTCTGGGAGCATATTGTACGAAATATTACACTCAGCACTAGAGAATCTTCATCAAGTGCATGCGAAATACATACATTTTGGGATTCCCAATCAACCATCAACTGACAGGTGTCAGTCAGCGGAGAAAGATTGTCATCCCCATCTGGATCTTCCCATCCACCATCAGATCATGATTTCATTTCAGACGGGCTCCACAGTGGCATCGCATCCCCGTATGTATGTCACTAATCCTAGTGGTTTAGTCCTTGAATATGACAAACTTTATTTCTGGATACCAATGAGAGTTCAGTACACCAGAGCTAGCAACATCCTACATTCATTTCAACAACCTTTATTTTCCTAGTCTAAGTGGCTAGTACAAGATAGCGTACTTGCTAAACCAAAAATAAAATTGCTGTATTAATTTACATCCAATAAATGTGTACTGTAATACAGGCTTGTGTTATTTTAACCATCAAACATTAGTTAGTGGGTGAAAGCTGACATAGCGTAGCTGTGTTTCTGTTGTCTTGTTTAGTAGAGTAGTGGGGGGATTGCACTTTTATTGTTTACAGGAGAAAATAGGTGGCCTGGATAAACATACCTAGCTGTATTGGTATATTCATTTGACAGAGTTCAGTCTATTTTTACCCGTCTGCTGCCTTTGAACTAGAACGTAGTCCCATACTGAATTGATTTTTGCCTATGAGATAGCTTTCCCTATTACCAGTGTCCCTCACCATCAGACGGTTACTCCAACGCCAAAGGGATTTGTAATTTATGTTTCCAAGTCAAGGACGAGAAGTTAACATTTTAGTCCAACTGACAAGTGTAGAGGTTGAATCCGATACCCAGGCATTAGCACATCGGAAGTTTGAAAGCCATGCTGATTTTAGCGTTGAGTCGACACTTCCGGCCTCTACTCCATTGTTGTGTCTAGCTGGTGTTCTATACCGACATTTTATCATACTTTCCAAGTCTGTTGTTCACAAGCCAACTTTATGGGCTATTCTTACTGTGGGTTGACTGTCCAGTCGGGTCACTTTAACAGTCGGCACCTGCAGGAGAGGGTCCACACCATGGGAGTACTACCCCCAAGAAGTAGTAGTAGTAGTAGTAGTAGTAGTAGTAGTAGTAGTAGTAGTAGTAGTCGTAGAAGAAGAAGAAGAAGAAGAAGAAGAAGAAGAAGAAGAAGAAGAAGAAGAAGAAGAAGAAGAAGAAGAAGAAGAGGAAGAAGAAGATCACCACGACGATGACGTTGACGAAGAAGAAGAAGTAGAATCAGTGTGGTATGAACGTATATCTGAGAATGGCTGATTGCTGCAACGACTTAAAGAACAAGTTATTATCTCCTTGCTGTCTTGTGCATTCCGGTCACGTACGCCCAACAGCAGTGACTGGGGCATGCCGTGTCTTATCTCCCCCTGGTCCATGATATATTTCGGTCAAAGGTCGTTTGTTCTTTTCTGTCAGCTATTGCATTGTTTGCTTGATAATGTCACTGCGTCACAGAGGTTCCTATGTCGGTTGGATTATATAATTGTTTCCGTCTCCAGGTTCGCCATACAACCCCGGATTTGGAGAACATAAGACCTTTTTCTGTAGACTGTATATGATTGGTTTGAATTTTGCGTCTAGAGTTTTCCTACAGAATGAAGGAACTATTCCCAACCCTCCATCGTCGCCTCTAACGACACGTATGACAGGTTACAGTGATATGATACTATGCTTTGCTTCCATTACAGGTTCCGGTAACACACGGGCCGAAAACCTTAGTCGCCTCCTACGACATGCTTGATAGGTTACAGTGTTACAATTCTTTGCTTGAGAGCCGCCGAAGCATAGTGGCTAGATCCTCGCCTGCTAGCTCGGTCGGCATGGATTCCAATCGCATCGCGATGGGAGTGGAGTGGGGGTGGGGGGTGACCCACATTTTTAAATACTGATTTCGGCAGTAGTGATTATGTTAATTACCCCCTGTTTTTGTGGACCCCTATGGGTCTCTGTGTATGGGTTGTGACTTGGGTCTGATGAGGGGATATATAAGTAACAATGTAAATATGGCGGATATATGGTCTGTAGTGAGGTGTAGTAGCTTATTCACTATCATCATAGGGTTACAAATGAATACCTTAAAAAGTAAAGATGGCCGGTATTATTGGTTATGACTACGAATACCTATGGAACGTAGGCGTGAAGTGGGTAGCGGTTATTAGTTGTCTGTAGAGGGCCATAGTGGCTTATTCACTATCATCATATGGGTTACAAATGAAAACCTTAAAATGTAAAACAGGTTTGGTGGTAGGAGGTTGTGGTTTGTTCTTAGATGTGGGTCCTCTGCACCAAGGGAAGATAATATTGCCGATGGCAATGGTGGTGGTTCTCGCATAGGTAAGATCTTGGTGAGTGTCACATTACCATAATTAAGTGTGCAAAAGTCATTAAGTGAGCGTCGGGTAGTCGATGATGGGAGTCCGCATGGCGTAGGCGCGTGGGAGTGTGGTGTGAATGTAGGTGTGCGACGTAACATCAGCAGGGTAGATCGGTGTGAGCGGGTGCTTGGAAATGTGCGACGTAACACTAGCGGAGTAGATTGATGTGGGAGGATGCTTTGAGGTGTGCGACGTAGTATTAGCAGGGTGGGTGGGTGGTTGAAGATGTGATCGCCGGGCGGTCGCACGGAGACGGGTCCGCGAAGTGTACAAAACACAACACAGCACATATTTTTATGCATGGCGTTGTCTACAAAATGCCATCTCAGCACTGCAGTGTCGTGTGCACAATGCAGACAGTGTATAAATAGAAGGCATCGTTTGTGAGCAGTTACTCTGTGCCAGAATTTCGTGTTACAACAAATATTTCACTGGAGGTAAATAGGCGTTTCCCATTGCTGACTTGGTGAAACGACAACCTTTGCCACAGAGTTATCTGTGAAACAGGCTGGTGTGACAAACAGTATCACTGAATCATTACCAAACAGTACTAATATAACAGTGCTCGCTTATCATTGTTCGTGCAGAACAATTTCAATCTGTGATAACAAACCATTCACAACTGTTCTTCGACATTTTATGTCACAGGTCCCCTCTGCCGTGCGTCCACCTTGACGAGGTAGAGGGGCTTGCGCGTTCCAATGACCCCAAGAGCTATGCCGACGGTAGCACTGCTACTGGTAGGGTCACCCATGTCGGACAGGTCAAGGGAGAGGGACCAGAAGAAGTGACGCACAAACCTGCTGCCTTGTAGGTAGACTGGGGACAGTCAAAGGCTAGGGAAAGCATCCCGAAAAGTGCTTGTCGAAATCGGATGTACTGAGCCACAAGCTTGACAAAGAAGTGCAACGTAACTTTATCATTTCATGATGCCACAGATGAAAATTAATCGTTATGGTGCTAATCCCGTGAAGTCCCATCAGGCGGTGATAGTGCCGGGCCCCCTGCCTCGAGGGGGTCCACCCATGACTACTGGTGGTCACCTTCCCCTGTGCTGTGGAGTCAAGGCACAGAGGAGTAGGTTAAGAGCTATTGACCAAATACCAAGGACACTCAACATACTACAGTGGAATGCCGAAGGAGTTTATAAAAAGAAAGAATCCCTGACACAGCGTCTTCATAAAGATAGAATAGATGTGGCATGCATTCAAGAGACACACCTCAATGCCAATCGCAAATTTTCAGTCAGAGGATATCAGGCCACACGTTTCGACCGCGAAGGACATAAAGGAGGAGTTCTAATACTTACACGAAATACAATACCTTGCAGCGAAGTATCTGTGATCTCTGACAACCAAACAGAAATTATAGGTGTTGATATAATGATAAAGGACGTGAAAATAAGAATTTACAATCTGTATAGCCCAGCAGATAAGGAATCTTACACTCTCAAACATGAAAATAACTGACACAAATTGCATTATTGTCGGAGACTTTAATAGCCGTTCAGAAAGATGGGGATACCCAGATACTGACAAAAGAGGAGATGAAGTGGAGGACTGGGAAATAGACTCAAATCTCCATCTACTCAACAAAGCGGATGACACACCGAGCTTCTACTCCAGAAGATGGATTACCACTTCTACTCCAGACTTAGCTTTCTGCACAGGAGACATCCTCCACAAAATCGATCGCCATGTGCTGGACCAATTAGCAGGTAGTGACCACAGACCAATCAAGCTTGTAATGAATATGGAGTATGTTCCACAGGAGCAAAAGCCCTTGCCCCGCTGGAATTACAAACGAGCAGATTGGGACAGATTTGCCATACTAACAGACAAATATTGTGAAAACATAAATACACGATATGGCAACATGAAGCAAATGGTGGAAAGTCTAAACAGAGCAATAATACAGGCAGCCACTGAGTCCATTCCAAGAGGAGCGAGGAAAAATTACAAACCATACTGGACTGAAGAACTACAAAGTTTGGAGGACAAAGTTGAAGATGCCAGGAAGACAGCAGAGAGAGAACAAACAATTGAAGCGAACATCTCTCTCAAAGCCATCTCAGCAAAATATAAAAGAACAGTAAATCAAACAACAAGAGATTGTTGGAGGGAAAAAACAGAAAACCTGAATTTTGACAGGGATGGAAACAAACTATGGAAACTAGTGAAAGCCATGAACAATGAAGGACCTAGAAACAAACAAATAACAATTAAACAAGGAAATGCCTTGCTTACAGGAAAAAAGGCTGCAAATGCACTAATGGAACACTATGCCAAGTGCAAACCACATTGATATTACAACCGAACAGAAGAAAGCAATCAAAGATAAACAGATACATCATAGTAATACAGAGACAGCAGCAGAATATATGATGGCAAATCTAACAATGGAAGAAATGGAACAGGCAATGAATACCCTAAAAAAGAAGAAATCACCAGGAAAGGATGGAATCACAAATGAAATGCTAATAGGACTAGGCACAAGGCAAAAAAGAAACTACTAGCAGTCCTAAATTACAGCTGGAAGAGAGGAATAGTCCCACAGGCATGGAAGGAAGCTATACTAATACCAGTCCCAAAGAAAGGAAAAGACCTGGAAGAACCAAATGGCTATCGACCTATCAGTCTACTTAGCTGTGTAGGAAAATTAATGGAACGCATTATCAATGGCAGGCTAACATGGCATCTGGAAGAAAACAAACTCTTAACACCACACCAAGCAGGATTCAGAAAGTACAGATCCACTGAAGATCAAATAACCTATATAGCTCAGGAAATAGAGGATGCCTTCCAAGAGAAAAAGCACACACTAGCGGTCTGGATAGATTTAGAAAAAGCATTTGATAAAGTATGGAAGGAAGGACTGAAAGTAAAACTGCAAAAAATGCATGTTTGTGGGAAAATGTACAAATGGATCAGCCACTACCTTGAGAACAGAACTGCCAGGACAAAAGTACAAGGACAAACCAGCAAAATGATGCTGTTGGAGCAAGGTGTCCCCCAAGGAGGAGTTCTTTCACCAACATTATTCCTAGCATATATAAATGACATCACGGAAAATTTTCCAGCCAGAGTACACACATCATCCTTTGCAGATGACCTAGCCATATGGACATCTGAAGAATATATTAGTACAGCTAACAGCAGAATACAGCAAGCCCTATTAGCACTAGAGGACTGGTCAAAATCATGGCTAGTGAAGATAAGTGAGGAGAAAACAACATGCACAGTGTTCTCCCTCTCAAATAAAACTCAGCAACCTAAGCTGGTATTGAATGGAAAAATATTGCGCCATGAAGAAAATCCAAACTATCTCGGAGTCACCTTTGATCGTCGCCTGACATGGAAAACACAGGTTGAGAAAAATCGAACAAGAGCAAGGCAAAGAATGGCAATCATGAAAAAGCTTGCTGGTACAACGTGGGGAGCAGATGAGAAAGTTCTCAAGAAGCTATATACTGGACGGGTGAGGCCAGTACTGGAATATGGCATTGCAGCTTGGGCAACAGCAGCTAAGTCAAACTTTAACAAAATAAGTAGAGTCCAAAATCAAGGAATGCGAATCATAACTGGAATGCCTGAAGACAACGCCTATTAATGAACTCGAAAAGATCACTTGTTTACAACCAATGCAGGATAGAAGAGATAGCAGAGCCCAGCAACAAGCAGAAAAATTTAGAAGATTGACAGACCACCCTATGTATAAAAGGTTTAGTGGTTTTGGAAAGGGAAGACTGAAGCGTAGCAACTTTGTAGAAACTGCAAAACGAAAGATTAGGGCAGATCCCATACTTAACATATCAACAGTCAAACCCATTTACAATGCAGACAAGTTCCCAGCTTGGAGACAGCAGCAACTGCCTGAGATGATAGAAAACATTCCTGGTATTGAGAAAAAGAACACTCAGCATGAAACCGAAAGAAGAGAAATAACCCTAAACTACATAAAAGAACATTACCCAAGCAGCAACTTGGACCCATGCATATACAGATGGATCAGCCAAAAATTCAATAGAGAATGGAGGAGGAGGAATTCTCCTAAATTTAAAAAATGGAGTGAAAAAAACACATTCAGTGGCAACTGGAAAGTTTTCAAGTAACTTCAAAGCGGAGGTAGAGGCTTTGAAAACTGCAGCAGAAATGCTCTTGATGGAGGAAAATAAAGAGAAGCAAATAGCTATCTTCACAGATGCAAAGTCAGCTGTCTCAATACTGAAGAGCAATAACAGCACAGAAATAGCTGACCTAAGAGCAGCACTCCATGGTCTATGCCAGAAATCCAAAAAAGTTGTAATACAGTGGATCCCATCACATTGCAGTATACCTGGAAATGAAGAGGCTGACAGACTGGCAAAAGAGGGCGGACGACTACCACAGCCTGACATAGACATAACCTATAATGAGGCAAAGAGGTTGATAAAAAGCACCTATAGAACCAAATGGGAATCAGAGCATCCAGGCCACCAGAAGGATGATGCATATTACAAACTCGACAGAAGAGAACAAGTAGCAATCTTCAGACTCCGCACAGGACATAACAGGCTGAAATACCACTTGTTCAATAAACTAAAGATAGGAGATACCGATGAATGTAATTGTCGAACTGGAAAAATGACAGCAAAACATTTGCTTCAGGATTGCCCAATACATGCAGAACAGAGAAAGATATTTTGGCCCACACCTGCTTCATTTGAGGACAAGCTCTATGGAGATATCAACAAGCTCAAGTTGACCGTAGCTTACTTTAACTACATACAGGTTGACATTTAAAGGTGTATGAAGAAGTATTCAGACTGCCACACTTCATACCACAAGTATGTCGGTTACAAAAGCCTCCCAGAGGCATGAAATGGAATATTGCTTGGATAGCACATCCATTGTCAGTCAGGTCTTAGTCAGATATGACTGAGCTACCGTATAACAGTAGACGGTACTACCTGGTTTCTGTTAGCGCCGAACGTTGGGCGGCGCTTACCAAACCCGACACCCCACATTGTGCCAACGGCTTCGGGCGGAAGAGCGCAATTGGGAGGGTACAAGCCTTACCCTGGTGCGAGGAAATGCAAGCTAAAGACAAAATTGTCATGGCAGGGCAGACCAGGCCCTAAGCCTTGGTTGGCGACTGGTCTAGGATCGAAGCTCCGACAGGCGGACAGTTAGAGCATTGCTTTGCTGATCCGGCAGCTTCTGCAGCTTGTCTTGTTCCAGATGTAGGGGTGTTACCTTTCCTCTGGAGTGAACTAGGCAGGCCGAGAGAGGGATCATGCTGCATGGGCAACACATGATCTCTATATTTTAGCCCAGGCTTTGTGCTATGGAGAGGCAATAACTCCATCCCTGGTCTTAACTGGTCTCGGAATCAAAGCGAGAGGCAACTGTTACGGGTTGTGCAACTTCTGAAGAATTTGAAATCAAGAGTGGAGTTAAGCAAGGTTGTGTACTAGCTCCCACCCTCTTTGGAATATACTTTTCACTTCTACTGAAATATGCATTTCGTGATCAGGATGGTGGTATATACATTCACTCACGCTCAGATGGCGGCCTCTACAATGCTCAGAGATTGAAGGCTAAGACCAAAATTAGGAGGGTACTGATCAGAGAGTTGCTTTTTGCAGATGATGCTGCAGTTACGACCCACTCTGAGGAAGAATTGCAATGTCTACTATCTGCATTCTCCAATGCTTGTTCTGAATTTGGTTTAACAATTAGCAAAAAGAAGACACAGATTATGTCACAAGGTGCATATGAGGTACCATCAATCTTTATTGACGACGCCGAACTAGAGATAGTAGACCATTTTACATATCTAGGATCAGTGGTAAATAGCAAATTATCCCTAGATCAGGAAATCAACACCCGGATTGGTAAGGCAGCAACAACAATGAACAGGTTAAGAAAAAGAGTCTGGGAGAACAGGAAGCTTACTGCCAAAACAAAAGTCCTTGTCTATCAAGCCTGTGTCCTTAGTACTCTTCTCTATGGCAGTGAAACCTGGACAACTTACTCACACCAAGAGAACAATTTAAACAGCTTTCATATGCGGTGTCTGCGAAGAATTCTTGGTATTAAGTGGCAAGACAAAATCACAAATACTGAAGTATTGGAAAGATCAGGTTGTGTGACAGTTTATTCCATGCTCAGTCTTCGTAGACTTAGATGGATAGGACATCTTAGGAGGATGGATGATGGTAGAATACCAAAGGATATCTTTTTTGGTGAATTACAGATGGGTAAGAGATCTCAGGGTCGGCCTCTACTACGATACAAAGATGTGTGTAAGCGGGACATGATTGATACAGGCATTGATAATGCACATTGGGAGCAAGTCGCCGCTGAACGTGTTGCATGGAGGGCAAATATCAGAAATTGAATAAAGTCAAAGGAGAAAATTATTGCAGAAAAGTCACACACCAAGCGTTTGAGACGTAAGATGGTGCATGATGGTGGAAATGACCACGTGTTCGCATGCACCCACTGTGAACGGACATTTACAGCGCAAATTGGCCTTATCAGTCACACTCGCTACCGCCATAGTTAAAAGTTATTATGCCTTTTTAGAGCACAAACTATCGTCTGTCAAGACGGCAAGGTGCCAATGATGGAGCACATCCATTACGTGGAAAGTCCGAATCAAAAGCTCACTATGTGAGCTTCAAAAAAGGTGGAAAAGTGTCCTAGTGGCATGAAATGGAATATTGCTTGGATAGCAAATCCATTATGAGGAAAGTCCGAATCGAAAGCTCACTGTGTGGGCTTTCAAAAAAGGTGAAAAAAGTGTCCTAGTGGCACGAAATGGAATATTGCTCGGATAGCAAATCCATTGTGCGGAAAGTCCGAATCGAAAGCTCACTGTGTGGATGTCATCTGCACACTGCATTCTTCTGGTTTCCGGAAGAACAGCCTATGGTGAACGGAAGGCCCAATATACGGAAGTGAGGTTAAGCAGCCATGTGCAGGACGTGACGATTCCTTGGGTGAGCCCAGTACCAGAGCGCTGTGTGTTGCCTCTGCAAGTATGGAAGCCTCCTTGGATGGCGGGGCATGCCCATGGTCTGCCCCTGCCTTCACTTGAGGGCTGACCAGGATGTCTTTGGCTGTTCTATATGGACCAGCTAGGATGGGAGATAACACCACAACAGTGAGAGTCAAACGTCCTAAGAAACCCCCGGGAAGGTTAACCCGGTCAACAAATGCCCGCAGAAGTCGGATGTGTCGGCCTAACGGCGCAAGAACGCAGCTCTGCTGTAAACAGGCACAACGCAATCACATCCGAAAAAAAACTCCGGATGAATGAAGAAGAAGAAGAAGATGTCACAGGTGATGTCGGTATCTGAGCTGTGATAAAACAATGAAACATATATTGTTTTATTGAGACCAGTGCTAAAACCACCGTCACAAACAGCTTTGTGAGATATTCATTATAATTGCGTCAGTCCTTCACTTCGTCTAAGCACCTCACCCGCAAAATTCGGACCATTTACAGCAATAAGGATGAAATTTATGCCTGTCAGCTATGTGATAATCTATTTAATAGGATGGATAACCTACAACGGCACATACAAAGACATAACCAAACACCTATGGATACCACTACACCAGAATCAAATGCCACAACTGCATCTTTAATATCAACGGCGACAACACCCTCGTCATCACGTCAGATTAAAGCGCCTACAGAAGCAAACATAGCTTACTTGGCTGTAAGCAACAGTTGAATAAATACATAAATAAAACTTACATCTCAGTATTTCATTGTCCTTGTGAATATGAGCATGATTATGTGTGTCTTTACCACCAACCGCAAGCAGACAACTCCGCCCATACACTACGTAACCAATCGTCACGCATGCGCAGACGCCCACTATAGACAACGCCACACACTACTGCAGCTGATTAAACAGGCGGTGGAGCTTCCCGGTTGTGAAAAAAGTGCTGGGTTGCGTTTCATACACTTCACGGGGCCTCCCCGTTAAACCGCTCATCCCGCTGATGCTACCTCGCACACATCCAAGTATTTGCACACACCGATCTACCTCGCTGATGTTACGTCGCATACCAGCATTCACACCACACTGCTTTGCACCTATGACATGCGGACTCCCGCCACCGAGTACCCGCCGCTCACTTAATGTCTTTTGCACACTTAATTATGGTAATTTGACACTCACCCAGGTCTTAACGACACAAGAATCACCACCATTGCCATCGGCAATATTATCTTCCCTTGGCATATGGGACCCAAACACGAACAAGACACAACCCCCGACCACCAAACCTGTTTTACATTTTAAGGCTTTTCATTTGTAACCCATATGATGATAGTGAATAAGCTACTACGGCCCTCTAAAGACCACAAATAACCACTACCCACTCCGCCCCTTCGTCCCACATGTATTAGTATTCCTAACAATCCCTGCTTCAGTTCGAATCCCAGACTCAAGTCACAACCCATACATACCAACAAAAGATCACTAATAACCGCCTCCCACCCTTACCAACTAATGTTATTAAGCTATACCCACTACAACAAATAATACCGGTCATCTTTACGTTTTAAGGTTTTCATTTGTAACCCGTATGATGATAGTGAATAAGTCACTACGGCTTTGTACAGGCCATATACCCGCCATATTTACATATTTACTTATAAATCCCCTCTTCAGAGCCAAGTCACAACCCATACAAGGGACCCATGAGGATTCGGGACCCACAAAAACAGGTGATAATTAACATACATCACTACTCTGACCACATCACATAATGACCACTGTGTGCCGTGTGGCCTATAAAAAAGATGGGTCCAGCACCAAATGGCAAATGCGCTTAGGGCGTGTAAGCGGGTCCTTAACTTTACTTCCCCTTCCGGTCCCGGTAACCCACGGACGAAAGGCCTCTTGAGTCGCCTGTTACGACTTGCATGGTAGATTAATGTGCTACTGTTCTTTTCTTCTCTTTAGGGTCTCTTAAAACGCACGGAAGGCCTCCTTAGATATCTCTTACGATATGCATGGCAGCTTTAGTGGTACAAATCTGTGCTTGCCTTATTATCCCGGCTATACACCGGACCTTCCGCTAGAAGAGGTATGGTGCGATGCTGAGAAAGCCACAAGGATCGTATTGAGTAGGTATAGTTCGATGCAGAGAAAACCACAAGGAGTCCGGATAGCATTGAATAGGTACGGTGCGATGCGGAAAGATCCACACGGAGTCCAGATCGCAGGTTTCTTCCTGTCACCTACGGGCATTTCTAGAATTGTACCTGTTAGAACAATGTATGACTTGGAAGTAGTATATCTAGAAAAGCATTTGTCTGGAAACGAGGGCTCCATTGACAGGATAAGGAACTTTATCATGGAAAAACGAATGCATGTGCCCACGCATATGTAGGCCCCCTTGACAGGAGAAGAAGGGTGGATACTGAATGAGGAGTGCCGGGAAGGTTAACCCGGTCAAAAAATGCCCGCAGAAGTCTGATGTGTCGGCCTAACGGCGCAAGAACGCAGCTCTGCTGTAAACAGGCACAACGCAGTCACATCCGAAAAAAAAATATCCGGATGAACGCAGAAGAAGAAGAAGAATGAGGAGTGTAGATATCCATGTATACGAGGGTTAGCATAACTAGGTAAGAATGCATGGATTCTGAATATCCAGTGTAGGTGCATAAGTGAACGACGGATGAAAGGTCGTTGAATAACGAGTGTATACACCCACAAGAAGGAATGTGGATATCGAATAACGAGTGTATGTGCACAAGTGTACGAGGTCTCCCGTGACAAGAGAATGAACGTGGATTTCGAATAACGAGTTTAATGTATCCACATATGCGAGTCTCCCGTGACAAGGGAAGGAACGAAGCTCTCATGACAAGAGAAGGAGGCTGACTACTGAATAATGAATGTCGGTGTCTACGTACAAGTCTACCACGACAAGAGATGACAAGAAACATATTATTTTTACAAGAAGTGGTAGTTAAAAACAAAGATCAATGTCAGACAGGTAAAGCACTACGAAAATATAAAGTCATTGTTCCTCGCTAATACGTCTCGTTACACCAACTGCAATACTCGTTCTCTAACTTTTCCTACACCTTACACGAGGTGCAGGTAGGGTGTTTTCATTATTTTTCAATTCGTGAAACCTCTTTGTAAAACGTGGTATGTGTTCATTTTGTTTTGCTTTAATTTGTTTTGTATGCGTTAGCTCGCTTTGAACTCAAACGTATTCCACACAAATGATACTGCTGCTAGTAGCTGCTTTACTAGAAAGTGCACTGGACTGATTTTTGCGCCTGAATTAG
>JACEFZ010001384.1:20000-22500 GCA_014155875.1 Cepaea nemoralis
GCGGATGAGTCGCAAGTGCCAATTTGCCACTTTTTAAAATATCCTAACAGAGTACAAATGACGCGGGGATAAAGTGATTTCGCCTTACCGTCTCGATGTTCAAGTTCTTCAATGTGATGTAGTCTGCAGCGGGCCGCACGCGTAGGAAACTCGGAGAATGGAAGAAATTGACGGCATATATTGACGATGGTGGTAGACCCTCGGCACCCAAGCCTTGCATTCCTTCTTGGAGAACTCCCTCGCACTTTCCTTTTTTTTTGGGGGGGGGGGGGAGGGGGGGGGGGATTTTTTCGATCTCTCGCTGTGAGCCTAAGCGTAGTAGTCTATATATGAGGTTCTGCTTCTAGTGCACTGGACTTATTTTTGCGTGTGTATTTGCATTCCCTATTACCAGTGTCCTTCGCCATCAGGCGAACCCTCTCCGACTTCAAAGATACTTGTAATTTACGTCCCCAACCAAAAGACGAGGAGTTAGCGTTTCGGTCCAAATGACCGGAGATGGGGTTGAACCCGCTACCTGAGCATCAGCACACATGGTGTTTTAGAACGAATGCTCTTATCCTTTCGGCCACGCTGACCTACAATCGCACGCATCATCAACAACAACAACAACAACAACAACAACAACAACAACAACAACATCAGTACGAACGGCAAAAACAACAGCCGGTCGCAGCTTGTACTGAAAACGTACCTTCCTTGAACAATAAGTAACAAGAGATAAATACGGCTTGCCATTTGGGCCACAGTGGTTCAAATTACCCGCAGATACACATTAGCATATAAAACGATATTCCTGACATAGTCCCTCCACGATTAGTCAGGCAGATATTTATCATCACATTCATGAATGTAAATCTTGAACGGCCAGGCTCATGTTGCGTGATTTATCGTCATTTTAATCAAATGCGAACAGCGGTAGATGAAGTTGTTGTGGTAAGTTGTATATCACGAACATCTGAACAAGGAAGTTTCATTCCCATTCAAATAAATATGTATACCAATATTATTTATTCCTTTTCATCTGCCTGTTTGTATTCCTTTTGGGGCCATGGGTCATCACCCACCCCATACCATATAGCCCTTTCTTTTGCTATCCCCTTTAACCTCCCCCTGGTCCTATCCATTGCCTACATCTCAGTCTATAATTTTTTTCTCCCTGTGTTTTTAGACCGGCTCTGTGGCGAAGTGGTTTCAAAAGCAACTCGTAATCCCGCACACCGCGTTCGAAACACAGCTGCGGACGATTTGGCAGAAGACCGCCTTGCGTTGGTTTCCCATACAATTGTATGAGTGCCGTCGTTCAGAAAGCAACTATAAACTACTGAACATAAACTTGCCAAGAAATCACGAACAGTAAAAAACTACTGGGGTTGACTACGACGTCCTTTAAAGGATATCCATCCATCCATCATGTGCCATGCCGTTAAGCAAAGGTCGGTCATGTTCTGCCATTTAACTCGATCACCAGAGTCGTGCATCAGCTCCGTGTTCGTGTCTCGACCATGCCACGTGGCCAAGCCATCCAGGTATTTACTTCTCGGTCTTCGCTTTGGTCTCTTCCCTTCGATCTTGCCGGTAAAGGATATACAACTAACATAACTGTGTATTTAGGTCTCCCGGTATCTTGTTTACTCCGAACGTTCCAGAGATAGAACTTTCTGGTTATATTATCAGATTTTCTCAATATGTGTCCTATCCAGCGCAGAGATTTTTTGTTCAACTCTTAACTCCTTGAAACATGTCTCATTCTCTTTGTAAGCGCCACATTAATGATTATGTGGTATTATTATACCCCTTCTATTCAATCCAAACACACGAAAAATAGCTAGGTTTAAACTTAAACTTATCGTTCAGAAAGCTATGGCAAATGCCAAAGGCAAAAATCACCCAGCAAACCAACCTGGAATGCGATTGACCGTAACGCCCTGCAAAGAACACGAAACATTTTGTTTTTCAGCAGGCACCAGTTCTACCGAGACTGAATAAGTAAAGAAACGATAAAAGTAGTGGTATTTCAATTGTGCTTGCGCTCCCACATATGCTACACCCTTCATGTGTCTTCACAAAGTCGGACTAGAATCAAGCTCAACAGGCTCTGCTTTCCCCGCTTATTAGTAGTTTATTTGCTATTCACAGTCTTCCGGTATTCAAAGCTTCGTCAGCAACGCGGAGTACTTTCCCCCGGCCAGTTAGTAACTTGGCCGGCTACTGACGTTGGTACCGGGTCATTGTGAGATTTTTCTGAAAAAGAAATATACCCAACGGACCCTCAATCAATCAATCATGTGCCATGCCGGAAAGCGTGGGCGGTCATGACTCGCCATTTCACTCGATCACCAGTGTCGTGGATCAGCTCAGTGTTCCTGTCTCGTCCATGCCATGTGGCCAAGCCATCCAGGTATTTTCCTCTCGGTCTTCCTCTTGGTCTGTTCCCCTCGATCTTGCCAGTTGTCACTAAGTTCTCCAACCCATTTCTTCTCATAACATGTCCAAAAAA
>JACEFZ010001384.1:25000-62032 GCA_014155875.1 Cepaea nemoralis
CTGTCTGATAATGATATGAATTTTCACAGACTGTACCTCCTGATGTCCCTCCTTCTCGGCACCCGCAGCCCTCGCAAATAAAAATCCTTGACTATCTACGAAAACAGCAGAAACTGACACCAGATCTCACCCCTTGTTCAAGTTATTACCATAGCTTTCTTCTGCAGAAGCACACACACACACACACACACACACACACACACACACACTCACACACACACACGTACGCACGCGCTCGCGCGCGCACACGCGCTCACACACACACACGAGCGCACCACAAACACCACACACTAACACATACACACCACACGCAGACAACATACACACAAACACATGCAACACAGACACACAGACACACAGACACACACAACACAGACACACACGCTCTATTCCCCATCGATTCCTCCATCTTGCCGGCTTTCATTGCCCCTATATCAATACTACTACTACCCCCCCCCCCCCCCCTCCCCCATTCCCCACCCTCCGACCCATGTTATCATATCTGTGGCTAGCTATTTCCGACCGCGCGGCTGTGGCCCGCCGATTACCTCCGTGCACTGAATGCATCTGTCACATGGTGCAACCCTGTCGAACTATAATGAACGGGCATGGCGCTGGTGCGGCTGTAAGTGAGCATTGTTTACTCTGCATTCTTTGGTAGGCAGTCACGTGCATTGCACGAGGATAACCCGAGCTTCACCTGCTCTCGTTTTGTGTGTTACCGCGACCGAGCTGTCATATCTACTCTCTAAGGAAGTGCTAACGTTCTGTCGTTTAACACTAGATGTGCGTTAATTTAAGAAAGAACAACACAGGAACAAAAGAATAGCAGAATGGTCGATCAATTTCTTGTCGACAGATGTGCAAATATCAACCCTTTCATCCAGTTGTGACATGTAAGATCCTTGTGGTTTTACGATCACTCTTTCTGCCAGGCATAAGAATAAAATTAGTTGCATGCTCTGTAATAGGACATTGCAATCAATCACAACATTTGTTTTGTGGAGGAGCAGAGCTGACCTTGCTCACTTTCTGAACTAGGAGAAGGGAAAGAGAACTCTGTACCATGGTTACCATGGAGATGGTGCTTTTATATCATCATCACACCTGAAGCAGATATCCACCATAGGTCTGTGTTCATCATCATCAAGTGCCCTGTCAGCTGGCGTAGGCGTTCATGGCTCTCCACAGATCTCGGTCTTTGGTTTTCTGGATCAACTCTGCTGCTGATATTCCTCCATGCCACCGTCGCAATCCATCCAGCATCATTACTCTTGGTCTGCCTCTAGCCTCTCTTCCCCTCGATCTTTCCAGTTGTCACGATATTCTCCAATGCCTCTCTTCTCATTACATGACCAAAGAAAGCTGTTTGTCTCTTTCTTATTGTTGTATATAGTGTTCTAGTTTCATTAGCCTGTTTCAGGCCGTCGTTGTTAGTTACTCTGGCAATCCAAGGAATTCGCAACATTCGTCTCAGGAACCACATCTCTATTGCTTCTAATTTCTTCTTAATTTGTTCATTTACATTCCAAGATTCACTGCCATACAGCAAAATGGTTCTACATAGCATTTCAGCACTCTCTTTTCTTACACTCAGTGATAGTGACTGTCACATGCCTGTGGTCATTGACATTAAGGTGAGTGGCCGTACAAGATAAACAGTTCACGAGATAAAATAGGGCGGATAGTAAGTCCCCCAGAGGGCGTAAATGAGAAGACAGTAATTGAAAGGGGGAGCTGAGAAGAAGTCAGCTGGTGAGGCAGACAGTTGGAGCAGTGAGGTTGTGTGGTGTGTGTTAGGCAATGTGGGGCATAGAATTGTTTAAAAAGACAGGGACAAAGATTGACGGGGAGTTGAGGTTTGGACTCCGAGCTGAGAGGGAGTGGAGTGTAGACCAGACCAGGAGAAGGTCGTGGCCTGATAAAGTGAAGAATTGTGACGGAGTTTGGAAGATAACTCCGCACTGTGGGTTCCAGGGATAGTGAGTGGAATTCGAGACCCAGAGTGGGTTACTTTGAGTCGGCCTAGAGATGAGCTAGTATACCTGTCGTGTGGGACGAGATTTTAGTAGCCTTGAGAGGCAGTGTTATTCGACCGTGTTCCATTGGGATGGAGATATATTCTTAGAGAATTATTGTTCCTGGATTTATATGCTACATGTGTCTGTGTTAATTCAGAATTAAAGGAATATATGTGCGCAAATTAACGCTTGTTCACTGACTGGTGTTTGGTGGTGATGCATCTTGATTAATCTGTTGTTCAACATCACATTGTTACAAGGACATACCCTAGACACAACCATAGCCACTCTATCTGTCACTTAGTCAACATTCACTTTGTGTCAGTGACCTATTGCACAAGATACTCTTGATTTTCTGAAATGCGGCCTTTGCTTGCCCTATTCTGCTCTTAATCTCTGTTGTACATCTTCCATCTGATGTTATAAATGTCCCTAGGTATCTAAAATTATCCACTTGGTTAAGAATTGTTCCTTCTATTTCTGTCACATTTTGGTGTCAACATTTTCTTTGATATCACCATTGTTACTGTTTTCTTGATATTCAATGAGAGTCCTTTCCTTGCATTCTCTTTTACTACAGTGTCCAACAATTGTTGTAGGTCTGTTGATTTATCTGTGTTCGTGTTCATGTTCTGTGTTGTACATCATATTTTGTAGGCTTGGATACACGGAAGGAAAAGTCACCAGTGTTTCCCCCCTCTGTTGGCGAAGGACGAACGCAGGCGTCTAACTTTCGTCCGACCGCTCTCATGACATTCTCGTAGTTATCTATCAGCTGCACTAATGCTCTCGTCATACTTTTGAATCTGGTCTGAAAAAAAAATCAAAAAAAATCAGTGTCGCCACCAATCTCACTCTATATAAATGCCTTCAGTAACTACACCTCGCAAATGCTTACTTTTCAATATGGACATACTAATTCACAAAATCCTTCATCGTGGTGGTCCAAGTTACTTTTGGCCACTGATTTTGAAATTAAGCGATGTCCATACATATGCTACCATATTTTTAATGATGTGTTTATCTACTGTAGGGTTCATGCAACATAATGCAACATAATAGGTAAATACAAAACGGCAATATTTTCACAAACTACAACCATTAATAATACACCCTGTACTTATAGTGCACAGGACTGATTTTTGAGTGTGGATTAGCTTTCCCAATTGCCTGTGTCCCTTGTCTTCCCTTGGCGACCCACTCCGAGTTCTGAGGTATCCGTAATTTACGTCTCCAAGTCAAGGACGAGAAGAAGTCACAATTTTAGTAAAACTGACCGGTGTAGGGGTTGAACCTGCTACTCAACATCAGAACACCGGATGTTAGAAAACAAGAGCTCTTATGCATTCTGCCGTGCTGATCTCTGGCCATTGTTTAAAATATAATACAGGGTGTATTTTTAATGACTGTGCAGTGTTTGAAAATATTGCCTGTCCAAGTTTTATATTCACCCTCTGTAAAGTTCATGCAACATAATAGGTAAATACAAAACCTGGACCGGCAATATTTTCAAACACTGCACAGTCATTAAAACTACACCCTATACAAGACATAGCACACGATTAAATATATTACATGTTACGACGCCTAAGGCTATTTATACAAAACGTGTACTCCGCAACACAGCTATGACACAATCTTCCGCAGGAAATCAAAGACATCACCAATTTTTATACATATAATCGGAAATTATTCGAACACTATCTCAGTACTGAATACCTTCACCTTAATAATAATTATAGTGAGGATGATGATGATGATGATAATAATAATAATAATAATAATAATAATAATATTAATAATAATAATAATAATAAAACCCCAGGCTTACAGTCGGTCTCCTATTGGTAGTACACCTCGGAGGAGTAAATGGATCACCATAGTCTGGTAAGAATGAGGCAGCGAGGTGTGACGAGGGGATCTGGCCGACGATCGACGCTCAGAGGAAAGGCGAGACGGACATATAATCAGATTGCTACTGGAACTATTAGTGTTGGAACTCTTCGCTGGCTGTTGAGGATGGGGACGGAGCGATTATGGGAATGTCCCGAATGCTGTGATGTCGGTTCCTAAATCAATCAATCAATCAATCAATCCTATTGGTAGTACAGTATGTCTGCCATAACTAATATCAATTGCCACATCAATAATTAATAGTAGTGAGGCATGCAGTAGTGATCTTTGCACATTTACCACGCTTTTATAACGCATATATTGCTACTGTTGTTTTCGCTTAGCCTCATAAATGATGTATCATCATCATCATCATCATCATCATCATCATCATCATCATCATCATCATCATCATCATCATCATCATCATCATCATCAACATCATCATCATCATCATCATCATCATCATCATCATCAAGTGCCATGCCGACTGGCGTAGGCGTTCATGACTCTCCACAGATCTCGGTCTTTGGTTTTCTGGATCAACTCTACCGTTGATATTCCTCCATGCCACCGTCGCAATCCATCCAGCATCATTTCTCTTGGTCTGCCTCTGCCTCTCTTCCCCTCGATCTTTCCAGTTGTCACGATGTTCTCCAATGCCTCTCTTCTCATCACATGACCAAAAAAAGTTGTTTGCCTCTTTCTTATTGTTGTATATAATGTTCTAGTTTCATTAGCCTCTTTCAGGCATTCGTTGTTAGTTACTTTGGCAGTCCAAGGAATTCGCAACATTCGTCTCAGGAACCACATCTCTGTTGCTTCCAATCTCTTCCTAATTTGTTCATTTACATTCCAAGATTCACAGCCATACAGCAAAACAGGTTCTATACAGCACCTTAGCACTCTTTTTCTTACATTCAATGATATTGACTTATTGCATAAGATATTCTTCATTTTCTTAAATGCAGCCTTTGCTTGCCCTATTCTGCTCTTAATCTCTGTTGTGCATCTTCCATCTGATGTTATAAATGTCCCTAGATATTTAAAACTATCCACTTGGTGAAGAATTTTCCCTTCTATCTCTATTTCACATTTGGGTGTTACCTGTTTCTTTGATATCACCATTGTTACTGTTTTCTTGATATTCAAGGAGAGTCCTTTCTTTGCACTTTCTGTTACTACAATGTCCAACAGTTGTTGTAGATCTTTTGCATTATCCGCCATCAATACTGTGTCATCTGCATAGCGTATATTATTTATATTATAACCTCCGAATATTATTCCTGGCTTTTCTTTGATCTCTCTCATTATTACTTCGCTATAGAGGGAGAAGAGATCCGGTGACAAAACACATCCTGTCTTACTCCCAGCTTTATGTGTTCATAATTTCCTTCTTTATTTCCCATTTTAATTGCTGCTATTTGGTTCCAGTAAATATTTTTTTATTATTCTGAGATCTTTCCCATCAATGTTAATATCTTCCAACATTTTAATCATTTCATCATGTTTTACTTTATCAGATGCCTTAGTATAATCTAAGAAGCACAAATATATGTCTTTCTTTGTCTCTGTTGATCTTTCTAATAGTGTCCGTAATGTATATATTGCATTGTTTGTACCTTTTCCTTCCACAAATCCATACTGTTCTTCGCCAATTTCCATTTTTATTTTCTTTCGTGTTCTTCTCATTATAATTCTCAGTAGAAGCTTAGTGACAAGAATTATGAGGTTAATCGTATGAAAATCTTCGCATTCAGTTGCGTTCTATTGTGATTCCATCTGGTCCAGCTGTTTTTCCTTTCTTCATATGCTTTATAGCGTCATCGACTTCTTCTTTTAGAATAGGTGGACCTTCTAAGTTACTTTCTTCTGTTAATTCTGCCCTTTCTCCATCATATAAGTCTCTTAAGTACTCATTCCACCTCTTTATTATAGCATCTTCCTCCAATAATATCTTTCCTGTTTTCGATTTTAAACATCCTGTATTTGTTCTTATTTTTCTTCCTGTGAGCTCACTGAGTTGTTTGTGCATATTTTTTGTGTCTTTTATAGAATTTAATTCAATTTTCTCGCACTGTTCATTCTTTTGCATCTTCACATACTTATTTCTTATTTTTTTTTTTTTTATTTATCTCATTATATTTTTTTTTCCGCATATCCTTTACAGGACATCGCTGTCAACAGCAGCATCTTTCAGCTGTCTGTTGATTTCTTGGCAAGATTACGCTCAGTAGTTTGCCATTGCTTTCTGAGCGGCCGGCTCAGTGTCCCGCAAGTCAACAGCAGGGGACGAACCGCTCCCAGCTCGCTCCCGCTACGAGACTCTGCGTGACAAACGGGATTACGGAGAAAGTGCTGTAACCCCTCAGCCAGAGAGACCGGCCTCATTATATTAATGTTTATAATTTTTACTCTGTTTTCTTTTGGCCATCAACTTTAATATTTCTTCAGTCATCCATTTTTTCCTTAGCCCTTTGGCTACTCTCTGGTAATATTTTTTTGCTCGTTTGATGAATGGAGTCCCTTAACATTTCCCAGTTTTCGTTTATATTCTGTATTTTAGCTATTGCATTATACCTATTTTTCACAATCACTGTGTATTATTCTTGAATTTCTTTATATTTCTTTAAAATAATAATTATGAGAGAGAGAGAGAGAGAGAGAGAGAGAGAGAGAGAGAGAGAGAGAGAGAGAGAGAGAGAGAGAGAGAGAGAGAGAGAGAGAGAGAGAGAGGGAGGGAGAAGGGCAGGCTGTTAGGCAGGCCTGCGTGCCCAATGTTTAATCCTTTGAAATAAATTTAGCTCGTTCATTCGCTCACTTCCATGAACGCAAGTCCTTTTTAGGGACAAGACGGCATGAACGCTATTGCAATGGACTTAAAATTTACAGTTCAGTCTTAGAGGATTCACAAGCAACAACAACAACAACAATAACAACAACAATAGCAGCAGCGGCAAACAGCAGCAACAGCAAAAGCAAAAATAAAACGGCAACGACGACGACGACGACGACGACAACAACTCTAACAAAATTAAAATGCAGACAACAAAGTGAAATACATAATATGAGATGAACTGTAGATGAAATTTGGCGAAGATGAAATAAATAAGTGGGAAATAATACCCTCCAGTGGGTGAGCATTGACTCTTTGTTTGTTAAAAACGGACACGCCTCAGCCGAGTATCATCAAATCGAAGACTTTTTGTTAATTCCCTTATCTCAATGTCTTTGTGAAGTCGAGAATCCTTACTTTCTGAGGCGGCAACAATAGAAAAGACGCACGCATGCCCTCCCGTCCCACGCTCAAGCATCATACACACGCCCTTGCACGTGCCCATGTATCCGCTTCTGCCCAACGCTCCACTCTTTTCCCAGTTTCCGGAGGCAGCCCCGGCAGCATCCAACGAAGACAAAAGCTTCCTACAGATCTCAAGAGATCAGGAAATTTAAAATGCCGTGCATTTTTTTTGTTTTGTCGTGATGGGGGTAATTGTTACTTGAGCTGAATTATTATCCCCGTAGGGAGCAGTTATTGGCGCGTCTAAACATAAAGAGGTGCCTCGCTGAAAGCCGTTGTCTTTGAGTGAAGATCTTTTTGCGTAACACACATGGATATCGATGTGCCCTTTCTGTGCATCATCCCGGCGTAAAACATTGTTCATTCTTAGTTTTCACATATCAGTCAATCAGGTGCCGTCTCCACAATGAAGGTTGACTGCAATGGATCTCCAGCACTGTTTGTCTGTCGCCCTGACTGTACATCCTGTCAGATTGATGGTTGTCCATATCTTGTTGTTATCTTCCCACTAGTATCGTTGTCTACCACTTGCTCGTTTGCCCTCAGCCATGCCCTCCAGTATGGTTTTTATAAGATTATTATGTCTTTTAACTTGGCCAAAATATTTCACTTGCCTCTTTTTTATTTCTTTCATCAAATCTCTTTTCATTAAATCAAAACAATGTTTTTGAATAACGAAGACACAAACCATTGATTGCACGATTTATGTCCTGGCATATTTCGCTGCATCGCGTCAGTTACATACTACGTAATTCACACAACATAAAGTAAAATTATTAGATAACTCCTTCAAGCTGAAATATACACATGTTCGCACAGTAATGTCGATTGTCTACCACGGTAATTTTAAACTGACTATCATTCCCAGTTCTCGTTTCATTCCCAGATTTTCTAGAACCTCTATATTTGATTGATTTTGTTTCCATGAAATACGATATATATTCTTCTGTATATCCACAACTTTCGGACCTCTATTCGATTTTCTTCCGTGCCATACAGTAGTGTTGAATATATATATAACATTCACTCAGTCACTCTCGCGAGGAGCGGCTGGCCGAGTGGTTAGAACGCCGGACTCTCATTCGGGAGACCCGGGTTCGATCCCCGGTAAGGTGTGGGATTTTTTTCTGTCGGGGGCAAAAAGAAAATCCTAACCTGCACAGTTCGCGGCGACTGCACTAGCCAGGCGGCCTTTATTCCTCAGGCTCAAAGACCCCTCTGCCATACACCGCAAGGTACTATATTGGCAGTAAATGACAGTTGACTCTCGCATCGGACTATACTGTCACCAGCGGTGCTGTCTAGTACCTCCCCAGCGGCAAAACTCTTTAGTCCTTCAGGACTGAAAGAGGCCTACTACTATATAACATTTGACAAATCTAATTTTTAATGCGTTGCTAATCTTTCTATATGTTAATACTGATTTCATGCTGCTGAAAGTATTTATAGCCATTCATATTCTCCTTTTGATTTCTATTTCACTTTTGCCATCATATGCTATTACATGTCCAAGATAGGAGAAACTTGTTACTTATTCTACTCTCTCTCTCTCTCTCTCTCTCTCTCTCTCTCTCTCTCTCTCTCTCTCTCTCTCTCTCTCTCTCTCTCTCTCTCTCTCTCCCCCCCCCCCTACCCTGTTACTGTGATGTTCATTGTTGACCATTCCTTTAATTTCCTGACCTTTCCTACTGATTATCAGTTTTAGTTTTTTGGAGGTTAATATCTAAGCCACATTCTGCACTATGCCTGTTTACTTGTTCCAATAGGTCTTGTGACACTTGCTCGCTTTCCACAAGTAACAGGGTATCGTCAGCATAAATAAGATTGTTTATGATTCTTCCATTGATGTTAAAGCTGTCACCATTTGCCTTTTGTCCAGTGCTACATATCGTGACGCACACATATGGGATAATGAAACGCTGGCAAAAGTCAGTGTAACTGATTAACTGCCATGGGATGATTGATCGTCGTGAGCGACTTCCCGTATCTGCCAAGGGCTTATATATCACCGAAATGTTGTCTGCTACATATTAACAACTTTTAAGTCATAGCTGTGGCACACTCTTACTGTCCCATTTTTCGCCACCCATGTTTGTTTGGGCCACACCTATTGTTTGTTTCGCACTGAATCTGTTAAAACGTGTGCACGATGTCGCAAGAAACTTTAGCCCGAAACCTTATGATGATTGCGAATCACTACAACGATGAACAAAGAACGACTCATTGAATCACACTAACTCGGCTCACTCACTCGTTCTCTAATCTCGCAACGTAATCTTTGTCCTCTTCTTAATCTCTTTACTGTGTGACAGCTCCCCTTTAAAACAGCCACGGAGTGATCAATGCAGTCCCAACATGTTGCAACCGTAGTCGAGTACACACCGATGGGCTTTCTTTGTTCGGGAGAGCCAACCTAAAGGGAGATCATTCTTCTGATAGCGTAACACCTGTGATAACTGTCAAGGGAAGTTATCGAATGCCCTGTTATCTAATGCGATATTTAATTACCCGACACTACAGCCATTGCCGCCTCATTTACTCGTGGAATATTCTATCAAATATTTATAATAAGCGGTTTTGGTATCGCCAGACCACGGCCCACGTTGTGACTAATAAGGTTTTCATCAGACAAATGGGCAAGTTTTGTTGTTGCGGGTTACGCTTGTTTTCACCCAAGCAATGTCCCTACAAGTGCTACTACTTTTCGTGCACTGGACTGATTTTTGTGTGTGGATTAGCTTCCCCCGTTACCAGTGTCCTTCGCCTTCAGACTAGCCCACTCCGAATTCAGAGAATATCCTGGATACAGAAAAGAACAAATGCACCAATACTTCAAGAGCTGAATATTGAAGAAGGTTGGCTACTAAAGACGATAAAACAAAGAAAATTGAAATATTTTGGTCACTTGAAATGTCATGGAAGTTTGGAGAGAACAATAATGGAGGGGTATATGCTAGAGAAGAGAGGAAGAAGAAGGCCAAAGTTAAGATGGGTACAGATGATCTCCGGATGTATCGAAAGCGGGAGATTTTGCTTGTGACCGAGAAATTTTCCTGGAAAGTTGTTATGGGTGCGAGGTTCTGCAACGGGCATGCTAATGAATGAATGAATGAATAAATGAATGAATGAATGAATGAGTGAATGAATGAATGAATGAATGAATGAATGAATGAATGAATACAATTAATTGAACTGCAGTAAATTTTCTCAGATTATCCTTTCTTCTCATTCGGTTATTATACTTTAATGTAGTCTCTGTAATGTCTTCCTCGAGTTTATATGTTGTGTTCTGAGTATTGTTTTGTTTTCCGCTGACGAAGACTAGTCGCCGCAACGTCCTATTTTTTTTTTTTTTTTTTTTTTTCCCGCGTTTCCATCCTGTTTCAGGATATTGCGGTCAACACCAGCATCTTTCAGCTGTGTGTTGATTCCTAGGCTAGATTACGCTCATCAGCACGCCACGACTTTCTGAGCGACCGGCTCCATACTCTCATAAGTCACTTTTGCAATTCGAACCACTGCTAATTCTCGTCGCGTCACGTGACGAGAGTATTCGGGGTTAGCGGAGAAAGCTGCTAACCCCTCGGCCATGGAGCCGGCCGCAACGTCCTATGTTTACCGTAAATGGTTTGTAAAGTTGCATTACTTCGTGTTATTGTATATTTTTTTACCAAATAGACAGCAGTATTCTGTACACGAAAAAAACCAAGCTAGGACCTATAATTGATTAGCTCTGGCCAGGATTACAATCGACTCTTGTCATTGTCGTGGATGGAAGCAGGAACATTTCGCGTGTCTTTCGGTTACCCAGTAAAAGAACCGACTGTCATGTCTACCGTATGGCTTGAAGACAATGACAGGATAATTTTACGTTGATATACTTCTGCATGTTATTCTAGAAATCAACTATCACACTCCCTCTGTGACACCATGACGCTGGCACAGGAATTTTACTTTGCTTTGCTTCTGGCACGTTATTTTGCATAGATGACAAGCTGGACAATGACAGAAAACGAGAAAAGGAAAATGACAACGGAAATGAGATTCATGAGAAGAGTACTAAACGAATCAGTAAGAGAGAAAACCAGAAATGGTGAAATCAGGAATAATGTGGGGGTAATGGCAGTGCTAGATTTAAGTAGAAAAAAGCAAGTGAAATAGTTCGGCCACATAACTAGGCTAGTTAGTTAGTTAGTCGACAGATCATCCTCATTGCACATCGAACCATTCAGTTCATAAGTGCTCAGATCTCCTCCTCGGCAAATCCCGCAGCGTGTAGCGGCTAACGACGCCAGTTCTGTGTTGGTTTATTAATCTTCTTTGGCTTTCTGCATAGTGTTCTTGTTTGGTCACACCTCTTTTAACTTGCTGTTCTCGCAGTCTGACCATGTTTGTACATTCACAATCATCACTTGGTTCTCGAAAACAACTTCTCGTAGAGCATTCAGTATATCAGCCTGTACGTCTATCAGCCTGCTCATTTCCTTGTATACCCGCATGCCATGTCACGAAAATGAAACTAATCTTTTCCAGCCGTGACCGCTCCAGAGACACACCCTATCTCTATCTTCCTGAGCATACTCATTGAGTCACTAAATGTTTTGCATATCCTTTACAGAACATCGCTGTCAACATCAGCATCTTTCAGCTGTATGTTGATTTCTTGGCAAGATTACGCTCAGTAGTTTGCCATTGCTTTCTGAGCGGCCGGCTCCGTTATCCCGCAAGTCACCAGCGGGGGTCGAACCGTTCCCAGCTCTCGTCCTACTACGAGACTCTGCGTGATAAACGGGATTACGGAGAAAGTGTTGTAACCCCTCGGCCAGAGAGACCGGCCATTGAGTCACTAAGGAAACATAATTAGGCTAGCAACTGACAGTATACCACAACAAGCAATGATGTACAGGCCAAATGGAACCAGAAGAAGAGGCTGACCATGTCATTATTGTAAATGATTGACCGAGGGAATAAGTGAGTCCATGAGAATCTTCATAATATAAAGCCCATTCTCTCGCTGTGTATGCTTCACCTTGACACCGCAAAGTACAAGAGGAACAAGATGAGATGGGATGACAATGACACGCTTGCTGAAAGGTGTGGTACGAATTTAGGTGTCCTAACTGACGTAGACGCGTAGTTGTCCTAACGGATATACACATGTAGGTGTGCTAGCTGACTTACACATGTAGGTGTCCTACCTGACGTACACATGTAGGTGTCCTAACATACATACACACGTAGGTGTCCTAACATACATACACATGTAGGTGTCCTAACATACGTACACATGTAGGTGTCCTAACATACATACACATGTAGGTGTCCTAACATACATACACATGTAGGTGTCCTAACATACGTACACATGTAGGTGTCCTAACATACGTACACATGTAGATGTCCTAACATACGTACACATGTAGGTGTCCTATCTTACATACACATGTAGTGTCCTAACTACTACACATGTAGGTGTCCTACTTTCTACACATGTAGGTGTCCTAACATACGTACACATGTAGGTGTCCTAACATACTACACATGTAGGTGTCCTAACATACGTACACATGTAGGTGTCCATCTTACATACACATGTAGGTGTCCTAACATACGTACACATGTAGGTGTCCTACCAGACGTACACATGTAGGTGTCCTACCAGACGTACACATGTAGGTGTCCTATCTGACGTACACATGTAGGTGTCCTAACATACGTACACATGTAGGTGTTCTATCTGACGTACACATTTTAGGTGTTCTACCTGACGTACACATGTAAGGTATCCTAACATACGTACACATGTAGGTGTCCTATCTTACATACACATGTAGGTGTCCTAACATACGTACACATGTAGGTGTCCTAACATACGTACACATGTAGGTGTCCTATCTTACATACACATGTAGGTGTCCTAACATACGTACACATGTAGGTGTCCTACCAGATGTACACATGTAGGTGTCCAACCAGACGTACACATGTAGGTGTCCTATCTTACATACACATGTAGGTGTTCTATCTGACGTACACATGTAGGTGTCCAACCAGACGTACACATGTAGGTGTCCTAACATACGTACACATGTAGGTGTCCTATCTGACGTACACATGTAGGTGTTCTACCTGACGTACACATGTAGGTGTCCTACCAGACGTACACATGTAGGTGTCCTAACATACGTACACATGTAGGTGTCCAATCAGACGTACACATGTAGGTGTCCTATCTTACATACACATGTAGGTGTCCTAACATACGTACACATGTAGGTGACCTAACATACGTACACATGTAGGTGTCCAACCAGACGTACACATGTAGGTGTCCTAACATACGTACACATGTAGGTGTCCAACGAGACGTACACATGTAGGTGTCCTATCTTACATACACATGTAGGTGTCCTAACATACGTACACATGTAGGTGTCCTATCTTACATATACATGTAGGTGTCCTAACATACGTACACATGTAGGTGTCCTACCAGATGTACACATGTAGGTGTCCAACCAGACGTACACATGTAGGTGTTCTATCTTACATACACATGTAGATGTCCTAACATACGTACACATGTAGGTGTCCTATCTTACATACACATGTAGGTGTCCTAACATACGTACACATGTAGGTGTCCTATCAGACGTACACATGTAGGTGTCCAACCAGACGTACACATGTAGGTGTCCTATCTTACATACACATGTAGGTGTCCTAACATACGTACACATGTAGGTGTCCTATCAGACGTACACATGTAGGTGTCCAACAGACGTACACATGTAGGTATCCTACCAGACGTACACATGTAGGTGTTACACATTTGCACAGTAAAGAGATGTACAAAAATGTGTCTCATTGTTTGTTTCGGTTGCTAATAAACAAGCCTTGACATACTAAAAAAAGGAAACGTTACCACTAAAAATCTAACAACGTTTATTCCCGAACGGGAAATGAAAACAAAGAGACCATTATTTAAGAAATCAATAATCACGCCCAACTGAGTTCATCAAGTATTGATCTCCTAGATTCCGTCCTTGGTGTATGATGGCAGTGGTTGTACCAACAGCAGCGTCACCATCATCAACACCACCACTAACATCAACACCTCCACCACCACCTCCACCACCACCTCCACCACAACAACAACATAAACACCAGATTGAAGGCTTTAGATCGTAGTGGTATTATTTTCGTGTGCTTTTGTTTTGCAGTGAACTTTAGCCTTCGACAAGGCAATGTCATCATTTGGGACTGCTATGTTCGATTTCTTTGTACTTGTAAACAGGTAACGGTAGTTCTGGGACGTGGAGTATTACGTCTTGAATACTGTAGGTCACGGCATATTAAGTGGGATTGCCAAGTCATTTTCTCGTCGCCTTTTCGTCACAGGCAGTTCTGATAATTGTCTGCTACCCATTTTTATGGTTGCATGTCCTTTACAGGACGTACGATCAAACCTAGGTTGTAGGTCAGCACGGCCGAATGGATAAGAACGCGTGTTCTTAAATAGCCGGTGTGCTGATGCCAAGGTAAGGGGTTCAACCCCTACACCGGAGACTTGGAATAAAATGTTGACTTGTCGCCCTTGACTTGGGGACGTAAATTACAAGTATCCCTGAAGTCGGAGTGGTTTCGCCTCATGACGATGGACACTGTTAATAAGGAAAGCTAATCCACATGCAAACTTCAGTTCAGCACTACTAGAAGTAGTGTGTATGGACTACGCCTGAGTTCAAAGCGAGTAAGCGCAAAAAAAAAAAAAAACTAAAAAAAACCCAGGTTGAATTTCAAGACAGTTTTTGACCTAGGCCTAGTTGCAGGTTTAGGAGGAAACAATATAAGCAAGGGTTGTCTGCCCTCCTTGGCCAGCCAGAGCCCAGTTGGCCCATGACCTCGCGGTCATGGTTTCCCGGTTTACATCACGGGGAGGTGATGTTGACTTGTGTAATCTGTGGGTAATCGGCAGGCTACTAATTTTCACTTTTACCCCTCCTGGGAGAGGCTAGGCGATCCTAACCCTGCTGGCGGCAGGGCCAGGCGCAGCCCACACCTTGTAGACCATGACTAAATAGGGACTGTTATATAAGGATAGTTTGTCAATTTAATGAGATCATATGGATATCAACGACCCCATTACCGAACCAATTGTAATGTTAGACTTCATCTTCGATGCTACCATTCGGTGCAAGTCTCATCTTTCTTCCCTAGTGATACCATTCCCCCACTCCCCCCCACCCCCCCCCCCGCGTTTTCCATCCTGTTTCAGGATATTGCGGTCAACACCAGCATCTTTCAGCTGTATGTTGATTCCTAGGCTAGATTACGCTCATCAGCACGCCACGACTTTCTGAGCGACCGGCTCCATATTCTCATAAGTCATTGGCGCGACTCGAACCGCTTCCAATTCTTGTGCGCTCACGTCAACCACGAGAGTATGCGGGGTTAAGGAGAAAGCTGCTCACTCCTCGACCAGGGAGACCGACCGTGACACCATTGGATACAAAAATATTACATCTCCTGTGCAGGACGTTGCAATTAATCCCAACCTCAAGTTGATTGACAATGTTTATGTTCAGCAGTTTGCCATTGCCATCTGAACGAGAAGTCAACGTTGAAACCCAACAGCCTGGTGTAGGCAACAGGTCCCTTCGGGGTCCTGGCTAAAGTCAGTGGGATCGCCGATTCCTCCGAAGTCGGAGAGTGTCTGCCTGTACGGCGAGGAACCACCAGTCTGCACACCAATAAGCCAGACATGAGACAACGGATACTCACGCAAACCTCAGGTCCTGTATGACATCACACTGATGTTGGACAACAGGATGTCTTCATCCGACATACAGGACTTCGCGTTGGAGCTCAAGCCAACGAACACAAGCAAGCAAGCATGCGTGTTGTTTACATGCATACAAGTCAGACTGCTTCGCCCCGAGAACCTGTCAAATTTCTGACCGATCGTTCAGAGTTCTGAAAGCTTAAAATAAAAATATCCACGTGAACATATCGTTCAATCTACAACTGCCTTTGACAAAACACGGTAATTTCAGCTAGCATCGACATGCACGTATGTACATAATTCGACAATTTTCTGCCGCAGGTTGTAATTCATAAGAAAATTACGTAGTATATTTGTTCCCAAGCTTGGAAGCCACGGAGTTAAATGTGATGTAGCTAGTTCCAACAGAGGGTGTACAGTAATTCGTCTATTTGTAGTGCCACTGCATTGCAACTCCATCTGCAGCACACACTTATTTAGGGAGTAACATTTGCTGCACCGGTTTTTTTCCTACCTAAAAATAGACATAGATTGACATCTGATATCGTGCGCTTGGTAATTTCTGCTCTATAATTATTTTCCCATATTTCTAATTGTGGTTTGGTTTTTATTGTTTTGTATCATCATCATGTGGCATGACGTGAAGCGGTCTACCTGTTTAATTTGTCCCTCGCTGATTCCTTATTGTGCAGAAGGACAGGTAATTAGACCACAATTAGTATTGGAGCTCTTCACTGGTTGTTGAAAATGAGGATGAAGCACATATGGAATGCCCTGAGTGCTGTGATATCCGTTCTTGACCCAACTCAACTCTGTTTTGCAAGATGGGAAACACACTAATCAATGCAAAGTTGTCAGTTGCAGTGAGAAAAAAAATGTTAGAGTGCTAAATTTAGTTATACTGCTATATTAATACTAATTGTGGACAATAACATATAAGCTGAGAAGCGTCTGGTGAAATCTGCGGTCTGAGGAAAATACCCAGATTGCCATAGGTAACAGAAAACCGAATGTCCTCCAAAGAAGCAGATTACATCATTCATTGATCAGACAATTAATTGTCTTGATTAAGTGACATGAAATGATTTTTTTCGCCACCCATTTTTGAATGGTTCAAACCTTCATTTTGTTTGGCACTGAATCAGTTTAAAGTAGTCGTGTGGAATTTGTGGACATATTATGAGAAGCAATACACCTGAAAACTTAGTGACAACTGGCGGATTTGGTGTGAAAGATAAGATGTGAGAGATAAAGGAGATAAATCCCTGGATGGCTTGCCGACCTGACATCAACGGAACAGGAGCATAGAACTGCCCACAGGCTCTGGCACTTAGTGACAAATGTCAAACACTTGACGTGAAAAGACTAAGGGAACAAGGGGGTAGATACCTGGATGACTTGTTCATCTTATTACTCTCTCTCTCTCTCTCTCTCTCTCTCTCTCTCTCTCTCTCTCTCTCTCTCTGGACAACAATCACCTTAAAATTAATCTCCTATTTATGGATGACTCAGACACATAATTATTAATCTGAGCCAGACGATGGGCCCTAATATAACTTCTCTTCTGAGGTTGAACGGGGTAGGAATAATGGTAGAGTGGAACGGCAGAATGTGTACATGAACACTGACTTGATCTGAGACTCTGGTGGTCGCGTGAGATGACGAATCATGACCGCTAGTGCTTTTATGCACGAGAGAGAGAGAGAGAGAGAGAGAGAGAGAGAGAAAGAGTGAGAGAAAGAGAGAGAGACAGAGAGAGACAGAGAAAGAGAGAGAGAAAAAAAGAGAGAGAAAGAGAGAAAAAGAGAGAGAGAAAGAGAGAAAAAGAGAGAGAGAAAGAGAGAAAGAGTGAGAGAAAGAGAGAAAGAGAGAGAGAAAGAGAGAAAGAGAGAGAGAGAAAGAGAGAGAGAGAAAGAAAGAGTGAGAGAAAGAGAGAGATAGAGAGAAAGAGAGAGGGAAAGAGAGAGACAGAGAAAGAGAGAGAGAGTCAAAGAGAGAGACAAAGAGAGAGAAAGAGCGAGAGAGAGAGAGAGAGAGGAGAGAGGAGAGAGAGAGAGGAGAGAGAGAGAGAGAAGAGAGAGAGAGAGAGAGAGAGATGGCAAAAGGTGGTTAACTTTGTGTTTGTTGGATTTTCTGAATGGCACACGTGAAGGTGTGAGGACCGGGATTTATTTAAAAAATCCACCTGGACTTCCAGTAATAAAATTTCCCCTGGTCTCTGGGTAGTGAGATCGGACGCCCGTGTGTATTGTTGCGCACGTAAAAAATCCCTTGGCAGTTGGAAATCGAAAAAGACTAGCCTAACGGCGCTGCCCGGGCCAAATTTCGAGTTAAAAATCTACCCAAAACATTTCAGGATCCTCGCCGGTGCAACGGAGTTCGTGCATTGAGCTGAGTTTCTCCAGACTCAGGTTTGAGGTAGGAGGAAAACGGAGCACTTATGGGTTAAACCGTGTGCCGTGATGTTGACCCAACGACTAAACTAAACTAAACTAAACTAAACTAAACTAAACTAAACTAAACAAACTAAACTAAGGTGTTGATGTCACTGTTACGACTGTCTTCGTTAGGTAAAAACAAGGTTCCTGTGTGGGCCTCTTGAACTGTTCGTCATCGCAAAGTCATTTTGTGGATTTCATACACAGTTCGTCTTGACAAGGTCATTATGTGGGCTGCAAACACGATTCGTCATCTCACACAATAAATAATCGAATGTCGCGCCAGGTCAGTGTTCTGTTTGGTATATGACATTTGGTTAGTGGTATAAACTCCACATAACAAAGGATCTCTGATCGTCAGAAGCCCATACAAAATCCGTTCGGTCTTTCTTTACCCTTCCCCCCCCCCACATCTCCTCTCTCTCTCTCTCTCTCTCTTCATCTCTCGCTCTCTCTCTCTCTCTCTCCTCTCTCTCTCGATGAACATGTGTCACCGCTGTTTGAAACGGTCCTCTACATATGCAGCTATGTGTGTGAACCTGTCAAAAACCCTATTGGCAGAATGGCAAGCTGGCCATGCACAAGCCAGTAAAGGTCGTTTTAGATCTTAACTGGGTCGTGAGAGCCAGATTATGGTTGAGCTCTCTATAGTGTGTGTATTTTTTTCCAACTGTATTGAAAGAAAACCACACACACACACACACACACACACACACACACACACACACACACACACACACACACATACACACTAAACACATTGAATACCAACAGAAGAGTAATATTGTGGTGGAAACTGACATATTGTGGCATAACAAGAAAACGTGAGAGCAAACAAGTTGTCAACTTAGGGGACAACACACGCGCATACGAATCAATCTATAAACTTCAATGAAAAGAGGACCAACATCTTGGTCGTTAAGAAGAAAGCCCACTACAGAGACACTGACAACTATTTTCATAGTGCAAAACAAGTAATCATGTTCCGTCTCTGAACGGTAAACAACAGAGTAGACAATCTTTCACGAAGACTCAAAGCGGTCTGTCACCCATGTGTACGTGTGAACAAACTACACAGACAGCTGAACAGATCCTTAAAAATGGAAACATGATGACTAAGTTGCGGTATCATATCTGGTCACTCCATACGCACATTAACGCACAGCTACTTGGAAGCTTTCACGAACTCAATATAAAAAGCTAACATGAATACTTGTGTATACATTATTAACCAGCAGCTGAAGAAACAAGAAGGAAATGAAAAATAAGGTAAGAAATATATTCCTTCTACTTTTCTGTCAATTTACAAATTATTACCCATGCCTCTGTAATTCTCCGTGTTTACTAATATTACACATGGCACCCCTCTCGCGGGAGTCTCCGTGGTGAAGTGGTCAAGCCGTCTGACTCGGGCTCCGAAGGTTGTATGTTCGATTCCGGGCTGCGTCCTTCATTTCACGAGTGCATTTTTTCGGAGACTCCCGAGGGTCATCGCTGGATCTACGGAGTTCGTGCTTTGTGCGACGCTTGCCGCGCTGCGGAAAGAAACTGAGCCATATGCAGCCGACCCTGTAGACTTTTAAGCTACTTCTTTCATTGCACCCACTCCCATATGAATCCGGATACGCCTTGTGTGTCATCTGAATTGGAGGAGAGTCCATTACTGTAAACACAAATTTGTTAGCGAGAAATCACTAGTTTTGCAGCAAAACATCAAAGAAATGTCGCCGCTTTCGATGATTTCAGTTGCTTTTGGACCTATCAAAGACATATTCCTTGGATGGGGGTAAATATAAGACGGCAGGAAAATTTCATAACGATGCAACCGACAGTTTTTAAAATAATTGATCGTGAATGAAGGCATTCTTTTCGGGACATACTATAGCTAGTCACGGAACACCTCAATGCCTCAATTTGTTCAATTTCTCATTTTGGTTATTCCGTAGCCAGCACGAGACTTTTTCCTTAGCCTCGCCCAGTCATTTAAGCGCTGAAATCAACGACTGCCCTTTCAGTCCCAGCTGATTAAGCACATCGTATTCAGAACTGGTCAGCAGACATACTGTTTAGTTTATTTTAGTTGGTGAATCACCATCACGGCACACGGGTGTCACCCAGAAATGCTTCGTTCTACTCCTAACTCAAACCTGAGTCCGGAGAATCTCAGCTCAGTGCACAAACTTCGTTGCACCGGCGATAATCCTTCCTGAAATACTTTGGGTAGATTTTTAACTCGAAATTTTGCCCGGGCGGCGGCGTTAGGTTTCTTTTTTTTTTTTGATTTCCAACTGCCAAGGGATGTTTTACGTGCGCAACAATATACACGGGCGTCCGATCTCACTACCCAGAGACCAGGGGGAATTTTGTTACTAGAAGTTCACGTGCAAAACTCCCGGCCCTCACCGTGGCTTTAACCCGGGACCTCCAGCACTCGAGGCGAACACCATACCTGGAGACCATTCAGGTCTATCTCTACTAAGAATGGTCTGACGGCATCACTGTCATGTCTCAGACTGCCCGTCAAGTGGCCGTGTTTGTCCACCATGAAGACTGCTGCTTCTCCACGACCAATGGTCTACAATGTCCCGCCATATCTGTGACTTCCAGATTTTGATGATATCTGCAGTTGCTCTAAAGATCTACCGCCCGACACCCATTATTTCGCTCTAACAATAATGAACTGACGGTCTCCATGGCGAAGATATTACGGATGCGATCCGTAAGCTCGCTTACCCGCGTTCGAAACACAGCGGCGACCGATTTGGCAGCAGACCGCGTTGCGCTGGGTTTTAACGAGTTGGTATGGGAGCCGGTCGTTCAGAAAGCACTGGCAAACTACTGAACGTTAACTTGCCAAGTCATCAACAACAGCAGTAATATGAAAAAGAAAAAAAAAATGAACTGCAGGCCGTCACGGTATTTATCCTTGATGTCCCGTTGATACAGATTTCGGTCGAAACGTTCGCCTGTGTATTTCATACTTCCTTCATCCCCCCACCCGTCAAGCTTCGTACTTATTTTGTGTGTTCTTTTCGTACTCTTGTTGATTTAACTTTTCGCTTTCTGCTCAACTTTGGTGGAGTGATTCACATTTACGTAGACCTCAGTGGTGGCTTGGCGTATATGGGAAGTATTTTATTTCTTATAGCAAACTAAAGGAGCTGACATTGTACCCTTGCCTGACCATGCTCATGCATGCCATTGTCAGAGTAAAGTCCTAACCCTCACACTGACGTAGTCGGTATTACTGTTATCGACTTGTTATCTTATTGTTATCGACTCGACCTTAGCTTGGGTTGTTTTGTTCTCCTGTAGTCTCGCTACATCCATTATGGCTGCCAGCTCATTGAGCACCATTTTGTGGCGCCATGTCAGGGCACCTGATGTAGAGAATGTTCTCCCGGCTCGGTACCAAGATACCACTTTCACCAGTAATTTCGTGAATCGCAACCAATCTACCTGAATCTGTATTCGTCTGACAATTCCACAAGATACCGAGTCCAGGTGTTGAAATCAGCTGCGGTCGATTTGGAAGCATATCGTTTGCGTTGATTTCGACGATATGAGGCGTCAGCCGTTCAAATAAAAATGGCAAACTAAAAGAAAACAAATAATTAAATTGCGAGCCCTTTGCAGGACGTTGCGATCGACCCTATTGGCTGTGTGTGATTCACTAAACAATTTTACTTCCAGTAGTTTGCCATTTCTAATCAACGGCAAGTCAACATTTGAATCTATCTGACAGGCCTATGGAACGGCCTTACTACGCCGCCGTCAGAAGAGATTGTGTAAAGGTATACATTACCTAGTAAATGTAAACAAAGAAGTCACAAACAATATGTTGCACTGTTTATTGCCTGGCATATCTCGCTACATCTCGTCAGATGCCCTCCGCAGTATGCACTGGACGAGATGCAGCGACATTTATCAGGCAACAAATCAAGCAATCTATTGTTTGTGACTTCAACGTGTAAATTCTCTAAGGAAACATTGTTTTGAACGCCCAGTAAATCACAATTACACATGCATGCTGTAAAAAACACACATCTAACTTAACTGTAGGAGTCAGCTGACGCCGTGGATCTGACCCACATCCTTTCCCGACCTGTTGACAGAGTCTAAAGGCCTCCCACCTAGCCTTATTCCCCCCTCCCCGCCATATGGCTGGCTAAGTGCGTGCTCTCATTACCCGCATATTGCAACAGTTGGCGGACGTCCAGCATACAATGACCCCCCCCCCTCTCCTCCCCATCCTGGTTGTCGGCTGCAGGCTGTCCCAGCGGAGTCACTTTCGTATAGTGTGACACCTGCCCCCCCCCCCCCCCCCCCCCCCCCCGCTCCCTCCGAGGTACAGCTTGTATTTACATGATGCAATTTGAAGTTAACTCATTCTGTGTTTGACACATCATCATGATCATCATCATGATCATCATCATGATCATGATCATCATCATCATCATCATCATCATCATCATCATCATCATCATCATCATCATCATCATCATCATCATGTGCCTTGTCGGTCATGGCTCGCCATTTCACATGACCACCAGTGTTACGGAGTCCAGCACAATGACCCAATGACCTTGGTTACAGCCAAGAAGAACAGCAAGGCAGACTACCTTCTTTACAGATGCCTAGATGCATGATGCATCAGTTTATAGAATATCACAACACTTTTCTTCTATCACCCTCTACCCCCCCCCCCCCCCCCCGCCTCCAGCCCATTGAGGAACAGGCCCTGAACCAGCTCACCCAAGCCCTCCTATCTTACTCACTCACGCCCTCCTATCTTACTCACCAAAGTCCTCCTATCTTACTCACCCAAGCCCTCCTACCTTACTCACCCAAGCCCTCCTATCTTACTCACTCAAGCCCTCCTACCTTACTCACTCAAGCCCTCCAACCTTACTCACTCAAGCCCTCCTATCTTACTCACCAAAGCCCTCCTATCTTACTCACTCAAGCCCTCCTATCTTACTCACTCAAGCCCTCATATCTTACTCACCCAAGCCCTCCTATCTTACTCACCCAAGCCCTCCTATCTTACTCACTCAAGCCCTCCTATCTTACTCACCCAAGTCCTCCTATCTTACTCACTCAAGTCATCCTATCTTACTCACTCAAGCCCTCCTACCTTACTCACTCAAGCCCTCCTACCTTACTCACTCAAGCCCTCCTATCTTACTCACTCAAGCCCTCCTATCTTACTCACTCAAGCCCTCCTATCTTACTCACCCAAGCCCTCCTATCTTACTCACTCAAGCTCTCCTATCTTACTCACTCAAGCCCTCATATCTTACTCACCCAAGCCCTCCTATCTTACTCACTCAAGCCCTCCTATCTTACTCACCCAAGTCCTCCTATCTTACTCACCCAAGCCCTCCTATCCAACTCACCCAAGCCCTCCTATCTTACTCACCCAAGCCCTCCTATCTTACTCACTCAAGCCCTCCTATCTTACTCACTCAAGCCCTCCTATCTTACTCACCCAAGCCCTCCTATCTTACTCACTCAAGCCCTCCTATCTTACTCACTCAAGCCCTCCTATCTTACTCACTCAAGCCCTCCTATCTTACTCACCCAAGCCCTCCTATCTTACTCACTCAAGCCCTCCTATCTTACTCACTCAAGCCCTCCTATCTTACTCACTCAAGCCCTCCTATCTTACTCACTCAAGCCCTCCTATCTTACTCACTCAAGCCCTCCTATCTTACTCACTCAAGCCCTCCTATCTTACTCACTCAAGCCCTCCTATCTTACTCACTCAAGCCCTCCTATCTTACTCACCCAAGCCCTCCTATCTTACTCACCCAAGCCCTCCTATCTTACTCACTCAAGCCCTCCTATCTTACTCACCCAAGCCCTCCTATCATACTCACTCAAGCCCTCCTATCTTACTCACTCAAGCCCTCATATCTTACTCACCCAAGCCCTCCTATCTTACTCACTCAAACCCTCCTATCTTACTCACTCAAGTCCTCCTATCTTACTCACCCAAGCCCTCCTATCTTACTCATCCAAGCCCTCCTATCTTACTCACCCAAGCCCCCCTATCTTACTCACTCAAGCCCTCCTATCTTACTCACTCAAGCCCTCCTATCTTACTCACCCAAGCCCTCCTATCTTACTCACTCAAGCCCTCCTATCTTACTTACTCAAGCCCTCCTATCTTACTCACCCAAGCCCTCCTACCTTACTCACCCAAGCTCTCCTATCTTACTTCCCCACGCCCTCCTACCTTACTCACCCAAGCCCTCCTATCTTACTCCCCCAAGCCCTCCTATCTTACTCCCCCACGCCCTCCTACCTTACTCACCCAAGCCCTCCTATCTTACTCCCCAAGCCCTCCTATCTTACTCCCCCACGCCCTCCTACCTTACTCACACAAGCCCTCCTACCTTACTCACCCAAGCCCTCCTATCTTACTCACCCAAGCCCTCCTATCTTACTCCCCCAAGCCCTCCTACCTTACTCACCCAAGCCCTCCTATCTTACTCACCCCAAGCCCTCGTATTTTTTAGCTATCTCACTCTGCTCCGTCAATGATCTCCCCATATTATTTATCTCTACATTTATTTCTCATTTCATATATTTTTAGACCTTCCCCTATTTCTGTTGCCCTGTAGATTCCAGACAAAGGTCTTTCTAGTTATATTATTCTCAGGGTTTCTCAATGTAAGCCCTATCCAACGCCACGGTCTTTTCTTCATCCCTTGCTTCATTGATATTTGTTTACTTCTCTCCATGGGCTCCACATTGACGATTCTATTGTACCGTTTTAACAAGGATAATGTCCTAATTTTTAACTTTTGCCCACATGGGCGCCTCTCCACCCCATCCCCTTCCCGCCGAGTAGTTTAGCCAATACCTGAGCTTCTGACGGTATTGACCTTTGACCCGTTGATCATACATCCGGTCCACACAATTCACTGATAGTCGTCGAACGCGTGTCAGTCGTCAATCAATCCAAGCTAGGATACAGATTCAGATAAGTATCCTTAATATTGTCGTGTAGTGTGTTTCTTGTAGTTTTGTGTCGGTTTATTTTGTTTGTTCTGTGCAGATGAAGACTTAGGCCGCAACGTCCAATTTGTTTCTTGTAATCGTGTTTTAGTAAAGCTCACAATCTACTTCTCGTGTTTTGGTGATTCATTCATTGCCTATTATATCGTTTCAGTACTTCTATTTTGTGCAGGTAACAATTAATGAATGTTTGTAGTCTATTTGTAATTATTTTCGTTGTTCTCCGTGTTTCTGATATTAGACATCTCACCATACGTTTATTACACACTCCAAGTTTAATTTGCTTGTCTGACTTCATTCTGTCACAGACACTTGTTATATTATTTCTGGATTGTTACAGTATCTACTTTTGTCTCGCTTTGAGTTATTACAGTTAATTAATTGTTAAGACAAAATTACACTCCTGCTTGCTATATTTACTCGTTCTTTCGGGGACACTTGTTACTTTAAATCATTTCTGAATTATTAAAACAATTCCTCCAGTCCGAGACAATTTTGTTTTCATAAAATTACCCTATAAATTGTTATAATAACTTCTGAAATACCAAACAGTTGTTACATTAACGTATTGTTAAAAGTAACTATTTCTGCCCCAGTCAGTTGGTAGAATAAATCACTCTTTTTCAAATTATCACAGTAACTCTGTCTTCCCAGCGGGTGACTGTGGCGAAGAAGTTTCGGAAGCAATTCGTAAGCTAGCATACCGCGTTCGAAACATAACTGCGGACGATTAGACAGCCTTGCGTTGGTTTTCATACAATGGTTTGAGTGCCGGGCATTCAGAAAGCAATGACAAATTACTGAAAGTAAACTTGCCAAGAAATCACAAACAAATAACAAATGCTGGGGTTGACTGCGACGTCCTGTAAAGGACATGCAACTAACTAAGGCTCCCCATACAGTTGTTACATTAAACCCACCCACTCTCAACTGGCAAAGTGATCCCATATATGCTAGGCTGTTTTTTCATAACTTTATAAATTGTTACACTAACTCCTCCTGGCCCAGATAGTTGTTATGCTAATAAATTACTCTCTAAATTGTTAATGCTAAGTCCTTCTTCCCTCATATAGCTGTTACACTAAATTACTCTCTGAATTGTTACACCGACTCCTGCACCAAATAGCTGTTAACGCTAAATGACACTCTGAATCGTTACGCCAACTCCTTCTATTCGAGACACTTGTTGCATTACACCACTGACATATTACATTATACGAAGGGCGTGGGTAAGTAATAAATCACATTCTGAAACGACAGTAGACATGAAACAACGCAAATAGCCAAGAGGTGTTAACCAGGTTATATCTTGTTTACATGTTGAAATAATATATTTTCTAAGCACGTATTGAGTGTAAATCTTGTGACAGTTTTCTCTTTCTCCTTGTCTCAGTATTTTGCCTACAATTGGCGCTGTGGCTTAAGGGCAGTGAACGTGTTTCACAATTCTTCGACATACCGAGATTTGAAAGCAGACATCCTTGCATTGGTTTCGATAACATTATGTACATGATGCGGGTACATCAGGATGTTCTTCTTTTACTCCTTCCTTAGCTAATCGATCAGCTCTCTCGTTTCCAGGTACTCCACAGTGGGATGGTATCCATTGTATGGTGACCTTATGCTGACTGCTAAGTTCAGAAAGTAGTGTTCGTAGTACTGGCAATTTCCCAGACAGGAGCGCCTCGAGTACTGATTTTGATCTGTCAATATCACCACAGATTCTGTACCATGGAGAGGAGCCGACAGATAGTTGTAGGTTAAGGCTTCTAATTTCACGATGGTAGGCTGAGAATTTCTTTTTGCAGACAATGGCTACGGTATCGATTAGTATGGTTACTGCTAAAAAAGGAAAGTACCTTCTTTACAAATGCCCAGAAAGGCATGTTTTGTAGTTTGAATTACATATCTTGGGCACGTTATGAGAATAAATAAACTAGAGAACTCGGTGATAACTGGCAAGATTGGGGGAAAGGAACAAAAAGAAGGCAGATAAATAAATATCTTGATGACTTGACCACAAGGCATGATCAGGACAAGAGGACAGAACTAATCCACGACTATGGTTATCGTGTAAGATGGCGAAATATGTCCTCCCACGTTTACTGACATGGCACATAATGATGATGATTTTCGGCTAGGTCAGTATCTTCTTCTTCTTCTTCTTCTTCTTCTTCTTCTTCTTCTTCTTCTTCTTCTTCTTCTTCTTCTTCTTCTTCTTCTTCTGCGTTCATCCGGAGTTTTTTTTTCCGGACGTGATTGCGTTGTGCCTGTTTACAGCAGAGCTGCGTTCTTGCGCCGTTAGGCCGACACATCCGACTTATGCGGGCATTTGTTGACCGGGTTAACCTTCACGGGGTAGGTCAGTATAGAACCCAGGTAAATCTCAAAACAAAATTCAAACACGTCCTGGCGGGAATTGAACCCAGGCGAGCGTCTAGCCACAACGGTATCTTGGCCCCCTTTCTCATTTGAATTCGAACATGTCCCTATCATAATAATCATGTGGCATGCAAGACCATTGTCCTCCCAACGAGCGACCCCGGAGAAATGCAGTTTTGGAACCACTGATGTCATTCGTCAGTTCTCAAGTGTTGCCTGGTTATTTCCTGTTGATGTTGTCACGCGAGATACGTCTGGACGCCTGACGTGACTATTGTACTGACAAAGTGGGGGAAATCAAGCTGCTCCAAGCTAAGGGCCATCTTTACCTTTGAGCTTGGTTCTCAGAATGTTTGTCTCTAGGTGGCTTTATGTTAATGAAGATGTTTGCATCATGTCAAATTGTTATGTCTGTAAAACGTCAATGTTATGTATGTATAACGCCAATGTTCTGTCTGCATACAGTCAATGATCTGTCTGTGCAACACGTTAAAAATCTCATGGCAGGCGACAACCGACCGAAAAGCCGCTGCTTAAGTTAAATTTGAAATTTACAAAAGCCACCCACAAAAGAATATTTATATGTGATTCTTGGATCCCCACATCTGGATCCTTGTTGGTGCTACCGTGCACTGTGCTGAGATTCTCCTTGTGGGATTAGATGGGGTGCTTATTGAGATATCCGTCTTTAAATAGTTCGTCCTGAACTAGAAGTAAAAAGAAAACTTATAGGGCTACGGTGTAACATGACAGCGAGACATAATGCAAGCATTTACCTACCAACTTTGCACAGTCTTAGAACCGTTACTCCTGAGTTTTTTTGTTTTTTTTCCGCGTTTCCATCCTGTTTCAGGATATTGCGGTCAACACCAGCATCTTTCTGCTGTGTGTTTATTCCTAGGCTAGATTACGCTCATCAGCACGCCACGACTTTCTGAGCGACCGGCTCCATACTCTCATAAGTCACTTTTGCAATTCGAACCACTGCTAATTCTCGTCGCGTCACGTGACGAGAGTATTCGGCGTTAGCGGAGAAAGCTGCTAACCCCTCGGCCATGGAGCCGGCGTTACTCCTGAGTTGGTAACATTAAATTGACTTGAAAATTAGTAGCATCTCAAGGGAGAATTTAAAATCAAACTGTAATTTGATAAATGAGAGGAGGTAAATGACTTAATAACACGAGGCTAAGTGACAAGTCTCTAATTGTTATTTTATTAAGTTCATCCCGAATCTTTAATTACATTGTGGTGTAGTCGTTACTCGCAGTTTCAACTACACAGTAATGCTCACTTACTATGCCAGTGAATATCACAAAATGCTCCTCACTGTCCTATACGAAAAGTGGTACAAACAGCAGTGATGACAATCCAACAACATGCACAAGCATACATGCATACAGTGGCTGTCAGAATGCTAATACTATAGTCCGCCACTAAAATTAAAGTTCACAGGGTTGCCATTCTATGATGTTTTATATCCAGATCTTGATGTAGTTTTCTAACGTTTGGATGTTAGATGTAATTCTATATGTTTTTCATTTGGAGTTGGATATTTTCTGGATTTTACTTTTCTTTCGGTATCCTTTAATTATTATTGTCTAAAATATTTACCGTGTCGCATTGCGTTATAACGTGTTGGTATGGGAGCCGGTCGTTCAGAAAGCAATAGAAAACTACTGAACGTAAAAACTTGCCTTGTACATCTATAGCAGCTGACAAATGCTGGTGTTGACTGCACCGTCCTGCAAGGGATTTGTTATTTGCGTATCCCTTACGGGACGTTGCAGTCAACACCAGAATTTTTCAGCTGCTGTTGATGTACTAGGCAAGTGTTACGTTGTTGTTGTTGTTGTTGTTGTTGATGTTGTTGTTGTTGTTGTTGTTGTTGTTGTTGTTGTTGTTCTTCTTCTTCTTCTTCTTCTTCTTCTTCTTCTTCTTCTTCTTCTTCTTCTTCTTCTTCTTCTTCTTCTTCTTCTTCTTCTTCTTCTTCTTCTTCTTCTTCTTCTTCTGCTTCTTCTTCTTCTTCTTCTTCTTCTTCTTCTTCTTCTTCTTCTTCTTCTTCTTCTTCTTCTTCTTCCTCTTCTTCTTCTTCTTCTTCTGCGTTCATCCGGACTTTTTTTTTCCGGACGTGATTGCGTTGTGCTTGTGCAAGAGCTGCGTTCTTGCGCCGTTAGGCCGACAAAGCCGACTTCTGCGGTCATTTGTTGACCGGGTTAACCTTCCCGGGCTAGGCGCATGCGATTCTTCCCCTCATATTTTCCACATCCCTGGAACCACACGTAAATCCAAATTCTTCATCATCACGCGCTCTGCCGATCGGCGTAGTCATACAGTCATTTCAACAGATCTTAGTCAGAGGAGTTCTTGATCTACTATATTGATGATATTCCTCCATGCCTCTGTTGGATTTTCCTCCAGGACATGCTGGTGTGGTGGGAAACGAGCAGGCGGACAGATTGGCTGGGGCTGCACCGCTCGGTGCGGTATTGGTGCTTGATAAGGCAGGTGCGGTTGGGGACATGTGGAATCGTGTGTACAGTGCAGAAGAACAGCTAGATCAGTGGTTCTCAACCTGTGGGGAATTCCCCCCAGGGGGGAATTTAAGGGTTTCCAGGGGGGGGGGGGGAATTAAGATTATTTCAAGATCGCGTTAATACAAGAACCGATTACTTGATATTGTTTTTCCCTTCATACTGTACGGTTCTGTAAGTCACACCCTTCTAAAATTAAATTTATAAAGTAGACCCACAAAGCATGCTTTATGTGGACGTCTAGACTTGTTTTAGTATGTGCTATTAAATTTAGCTTCCATATTATGCATACAGTGTAGGGGCAGGGGGCGAAATTGTTAGGTAAGAAATACGAAAGGGGGAATGACGTTCTGAAAATATGGTGAAGTGGGGCACGGGCCAAATTTTTAAGTCGGAAATACGAAAAAGGGGGGGGGGGGGGGGGAGGTGACGTTCTGAAAACATGGTGAAGGGGGGCATAGGCCAAAAAAAGGTTGAGAAACACTGAGCTAGATCATCACGTCTTAGAGAGAATGGCGCTGCAGCCAATGACCAGAGGTTCTGGCCGACACTCAAAACTCCAAGGAAAGGCCAGACGGACACATAATCAGATTGCTACTAGTACCATTATTATTATTACTCTTCGCTGACTATTGCATATGCTTGCTTGCTTGTGTTCGCTGACTGTGAAACTCCAGCGTGAAGTCCTGTATGTCGGTGGTGACATCCTGTTGTTCAACATCAGTGTGATGTCATACAGGACCTGAGGTTTGCGTATGATGACGGAAGACGTATGGGAATGTCCCGATTGGTGATATTGGTTCTTGACTTAGCTCAACTCTCTCCGTACGCCATTGCCTCTTTTACCGATGATCTTTCTAGTCGTCACTATGTTTTACAATACCTCCCTCCCCATAACACGACCAGAAGAACTTTGCTTGTCACGTTCTCTTTAGCCATTTCCAGACACTCATGTTTAGTTACTCTTACAGTTCAATGTATTCAGAACATGCATCTTTGCAAACATATCGCCAATTCCCCCAACCTCGTCCCAATTTGTTCGTCCACGTTAAATCATTCACTGTCGTAAACCAGAAAGGGTTCAGTATAACATTTCAAGTTTCTTTCTGACATTCGCATTGTGACCTTTCGCATAGTGACCCATCACATAGTGACCTATCACATAATGACCCATCACATAGTGACCTATCACATAATGATCTATCACATAGTGACATGTCTCATAGCGACATATCACATAGTGACCTATAACATAGTGACATATCGCATAGTGACCTATCACATAGAACCATATCACATAGTGACCTATCACATAGTGACATATCGCATAGTGACCTATCACATAGTGACATATCTCATAGTGACATATCGCATAGTGACATAACACTTAGAACCATATCACATAGAACCATATCACATAGTGACCTATCACATAGTGACCTATCGCATAGTGACCTATCGCATAAAATACTTTTCATTTTCTGGAATGCGGCGTGTGCTTAGACTATTCTGCTTTTAATCTCTATCGCAAATCTGCTGATGTGATCAATCAATCATGTGCCATGCCGGAAAGCATGGGTGGTCATGACTCGCCATTTCACTCGATCACCAGCGTCGTGGATCAGCTCAGTGTTCCTGTCTCGTCCATGCCATGTGGCCAAGCCATCCAGGTATTTTCCTCTCGGTCTTCCTCTTGGTCTGTTCCCTTCGATCTTGCCAGTTGTCACTAAGTTCTCCAATCCATTTCTTCTCATAACATGTCCAAAAATTTTGACTGTCTACGTCTAATTTCTCTAATCAATTTACGATTTTCATTTAGTCTCCTGTAGTACTTGGTCATTGGTTTTTCTGTCTGTCCATGGTATTCTTTGCATTTTCCTCAGAAACCACATTTCTGCAGCCCATCAGATGTTTTCAGCTTGACTGCACATTGTCCAAGTTTCACATCCATACAAAAGAACAGGCTCTATGTATCCCCTCAACACTCTTTTTCTTGTTTTAATTGACATCTTTTTATTGGTCAGAATGTTTTTCATCTTGCTAAAGACTACTTTCGCCATGGCGATTCTTGTTCTAATCTCTTCAAGGCATCTCCCATCGGATGTTATGGACTGTTCCGAGATAATTGTACCGATTCACTTGTTGAAGAATATTCCCATTTACTTGTATATTACATTGTGGTATTTCGTTCTTCCTAGTGACAACCATAACCTGTGTCTTCTTACAATTTAATTCCAACCCCAGCTGCTCACTGTACAACAACTGCGCCTACTAATTGTTGTAGATCTTGTGCATTGTCTGCTGATGTGATAGTGCCTAGCTATTTGAAGTTATTAACGTGGTTAAACACGTTATATTATAATTGTATATCAGTTTGATGTTATCTTTTTCTTTGGTATAACCATTGCTCGGCAGAGGGTTTCGGAGCAAGCGGAGCTCCATAGATGTGGTATGTATAGATTTCTCCCCCGATGTGTCTCCACCTTGCCGCGGTGGGGGGGCTTGTGTGTCCCTCTGACCCCATGTGCTTGCCGATGGATGAAAACTACATATCGGACAGCTTATGGGATAGGAACCAGACTAAGAGAGACACAACCTGCTGCTCTGCGGGTTAGACTGAGGTGAGGATAACAGTCAAAAGTTTAAATCAGGCGCACGAAGGCAAAAGATTTGGTCCGGACAATACTCTAAGGTTCTCTGTCGAGGGTTGAGGCTGAACGCTCTAAGCCACAAACCCTCGGATCTGATAGCCGGGTCGATATCCACCCTCCGAAAATAGAGGTGAGATACTGTGCAAGCTACAAGCCCAGGTCTGATACCGTACAGACAGCATCACCTACAAAGATGGGTCCGTGAAGCGCGGTTCAAGTTCGACATGGGCGTACAGAGCACACAAGTTGGGGAACACAACGAGAATAGCGGCGCTTCTCAGACAGCTACAGAAGGGTTGATTATACACATCACCGTTACACCCAGAGCACTTGAATGGGCAGTAGACATGGCAGCTACATACGGGATAATAATATCAGTCTTCCTAAACATGCTATGTAAAATCTCTACAGGCTGTCTCCGCTCCGAATGGATATTCAGAAACCGCGCTTTATCCGGAGAGTAAAAGGTAATGAACGCGCAAACTAGCTGGCAAATAATGCCCCATTCTTTGTGTGCATATCCTATTTACAGGACATCGCTGTTTTTCATGCGTTAACGCTTACTGTTCTTTTGTTGCCAAAGATTAGCTTCATAAGTGATGTTGAATGAGAGAATGTATGAGAGAAAATAGAGAAGAAGGGCAGAATGTAAGACTGGCCTGCGTGCCCAATTCTTAACTTTTTGAAAATAAAGATTGTTTGTTCGTTCGTTCGTTCATTTATTTGGTCCGATTATACTTCTTAGTTTTTCTACAAGCAGTAGGATAATTCCATGCCGGCTTGCTAGGCCAGTCGCAAGTTTAATATAACACCTAATTAGGTAGCAATGTAAATACAGATGGGGAAAAGAGAAAGATATATTAAAATAAGAATGCAAAAACAGCAAGAAGATCGTTAACAGCACTAGGAAATATATGCAAGTCAAAGACAATTGAACTTGGCACCAAACGTAAAATATATAACTATAACGTTAAATTAGAACAGCTATATTGATCAGAAAGGTAGAGAACATTCTTCTTCTTCTTCTTCTTCAGCGTTCCGAGCCATTGAGGTTCTTTGCTGCAGATACAATCCGTCTCCATTCGTCTCTCTGGTTGACCTTCTCTTGCCAGTCGTTGATTCCAAGTGCTTGTAGGTCTGTATATATATTATCTCTCCACCGTCTTCTTGGTCTACCTCGGGGTCTACGGTCATTTATTTCCTGAGTGTAAGCGAGTTTTGTTTCCCTATTATCTTCCATTCTTTCTATATGCCCCAGCCATTGTAGTCTATTAGAACATTAGAAACAATTAATTATTAACAGATTCCGGGCCAAACAAAACGTAGATTTGGATCAAATAAAGATGGATGTCGAAAAACGGGAAGCAGGGACGGGTGTGTATGGTAGCAGACATTTTATACAAGTATTATACGACAATGACAACATTTTGGCGATATAAAATCCTATGACAGATACGATTGATTGATTGATTGATTGATTTAAGAACCGACATCACAGCATTCGGGACATTCCCATAAGCGCTCCTATGACAAATACGAGAAGTAAGCCATGAACAATGAAGGACCTAGAAACAAACAAATAACAATTAAACAAGGAAATGCCTTGCTTACAGGAAAAAAGGCTGCAAATGCACTAATGGAACACTATGCAAATGCAAACCACATTGATATTACAACCGAACAGAAGAAAACAATCAAAGCCAAACAGATACATCATAGAAATACAGAGAAAGCAGCAGAATATATGATGGCAAATCTAACAATGGAAGAAATGGAACAGGCAATGAATACCCTAAAAAAGAAGAAATCACCAGGAAAGTATGGAATCACAAATGAAATGCTAATAGGACTAGGCACCAAGGCAAAGAAGAAACTACTAGCAGTCCTAAATAACAGCTGGAAGAGAGGAATAGTCCCACAGGCATGGAAGGAAGCTATACTAATACCAGTCCCAAAGAAAGGAAAAGACCTGGAAGAACCAAATGGCTATCAACCTATCAGTCTACTTAGCTGTGTAGGAAAATTAATGGAACGCATTATCAATGGCAGGCTAACATGGCATCTGGAAGAAAACCAACTCTTAACACCACACCAAGCAGGATTCAGAAAGTACTGATCCACTGAAGATCAAATAACCTATATAGCTCAGGAAACAGAGGATGCCTTCCAAGAGAAAAAGCACACTCTAGCAGTCTGGATAGATTTAGAAAAAGCATTTGATAAAGTATGGAAGGAAGGACTGAAAGTAAAACTGCAAAAAAATGCATGTTTGTGGAAAAATGTATAAATGGGTCAGCCACTACCTTGAGAACACAACAGCCAGGACAAAAGTACAAGGACAAACAAGCAAAATGATGCTGTTGGAGCAAGGTGTCCCCCAAGGAGGAGTTCTTTCACCAACATTATTCCTAGCATATATAAATGACATCACAGGAAATTTTCCAGCCAGAGTACACACATCCTCCTTTGCAGATGACCTAGCCATATGGACATCTGAAGAATATATTAGTACAGCTAACAGCAGAATACAGCAAGCCTTACTAGCGCTAGAGGACTGGTCAAAATCATGGCTAGTGAAGATAAGTGAGGAGAAAAACAACATGCACAGTGTTCTCCCTCTCAAATAAAACTCAGCAACCTAAGCTGGTATTGAATGAAAAAATATTGCGCCATGAAGAAAATCCAAACTATCTAGGAGTCACCTTTGATCGTCGCCTGACATGGAAGACACAGGTTGAGAAAAATCGAACAAGAGCAAGGCAGAGAATGGCAATCATGAAAAAGCTTGCTGGTACAACGTGGGGAGCAGATGAGAAAGTTCTCAAGAAGTTATATACTGGACGGGTGAGGCCAGTACTGGAATATGGCATTGCAGCTTGGGCAACAGCAGCTAAGTCAAACTTTAACAAAATAAGTAGAGTCCAAAATCAAGGAATGCGAATCATAACTGGAAGCCTGAAGACAACGCCTATTAATGAACTCGAAAAGATCACTTGTTTACAACCAATGCAGGACAGAAGAGATAGCAGAGCCCAGCGACAAGCAGAAAAATTTAGAAGATTGACAGACCACCCTATGTATAACAGGTTTAATGGTTTTGGAAAAGGAAGACTGAAGCGTAGCAACTTTGTAGAAACTGCAAAACGAAAGATTAGGGCAGATTCCATACTTAACATATCAACAGTCAAGCCCATTTACAATGCACACAAGTTCCCAGCTTGGAGACAGCAGCAACTGCCTGAGATGATAGAAAACATTCCTCGGTTATTGAGAAAAAGAACACTCAGAATGAAACCGAAAGAAGAAAAATAACCCTCAACTACATAAAAGAACATTATCCAAGCAGCAATTGGACCCATGCATATACAGATGGATCAGCCAAAGATTCAATTAAAAATGGAGGAGGAGGAATTCTCCTTAATTTAAAAATGGAGTGATAAAACCACAGTCAGTGGCAACTGGAAAATTTTCAAGTAACTTCAAAGCGGAGGTAGAGGCTTTGAAAACTGCAGCAGAAATGCTCTTTATGGAGGAAAATAAAGAGAAGCAAATAACTATCTTCACAGATGCAAAGTCAGCTGTCTCAATACTGAAGAGCAAAAACAGCACAGAACTAGCTGACCTAAGAGCAGCACTCCATGGTCTATGCCAGAAATCCAAAAAAGTTGTAATACAGTGGATCCCATCACATTGCAGTATACCTGGAAATGAAGAGGCTGACAGACTAGCAAAAGAGGGTGGACGATTACCACAGCCTGACATAGACATAACCTATCATGAGGCAAAAAGGTTTATAAAAAGCACTTATAGAACCAAATGGGAATCAGAGCATCCAGACCACCAGAAGGATGATGCATATTACAAACTCGACCGAAGAGAACAAGTAGCAATCTTCAGACTCCGCACAGGACATAACAGGCTGAAACACCACTTGTTCAATAAACTAAAGATAGGAGATACAAAAAGGGGTGGGAAAAAAAGGTAAAATTTTTGAACCCTTTGGG